>CM040453.1:9615103-10215103 GCA_022749755.1 Azadirachta indica
CTAAACCCTAAAACCCTAAAAAACCCTAAACCCTAAACCCTAAACCCCAAACCCTAAACCCTAAACCCTAAAACCCTAAAAACCCTAAACCCTAAAAACCCTAAACCCTAAACCCTAAACCCTAAACCCTAAAAAACCCTAAACCCTAAACCCTAAACCCTAAAAACCCTAAACCCTAAACCCTAAACCTAAAAAACCCTAAACCCTAAACCCTAAACCCTAAACCCTAAACCCTAAACCCTAAACCCCTAAACCTAAACCCTAAACCCTAAACCCTAAACCCTAAAACCCTAAAAACCCTAAAACCCTAAACCCTAAACCCTAAACCCTAAACCCTAAAAAACGCTAAACCCCTAAACCCCAAACCCTGAACCCTGAACCCTAAACCCTAAAACCTAAACCCTGAACCCAAAACCCTAAAACCCTAAAACCCTAAACCCGAATCCTAAAACCCTAAACCCTAAACCCTAAACCCAAAACCGCAATGAATTTTGCTTGCTAAGTAAGAATTGTTTCCTCTCCTATGTGTGAGTTGATAATCATAATTGAGTTTAAGGTGATGGACTTGCTGATATAACTGATTGATTACCAAATGCGGGCAATATCAGATTTGAAACTGAAAATCAATGTCGTTCGCTTTATTAAAATGTTTCTTCTCATTGTGTTGATATGGTCATCTCAATCATTGGAATTGTGTCTTTTTTTAAACACTATAGAAGATTTTAAACTCACTAAACGAGAAACCTTTTAGAAACTATGGAAGATTTTAAACTCACTAAAGAAGAAATCAAGTGATGAATCAAGTTAAACACAAAAGAAAATATCATCAAAATTTAAACACCAATAAAAAAATCATCAAAATTCAGGCACTAATAAAAGAACTTCAAATCTTATTGTATGTTTATAAATAAACTTCCTTTAACTTACTCCCTTTACAAAACCAAGAAATGATACTACCAACGGGGTTTTAGCAGTGTTCTCCCTTGAGGTATCTTATATAATCAAATATATGCTTAAGATTGGTAAAATAGGCAAACACCTCCCTTGGACATTTAACACTGTTAGTTGACTTAACAGTCAGAAGGATGTTTCAATAATTTAACAAAAATTAAAAATTAAAAACAAAAGAAAAATGGCTCAATTTGAATGGGCAACCTTTTTTTATTTAAAATTCATCAAATAGAAAAAGAAAAGTACCCTAATTTCCAACCTTCAATCCCTAACAAAAATACCCAAATCAGCTGTGCCGCTAAACCCACGCACACTTAGCGTCAGCTCTTTGTCGTTGCTTGCAAGAAATCATCTTTCCCACCATAGCGCCACACATACTGTTTGCATTCAGCTTTGCCACCATCGTCAATTCATTGTCTCTGCTTCCGATTTTTTTCCAACTTCGAAAGTTGATAATTTGTCTTTCGCGGCTTCACGCCACAAGCACTTGTGCGTTGCCGTCAACACAAATTTGTTCCAGGTCTTTGTCATCGCCATGGGCAGTCACTATCATCATCTATCTTGACCTTCAGCACCACCCAGGTAATGCACGCTGAAACCTCCCTCATCATCATGCCATCATCATCAACATGGGTTTGGTTTGTTTTCTAATCTTTTAAATAATTTTTTGGAGAGGATTTTTGTGAAATTGGTCTTGAGAAAATGGAGAAAATTGGGAATGTTGGTGTGAAATTGATTTTGGTTCATTTGAAAGGCATGAGTTGATAGATGGCCCTACAATCAGATTATGTTGAGAAGTCAATTTTGAAATGTATTGCTGTTAGAAAGAGGAAATCAGTTCCTGCACATTGAGTGTTTTTGCGGAGTTGTTCAATTGCAAAGATTTTTTGTACCTTCACGCCGCTGAAAAGCTACAGATTAATCAGATTTTATTTGTGAATTTGGCCTTTGCTTGTGATTGACGGATTGACATTGTTCGAGTTTAGAGAAGATGGTTTGATGTTGTAGCTTCTCTTGGTTTGTCTGTTTTTAATTTTTGGATGTATGTGCCTTTAAGGTTTGATTTGTTTGTGGCAGAAAGCTGAATGTTTAGGGTCCGTTTGGTATAACTTTTCAAATAGAGCTTTTTAAAGTAGAACTTTTATCCGTAAAATGTTTAGCAATAGAGTTTTTAATAAAAATTGATTAATCGTTTGATTGTTAAAAATGACTTTTGAAAAAAATTTGAGTAATTACTTTAATAGATAGATTTTTAATGTTTTATTTTAAAGAAATTACGTAGAATTTTTAAAATAAAATAAGGTTATTTTAAACAATTTTACTTTTTAAAAAAGCTAGGAAAACTCTATTAGCAGAAACCCAAATTTTGGGTTTCTTCCAATAGAAGAAAAACAGCTTTTTTAATTTCTAAAAACTCTTTTTCATTGTCAACCAAACGATATTAAAAAATTTGAAAAAAATTTTTATTATTAAAAAAACCTTTTTGGTCCAATAAAAAAACCAAACCAAACAGGCACTTAGTATAATAGACTACGGACTTTAAAGTTTAAATCCCATAAATTGCTTTTTGCTTCGTTGTGATGCTGATTTCTCGTATCTTTTTTGCTTATTGAGAGTTAGTAGGCTGACAGTTAAAATAGATACATAGCAGCCCAAAGGGGAATGAGGATGGGCCTCTTCAGCCTGTTCCTGGCCCGTTCCGATCCAGAATCAGGACAGGCTTTTTTTTTTTTTACCCGACTTAGATAGCCTAAAACCCTTATCCAAACAGAGTCAAATTTTTTCACATTCTTCAATTTACGAGCATTTCTCCGGTTGTAATTTCCCTTTGCTTGCAGAGAAGAAAGTAATCGAGGAGAATTTAAAGGAGTTTCAACGATGTCATCCGTCGATAATCAACAACTTTCTGGTTAATGTTGAATTATGTCTTTGTAGTTTCGTTTTTAATTTTGTATTTGAAGTTCTGTGGAGAGATAGCAGTTTTGATTTTTAGCTGGTCAATTAATTGTAAGCAAATATGATATTTTATAAGAAGAACGCTGAAGAAATGTGGTATTATTTTTGTTTAAAGGTGTAGAAGGTGAAGAGGGGTGGTACATACTTGACGAAAATCAACAGCATATTGGCCCCTATGCGATTTCAGAATTGCGGGGTGAGTTCTCTGTGTAGTTTTTTCTCAATGGAATAACTGTCTTGAATCTATGTGCTATCGTTTTCACGATAGAGTAATCAGCATCCGTTTTCTTTGAAGAAAAAAATTCAATTAATGACAATATAAAATATTAGTCAAGTTGTTTGATTTTTCATATCTCAAAATCACCGGTGAAATATTTCTCCTTTCTTGCATTTCAGTTCCAGTAATGAACCAATAGCACGCATTCGAGTATTGTTCATCTGTAACATGTTCAATTCCTCTAACGAGCTGTTGAACCATCTATTTTGTTATTTACCTCGCCTGGACAGAGCATTTCTTAAATGGGTACCTCGTAGAAACTACACTTGTTTGGTCTCAAGGAAGAAGCGAATGGCAGCCACTGTCTTCAATCCCGCAAGTGTTGTCAGGAATTTCTCAACCAGCAGCTAATTATTCTACTGAAGGTGAAAAACATATCTAGTTTCTCCATGGCCATGATTTTAGTCCAATAAACAGTTCCATCCTCGTGACATAGTATTTTACTTGCCAATGTTATAACAGTGCCTTTCAAGGATGGTGCTGAGGGGGCAAGGGAAGGGGTGATTGAAGCTTTAGGATTGCAAAATCAATCTTTTTCCGGCGACGAAAAGGAAGGTAATTACACTTTTTTTAATTTTTCTTTTTAGCTAATTATAACTGATAACAACTTCTATCTTCTGGGGAATTGTTGTTTAACCTGTGATTTGTTATGCAGTGTCTTCTAATGTTGATGACGAGTTTGAGAAATGGCAAAGAGAGGTTAGAGAGGCTGAGATAGAGGCAGAACAATTGAAAACTGGATCTGCCTCAGACAATGTTGCTGGTTACTTGAGGGCTGACGATGATGACAGGCTTCCAGCATCACCAGATGGGGAGGAAGAATTCACTGATGATGATGGTACTACATACAAGTGGGATAGGAGTCTTAGAGCATGGGTTCCTCAGGTTTGTGCTTCTATGTTTGCATTAATTTGTTACTTTTGTTTCCATCAAAATTTTGAAATATAAATGGATTGGTGACACAAATTTCTATTCTAGTTCCTAAACTTTACAATTTGTCAATTGATAAAGCTATGCTACTGCTATTACTATGAGTTCCCCTAGTTTCACCTTTGTTGGACTTTCATTTCCAGAAACATCTAAATGAGAGAGCATTACTTGATTGTGTCAAATTTCTTGAAATGTGGGAAAGTTTCTCTATCAAGGAAATTGAGGAAGATAAGAGATTTTGGATGTTAGAGAAATTCAGTAACTTCTCAATGAAACCTTAGGCTTCTTTGTCGAATCAGTGGAATTGGATTTCAGAGATGCACCCTTATTTTTCATTGTTCGAAATTGGGAATATGTTATTTCTTGAGTTTTTTCTATATGCAGTTTTTTGGCGATTTTTACTTTAGGGTATTTTGGTTGTTGGGTGTGGGGAGTTGTGGAGCCTTAGTACGTTGTCTTTCTGGGGGCTGTGTGTAGCTCCTGTTCTTTTTTCAAAAACTGTCACCATTTTCTCACATTTTCTTGTTTTAATTATGTAATTGATTGGCTTTTATGTGTTTTATGTGTGAAAGGAAAATATGTCAAGTACAAATGAGAAATACAGGGTAGAAGAGATGACTTTCTTGGAAGAAGAAGAAGTCTTTCCCACAGTGAATGTTACCAATGCCACTGTAAATGATGAAGTTGTGCAGGAAAAAGACAATGGAACTGATAATGTAATGGAAGCAAAACATAATGGCAAGAGAAAGCAGCTGGACAAGCAAGTGGAGAAGAAGGTTTTCACCATTTCCTCTTTATTCCTTGAATGTAACTTATTTTTACTGCTACCTTATTGTTAATTTTCTGCTTTAAAGCATCATCTTCATTAGTTTCTATCTTTATCAATACTAATATGATTAGTGTTGTGGTGCAAGACTGTCTTACTTGCATTTGTAAGATAATTAGTGCGCATAAGTTGCTCCATACACTTTTGATTACATGATACACTCGCCCATTTTCTGAGCTGTAATAGTTTACTAGGGCCTTTTATCATTTGAGTAAACTTAATTTTAATAGCATAACTTAAAAGCTACAACAAAGAAGAGTGAACAATTGGTTCTATAGAGTATGGATGTTCATATTGTGGTTTTGTTTCCAAATAGAGTTTCTGCTGTTGTATTTACATGTGTGATTTTTCGCCGATCAATTGCAATTTCACAGGAAGCTAATAAACCTCCCGATAGTTGGTTTGAGTTAAAAGTCAATACACATGTTTATGTGACTGGGTTGCCAGATGATGTCACTGTCGAGGAAGTAAGTCATTGTCATTGTCTCATCCTTACCATTAATTTTCCCTCTTATTCTTTTCCTCTTACTGTGACTCTAACCTCAGGAATACATTGCAGGTGGTTGAGGTATTTTCCAAGTGCGGAATAATCAAAGAGGTAGAATTAATTTATTTTGCACAAATATAGTTTATTTGCTTAAATACATTGCTCCATCCTTGCTTGGATTGCAGATCAAACTTTTTACTATCATCAATAGAATTAGGTTTAATTAGGCTTAAACATTCCAAATTTGCTAGAACCAAATGATGTTTTGATTTTATGATTGAATGTAGACGGTTTTTTTTTCTGTCAAAAGATAGAGACGAAACAAAAGTATATGAAAGATTCATAAGAGAACCAGTGCATATATATTGTGGTCATTCCACCTTTTCTCTCTTATCTCAAGTTCAGAAATTTTGAACTCCTAACCTCCTGTTACAGAAATAGGAGAGGAGTCAGTTAGCTTCAAAGGAGGGGCATGCATGATTGATATTTTGAAATCATTTGGATGTGCATAAATTTTATGCAATATTTTAGTTATTTCATTCATTTTAAATCTTATGCATTTTGTATTGTGTATATCCTGGGTACATACAATTGGATTTATAGGATCCGGAAACCAAGAAACCCCGTGTTAAGATCTATGTTGATAAAGAGACAGGAAGGAAGAAGGGTGATGCACTTGTTACATATCTCAAGGTACTTTCTTTGCTGAGCTTTTCTTATGTTATATAACATTTTCAGGTTTTTATATCTGAATATTTTTTTTTATTATATGTTTATATGTGTGTCAATACTAGGAACCCTCAGTTGCTCTGGCCATTCAAATTCTGGATGGTACTTCTTTTCGTCCTGGTGGAAATATCCCTATGTTGGTTACTCAAGCTAAGTTTGAGCAGAAAGGTATTGGTTTTTCCCTCGATGTCTATTTTTGGTTTTGATGGATTAAGGCGAAAGATAATTAATTATTGTTTGCCTCTTTTTAGAAAATCAAACATTTGTCTGCATTTGTTGAATGCAGAAATACTTACAGTTTTAGTAGTTGTAACAATAATTTGGCATAATGCTAAATGCAGGGGAAAAATTCATAGCTAAACAAGTTGACAGCAAGAAGAAAAAGAAACTGAAGAAGGTTGAAGACAAGATGCTTGGCTGGGGTAGGATCCTAATAATTTTTTTTCCCCTTTTCTGGGTTATGTGGAGGATGTGGATTCTGTGCCCTCCTCAAACATTCCTCATAGTCCCCCCATGAACTCATAAATTTGTCTGAACTTGAGTTTGTATGTTATGAATCTGGATTTTGACCTTACAGTGAGGTGTGGTTCTGTTTTACTAGGGAGCATTATTTCCCATTTACATTATAGATTGTACTTTGCTATAAGCAATGTGCAGCCATTTATTTTGGTTTATAACATCATTTTCTAGGTTTTGATGTCTCTGTAATATTACTTTAGTTAGGTAGCAATGGTAAATATTGTAATTTGTTATATCTATTTTTTTCCCTCTATGTAGATGAATTGAGATTGAAGTTCGGGGGTGTTACATCTTTTCATATGGCATGGAGATGATCTATGTTTTCATATTACATGGAGATGTTTGTTTACTTTTGAACAGCATATGCTATTGGATATGTTCATTTGTCTTGTTTTGTTTTTCTTGAATACCTTATGGTCTACTTTTCATCAGCCTTCTCTACAGGCTTTGTTTGTCTAATTATTTTGTGCATGATCTATTTATAATACTCTTTTAGAAAAGAATTGATGATGATATGAATATGAATATGCATTGCCTGTACGTGCATCAAGATTAAAGTTTGAACTCTTACAGGCAAAACAATTGTGGCATGTGAAAATATAACCTGTGTCTCTGAATGAGCTGAAAACTTGAAGATATGTGTTTCATTTATGCTTTCCTTTTCCTACTTGTGTTTTCTAACATTTAACTTAGGTTTTACTCTCAAATTTCAGCATTGGTTGCTATTGTATCTTACATTGCTAAGACCACCATGTTCCTCTAAATGTTACTAGGAGGCCGAGATGATGCAAAGGTGACAATTCCAGCTACTGTTGTTCTTCGTTATATGTTCACCCCTGCTGAAATGAGGGTAAGCCCAAAACTCTCTCTGATTTGTTTTGACAATTCTCCTCATAAGTGATTGGTTTCTGATTGACACCTAATAAGCATCAGCTATGACCACTTTCTTTAATACAGATTTTCCCTTTTTTGGGATATATTTAATGCATCCCACTTCCTATGTACTACATAAATATCAAACGGAAAAGAGTGATTTATGTCCATTGGCAATTGAATTTGAATTGATTTTTCTTTGTTTGCTATATTTTAAAAACCCCTATCTTTTTATTGGCTTTAGGGAGACAACAGGCATGCGGCTTTGTCCTGGTGGAGTTGCTTAGTCATCATTTAAAATGTGTTGAATTAAAATACTCAAGCATGTTTACTCAAATAATCAGTATAATCAACCATACTTTGGGCTCAAATGGTTTTAGACCCCTTATTTAATGAGATGGGGTGCATTATTTTGTCAAGGCCAATCTGGTAGAATTATATTAATCAAATGAACTAGGATGCTATGAGGGAATATGAGAATCAGTTTCTCTTTTCATCCTTAAAAGATGGAAAGCATTGATATCTTCTGTCCTAGTTTCAATTATTCGAGCAAAGATAGTTGCATCCAGTTTTTCAGTATCACTTAAAGAGTTAATTTACAAGTTCCTCATTAATTTGTTTTGTATGTAATGTAAGTTGAAGTTGGATTCTTAGATTATTTTCTTAGGTAACCCTTGATTTGACATTTTTTTTTTTTTATGTTGGTAGGCTGATGAAAATTTGCGTCCAGAGTTGGAGGCAGATGTTGAAGAGGAATGTGTAAAGATTGGTTCAGTGGACTCAGTCAAGGTAATGAAATTATTTAATGAAATAAATTGCATTCTTATCATCATTCTTTAGAAGCTATTGGTCTTTCTCGCATCATTTGGTGAGCTAACCACATAATTAAGAATTTCACAAACACATGTTGGGTTGTTGGCAGTAGTTTCCACTTGCACTTGTTATTATCGCTCATTTATTGAAATGTTTCTTGAATTTTCTGTTTAATATTGAGCTATTAATGTGTGCATGGTCCTTACTTTTCCTAAAATTAATTGAGTCGAGTACACTCTTTTTCTACTTTGTGTGTTGTTTCCTCTATCCAATGGTGCTGATTTCTTTCTTGACTTGTATCTTCCTTAGGCGTGCCACCAGAGTCGTCATCATAGTGGTGAATGGTTTTAGGAATTTTAGTTTCTTGTTTAGACATTGCTTGATTCTTCTTATTTTATAGGTTGCCAATTTTTTCTGCACTTTTCCCAACAATTTTTGCTCCTCCTTCCTATATATTTATGAGACTGTTTCTGATCCTTTTCAAAGCATTTTCTTAGCATTTCTCAAGTTACTTCCAAGAATTAAATGGATTATACTTTTTATTTTTGGAGATGAATTTATTGTATAGGCCATACATGCTTGATGTCTGTCTAGATTTCTATGTTGTCTAGCTATGGTTGTAGCATTTTGACTACCCATTTCGATTTTTCACTTGTCTAAATTCCCTAGAAGGTTGCGTAAAATATGTCTATTATTGATTGTGCTGCCTGTGATAACTTGCAGCTCATTTACTCATCTCTTGTTTTCTTTTTTGTTTTGCTTGCAGGTTTGTGAGAATCATCCACAGGGCGTGGTTTTAGTAAAATTTAAGGATAGGAAGGATGCTCAAAAGTGCATAGAGTTGATGAATGGACGATGGTAATTCTTTAACCCTAAAATTTGTGTTTTATATTTGTGAATGAGCAGTCATGGTGTGATCCTTTTAAGTTCTATCATTTAGATAAGGGTGAATGCCCATTTCCCCTCTGCTTTTTCAACTAATGCCCCATTACACCCTTATATTTTTTGTAATATCCTATTACTCCCTTGAGTTCCAATTTTACCCTTCAATATTTTTTAATATTTTCAATTTTACTATTTGTAAATTAATTAAAATAAAAGCATTATTGTGTGATGGAATTGCTTTTATTCTGTTACATACTAGTCTTGATGGTTCTTTCTAAAGGGAGAATGCTTTTTCAAATAATGCTTTTTCAAATAAGAATCAGGGATGATGGGGTATTAGACAAAAAAATATTGAAAATAAGAATATTTTTTTATTTGTAAAAGTACTCAAAACTCTTTTTCCTTTTTAGGTTATGAAATATAAGTAGCTCGTTTGTGTTTGAAAAGTTAAATCTATGGGGATTAAAATTAGCATGGAGGTGCTTGTAGTTTTTAAATATGTCCTGTTTTTTGTCCAGGTTTGGTGGAAGACAAATACATGCCAGTGAGGATGATGGATTAGTTAACCATGCTACAATCCGAGATTTGGATGAAGACGCCGCACGATTGGAGCAGTTTGGTGCTGAACTTGAAGCTGAATGAGCTTAAATCTAATAATATCAAATCTGTGCTAAAATGTAGATCTTTGACGTCAATTTTGCACTTGAGACCTTTCTTTCTGAGTTGAATTTGAAGATTAGAGATAACTGGAAAGGTTTCCGATGGAGATTCTTCTTGTAAATTCGAAAACCCTATGATTAATATCAGCTTATAATTTGCATATATTTTAGATGTGATTCAAATTTTAAATCCCTTTAGTGAGACCGAAGACAGTATGGAATTAATTATTATAATTTAGGTGTAATTTGAAGGTTTAGTAAGATCTTTATGCCTCTTAGTGGAGTGAGTATTGCTTGCTAAGTAAGAATTGTTTCCTCTCCTATGTGTGAGTTGATAATCATAATTGAGTTTAAGGTGATGGACTTGCTGATATAACTGATTGATTACCAAATGCGGGCAATATCAGATTTGAAACTAAAAATCAACGTCGTTTGCTTTATTAAAATGTTTCTTCTCATTATGGTGATATAGTCATCTCAATCATTGGAATTGTGTCTTTTTTTAGACAGTATAGAAGATTTTAAACTCACTAAAGGAGAAACCTTTTAGACACTATGGAAGATTTTAAACTCACTAAAGAAGAAATCAAGTGATAAATCAAGTTAAACACAAAAGAAAATATCATCAAAATTTCAACACCAATAAAAAAATCATCAAAATTCAAGCACTAATAAAAGAACTTCAAATCTTATTGTATGTTTAATCTTTTTTCCCAACATGAAGGAAAAAAGTGTCAGAAGAATAATTAGTTCAATCACAAAAATCAAGCCACTTATAGAATTCAACAAAAGCATAAGGCTAAATAGTTAAGAGTACCCCTAATTTAAGATATATCTTAGAACATAGCAAAATGTCACAAACAAAATCACAAGCACATATGACTATTGCATTGATTTTCATAAGTCAAGAATAACTTTAGGCTTTCATCAATGCTTATCCATTTTCAATTCCCTCCTCTTCTAGATCCTTGAGTGTTTTTATAAGAGCTTGTGTAATTCCATTGAGATGTAAACCTTTCAGTTTCTTATCCTCTAAAAGTTTCTCTGCTGCTCTCCAATCCAAAGCCTTTAAATAAAACAACTGGATCAACTTATTGTACTCGTCCACATTAGGTTGGACCCCATTTCCTTCATTTCATTCAGCAGCTTCAAAGCCTTGTCAAACTCTTCAAGTTTGCAATAACCCGGTATCAACGTGTGATAAGTCACTGAGCTCTAACTAGAATAATTCTTTTTGGCTTCATACAGAATTTTATAAGCCTCCTCCATCTAACCACCATTTGCATAACCAATTATAACAATTGTGTAACTGTATACATCTGACTTTAATCCCCTTATTTTCATCAGCTTCATAATCTCTATTGCTTGTTTCACATCTCCAGCCTTGGAATGGGAACTAATAACATAATTAAACACCACATTTCCTAGAGCTACCCTTCAGAAATCATCTTAGAAAGCAATGTTTTTGCCCCATTAACATCTTTCATCCTACATAGATTGCCAATAACAAAAGAAAATGGCTTTATAGCATACTTTCATATCTCACCCGAGAAATCGTCCAACATTTCCAAAGCTAATTTCACAATTTCATCCTTCTAACAAAGTGAACTGACCAACAAATTAACAGGTACTTGCTTTTCTCCTTTGCCAATGTATAAACCAAATAAACTTCCTTTAACTTACTCCCTTTACAAAACCAAGAAATGATACTACCAACGGGGTTTTAGCAGTGTTCTCCCTTGAGGTATCTTATATAATCAAATATATGCTTAAGATTGGTAAAATAGGCAAACACCTCCCTTGGTCATTTAACACTGTTAGTTGACTTAACAGTCAGAAGGATGTTTCAATAATTTAACAAAAATTAAAAATTAAAAACAAAAGAAAAATGGCTCAATTTGAATGGGCAACTTTTTTTTAATTTAAAATTCATCAAATAGAAAAAGAAAAGTACCCTAATTTCCAACCTTCAATCCCTAACAAAAATACCCAAATCAGCTGTGCCGCTAAACCCACGCACACTTAGCGTCAGCTCTTTGTCGTTGCTTGCAAGAAATCATCTTTCCCACCATAGCGCCACACATACTGTTTGCATTCAGCTTTGCCACCATCGTCAATTCATTGTCTCTGCTTTCGATTTTTTTCCAACTTCGAAAGTTGATAATTTGTCTTTCGCGGCTTCACGCCACAAGCACTTGTGCGTTGCCGTCAACACAAATTTGTTCCAGGTCTTTGTCATCGCCATGGGCAGTCACTATCATCATCTATCTTGACCTTCAGCACCACCCAGGTAATGCACGCTGAAACCGCCCTCATCATCATGCCATCATCATCAACATGGGTTTGGTTTGTTTTCTAATCTTTTAAATAATTTTTTGGAGAGGATTTTTGTGAAATTGGTCTTGAGAAAATGGAGAAAATTGGTAATGTTGGTGTGAAATTGATTTTGGTTCATTTGAAAGGCATGAGTTGATAGATGGCCCTACAATCAGATTATGTTGAGAAGTCAATTTTGAAATGTATTGCTGTTAGAAAGAGGAAATCAGTTCCTGCACATTGAGTGTTTTTGCGGAGTTGTTCAATTGCAAAGATTTTTTGTACCTTCACGCCGCTGAAAAGCTACAGACTTGATAATTCATTTCCAGATTAGTTTTGAATTTTTATGAGCAAAATCGACATTGAAGATAGCTTGTTATTTTTTTCAGTTTGAATTAATGAAATTATGATTAGTTTTTTTTTTTCTAAAGTTGCTTTGATATGGTTGGAATCGTTGTGGAGAAAGTTTAATAAATTTCTTTTCTAGGAGCAAAATCAACGTTGAAGATGGCTTGTTATTTTTTTTTTTTCAGTTTGAATTAATGAAATTACGATTTTTTTTTTTTTTTTTTTGTCATGAGTTGTTTTGATATGATTGGAATGGTTGTAGAGAGAGTTTGGTATGGCTGTGCAAAGTCGGAGATGTTAATGCACGTTCATTTTCTTTTCGTTCACACACTTTTCATTTTTCAGTTTTCACTTGTACTTTAAGGACATTCCGGTAATTTTATGTATTTCCGTTAACTGCATTAACAAGAAGCCGTTTGAGAGGGGAGGACTTTGCCTATGTTTCCAATCTCAGGTATATATCTGATAATATGGGATACCTCAAGGGAGGATACTGATAATAGCCCTCCTACCAACTTGCTCGCTATGAGGCAAGCTTCCCGTTTCAATCATTTTCTCACAAACAGACCAAGCCCAATCAAAAATTGAGCGCCTACAATGCGCTTCAATAGTGAGATAATTTGTCTCTTGATTCTCCACACAACCATAGTCTCCAAACTTGTTAAAAATCTCGAAAGCCACTTTTCTTTTTCCCACCTTGGAAAATAAAGCTATCAACTCATTTAGAATCTCTACAGTAAACAGGCCATTATGCTTCTAGCCAATCTCCTTAACCAAATCCCACAAAGCACAGACATCTTTGTTCTTAATTCTGCTACAGATAGCCCTTACAATTGTATCAACTACTGCTACGGTGACCTTATATTCAGGATGCTTCATGACCCACTTGAAAAATCCAATTAAATTCTCACCCAAAACTAAGGGGGTTTCAAGTACTTTCAGCACAAATTGTTCGTGTAAATCCAAATTAAAACTATCAACTTGACTCCAATGAAACATCAATACTACTACTACTCTGCAAAAGTGACAACATATTCTCTAACTTCTCCATCTCGTAAACAAGCTTCTCCCGTCCTTCACCTTCCTTGGGGACAAAATCACCCATCTGGGTATCACTTAGTCGGTAAAAACTGTGGAATTCTCCATCTGGATATTGTCATGCGTTTCACCTAATTTGTCATCACTTTCTATTGCATTGGAAAAATTATCAATATGTCTAGTATATTCATTTTGACCAGAGAGTTCTATTTCAGGTGAAAATGAGCTTGGGATTGATGCAGATGAGTGTGAAAAAAACCTAGGAGAAGGTTTTGATAGAGAATGACATAGGAGGGTTTGAGAGGATTGTACCTTCTTCAGCTTCTTTTGCTTAACCACATCAAATTTGCGTGTGGACCTTGCGGCTAATGCTACTGATCTCCACATCTCTGCAACTTCGTGCCTGTCCTTGTCTTGGAACAAGCCTAGGGTTTTGTATTGTTCATGCTTTGTTTTGACTAACCCAAAACTTAGGGGTTAAAAAGACTTTCATCCCCTTTTAAGATCTAGAATTGAAGTTTTAAGAGAAGGACAGTTATGTAAAAGTAAGAAAACAAGAATAAACTGCCAGGATACATTCAGAGCTTTTTTACAGGATCCCACAAGGCTCAATCATTGAGGACAAAGGTGAGCATAGAAAGAAAGAATTCTCACCCTCTCTTTCGAATTCCTGCCATTAATTTTTTATTTTCTGTATTAAGGTTGTGATCTTTTATTTGTGTGTCATTCTTTTTTGTTTTTAGGTCTAAATGGCTTGGTGGAAAGATATTGACAGAACTCGTCTTCTCATTGCACCTGGTAATTGTGATTTTTGTATTTCTCTAGTATGCTATCTATAATTTTCGTTACATTTTTTTTTTCCTTTTTTTCACTTGCAGGTAGACTTTCGTTACTTTTCTGCTTCTTTTTTTTTTTAAAAAAGTTTTTGGAACTCAATTGTTGATTATGTAATAATGTAATCATATACTCATTTAAAGCTAAATTTATTGGAATTTAATCGAAGGAAGATAATTATCTTTTAGCGAGAACACTTTTATTGATTAGTCGTTTTTCTATAGATTTAATTGTAAAAATAGTTCAAATCTACTCTCTGAAGAAACAGTTTGGAGTGCTGAAGGAAAAAAGCTTATGTATTTTAGGCTCTTTTCTCTATTAATTTTTAGTAAAACTCATTAAAATGCTTATTAGTGTTATTCATAAAGCACTCTAAGTGCTTTTCCCACTGCTAATTAAATCTGATCAGCACCATTAAAACAAATAGCCAAACAGATGGATAAATATTTATAGTTCATAATTAGCACAGCCAAACGGACCCTTTGGATGCTCCTTTTCCTTTTCTTTATTAGATCTTGGAGATATTTTTTTTGTAAGCATAACCATCGACAATCATCTATTTGTTGCATATCTTGATGATAGCTTAGGATTTTCATCTTATAATCACAGATTCTAGTGCTACTGGAAATAATGATGGACATTTGCTATCACTTCGCCATCCAAAAACAGGTAACATTGGAAATATACATCTTATTTAAATTGATCTCTCCTTTTTTTTGTATATTTCTATTTTATTAGATTTCAGTTTATTATGATCCTAGTGTTCTGTTTACCGTGATTCTTGTCCTGTAATTTAAACAACAATTTTATGAACTAGGTTTCTTTCTTTTTCCTTATGTCCATGTGTCTTTAACTTATTTTTGATAATCCCTTTTTTTGGAGAATGTCTGTGGTTGCATTGTTAAGCCAACATTATAGCTTAATATCTTCTTTGATTAATTATTAATGGTTATTTTCACGTTATATCTCATTATTTTGAAGGTAAAAATCATAAAGCTTCACTCAAAATCGAGTGGCTTCACCATTTTGGCATTTTCTCACTTAGTTTCAAAAGTTATGACATTTTTAGGAAAACTTGCGGTAGTGGGATAAAAATGAGATTAATCAAGCAAAATAAAAGGCCAAGAAATGGGAAATTAGAGCTATACATAAAACACTATAAACATTATTCATACACTTGAGTAGGACACCTATGTCTGTACCAACAGGCAACAAGCAACAAAATGACCTCATCCATCAAAGTTATTCATCCCAACACACCTTCTATCCCTTGTGGAGTCTTTTGTCTTTGGCAACATTTTGCAACTTCATTGATAGGTAGGCATCCCTAGATGTAACCTCATTGAACTTAGATTTAAATTCGCCTGCCAGTAATGGATGATACTTGCACCTAAATTCTTTCCGTTTATTCTTTGCATGGATCTTGGGTGATTCAGAAATTGTAGCTGATTTTTAACTAATTCTTGAAACTTATAATTCCACCATTTATTTCATCAATTGCATTAGATGATGAAACCATTTTAGCTTGCAATGGCTGTGATTTTCTGAAAAGAGGTGTGTGTTTTGAAGTGAGAAGAATATCCTGCATTTATTTGATGAGTGAAATAATTTGACTGCTGTGTCTCCAATGGCTAATATATTTGGGGTTTTGTGATTTCATTTATTATCCTGGGGGAAAATGTCCAATCTTACATGTTTTCCACCCTTATTTAAATCAGTTTGAGGGGTAAATCGTCCACTTGATTTTCTTTCATGCATAACTGTATTTCTCTCCTCGACATTCTTAATAGAAAGGGGAATGTAATGGAGCCAAATGGGATGGAGTCAAACTTAATTCTTTAAAAGAGCAAACTCTACAGTGGATAAAACATGAAAATACCAATCTTACGTTCAGGCAATTGCTTTCAAAAGTTAATGCTGTGCTGAATACCTGTTTGGTATGTGTTCAATTTTTGAAGAGTTTTCACCTATTTTACAGGACACAAGACATGCTATCTCTTCATCAATGGTGTGCCTCAAGAAGTTAACTGGTTTAAGCAATCATACAGATCTTGGTTTCTGGGGAATTATATTTGTGAAGGTAGATGATAAATGTAGATGATTGAAGAAAATCTAATATTTAATTGTTTCGAGACTGTTAAAATGCATGCTTGTATTGTTGTCAATTATGTTTTGCTACTCAAAGATCTCTCTTTTTCTTTTATTTCCTTCTTCTTTTTAATTTAGGGAATGGACCACACAAGTGTATCTGTTGTCCCATTATTATGCATCCCGGTATATCTAATATATGCATTATGGTATTGTGTACTGCCATAAAATAATATGGTAGGAAAATTTTCTAAATCTAACTGAAGGAGATTATTTAAATACTGAGTGGTGAATGCTTTTCCTCGTTCTTCTTTTTCTTATCTTCTAGCAGCCTTCTCTGCTTATAGCATTTGCTGACTGCTTTTCATCCAGTCAATTTTACTAGCTCTATTTTTGTTCTCCGGTTTGCTAGTTTCTGTGATCAAACATAGTAGGTTACGCGGTTTCTATCTTTTGTAAGATCATCTGGAAGATTAAAGGAATGCAATCGACTCTATTTCTTCTCTTTTGCTTGCCCTAACTTACTTCCCTGATTAAATTATGTTTATTTCGTGAGCATTTTATTGCCTGTTATTTCTTGCAGAACATCCTTTTTATGGGTCTGACTTGACCCTTCACATGATCTGTTCTCATCTTGAATGAGAGAAGTAGATGATCTAGTATCTTTTAAAGGCCGGCTATATAATGGCAGTTTGTGTTGTAATATGCTGGGTAGTGGTCAAGGTTGATAGTGGCATCAATGCAGAGTTTTGATGTACCAATGCAATCAGAAGTTTTGGTTTTATAAAGTGTTTTCCTTCAAAAAAAAATGATAAGTTTGTGGTTATTTTCGTTGTCTATTAAACAATCTAGTGATTTGCCATTGCCACTAGCCTCTAGCAAGGAGCTATATTATCTAAACATGACTCTCAATGATATTTTATGTGCTACTATTTCAAAATTAATCAATAACTTAGACAGATGCTGAGGTTGTATGTCAGCAGTGTCTACTCTGTATGAGGTCAGATCGGTTATTGTTTTTTCCCCTGTTAATTGCATTCTTTGCTGTACAGTTCTATTTTTCAATTTCATGAATCATACTTAAGTGCTGGTAGAAATTTTTTAAGATTCTCTAGGTTACAGTGTAGCTATATTGCATATCTTTTATTTGATACTTTTAAGTGGTAGTCAATTATAATTGCACTGAATTTCAGCTTTCCACGTAAATTATGGAAGTTAATTTGATTTGCTTTCTGTTTGTTTTCCTCTCATCCTTTTCCTTATCATGTATTTGTTTTAGTGCAGACGGGTGCATATATGCTGCGACCACAATTGACCCTGTATTCTTATTGTTGCCAATTTTTGAAGAAGCTAGACTGAAGGTACAGTAATCGCTTGCACTTGGTACTCACTACTGAGGTCAGCAAAAAGCACCATGCCTCTTCTAAAATTTTCTGGTAGCAACATAGAAGAATGTATAACTAGTTTCCAGATCTGCATTGACTCTCTGTTTATCCATTTCACATTATAATATCCAGGGAAATTCTTTATCCACTTTTCTTGGTTTCAATTCTCATATATTTTTTCCTTACAAATGCAGAAGGCAGACTGTCCCGGGAAATTCAGGTCCTTAGATGAGATAATTTTCATTGATGGCTACCCTGGATATCAACATTTGTTACCTCTTGCTGAGAACTGTATGCAAGTTGTTTGTGAAATCAAAGGTAGCAAAAAACCTGTAATTATAAATCATGATGAAAAGCATGCTAAATATATATTTACTAAAGCATATTATCTCATGATTGTCATGGCAAGAGATTCCATATTTAGCATTATAATTGTACCTATGGCATGTAGCTACAAGGTTTTAGGATTGTGAGCAGTCTTGACTTAAAATATATTCTAGACTAAATTGAAAATTATTCCTAAAGAAAGAACAGATATCATACTTTAGCGTATCGTTAAGTTTTGAAAAATTGGTGCAGTTAAAAGTATAGATACTGGCTCAAAGATGATTTGTACTGGCAAGGCTTACTAACACTTAGTTATGCCCAGAGACTATCAAATTCTGGCAATCCTAGTGTTTACAGTACAAAGCAGCATTTTCTGATGTGGATATTATTTAATACTTTGTTGTGTTTTTACTAAAAATTCTCTCTCTTCTTTCTTTCCTTTTTCACTTTCTGCAGAAATTGGATCGTCAAAGTATTTTAGGCTTGATGACACAAAGGTTTTAGCTTGGTTATACTGTAAGGTATGTCCTCTGCTGTTTGAACTCAACTTTGATGCTTTAGGATGCATTAATTAATTCCTTGATTGATAAATTTAATTTTAAGCTGATGAGGAAGGGCCTAATCATAGTATTCAAGCTTTGAGAGGATGTTTGACATTTTGAATGACCATCCTTTTTTGTTGCATTTTACTATAAATCCCCAAACTTTATTTGTGCATTGAACCCTATTTGTGGCATGGAAGTGTATCACTTAAAGTTTCCTCAGATTTCTCTTGATCTCTCATGCAACCTTTTTCTTTTTTTTCTTTTTGATAATAACAGACAACATTTATTTAAGTACCAAAAGACCGCTTTGCCTGACATTTTGAGTAAACTTTTTTTTTGGTGCAAATTTGCATCAAACTCCACATATGATGCAAACCTTATAATATCTTATATTTTTGTAACTTAGAGGTCTTTTGAAATTTTTCGTGTTTTGGATTTATGGATTTGCAGGTATCCAAATTGAAACAGACTCTTCCACTGTTGGACAAGAACTATGCTACTCAAGATGAAAAGGATGCATGTATGGTTTTAAGCAGAACATTTTATTGCCTGTTAACATGAACTTAATATCTCTGACTCTCTCTTGTGGCTGCACGCACATCGTCTTAATTGGCAATGAAAGAATTTTGACATGACACACATGTATGTATCAGTATCTGAGTGATCCACCTATCCAACTAGATAATTGGACTTCTCATGAAATCTAACTTCCTATATGAGAAGAGAAATCAAAAGTGAGAAGATGAACTTGATTCAGGGTGAGTCAAATGGTATGGCCCTTGATTTCTCCCCCGGAGGTCAGATGTCCAAATCCCCTTATAGCCACCTATTTAGGATATGATATTTGACTGGTTCTTGACTACTCAAGGTTATAGGGTCCCATTTCAGTTCCCAATTTCAAACCCAGTGCACAAGTTGAGATCAAAAATAAAGTGAAAAAGAGAGGCAGGGCACTCCACGTTGAATAGATTCACATAGCAATGTATAGGTAATATAATCAATAACTATGTACCTGTTCATACACAGAATTTTGTTTGTGTCAAATTGCTCCTGTCAAGAGCCATTAACAGTGATTAACAAATTAATATTAGTATTAGTTTTCATATGTGGTATAAATTTTTATTTCAATAATTTGGCTTCAAAATAATGTGGTAGATTCAGTATCATGAGTGACTCAAAATCTTCCCTTTAATTTATTTCTCTTTTTATTGTTGCAGTAACCAGTGCAGTTTTAATATTAGGGGAATACGTGAAGGATGAGCCCTGGTTGAGGCTCTTGTGTGACAATTTGAAGTACTAGCCTCTAGTTATTTAATGCTTTTGATTTAGACTAAAATGATTCTTAGTTGTATGAAACTTTTCAAGATTGCAATAGTCAAGTTTATACCACCGAATATGTTTGCAGTTTAAATCTACCAAATGAAAAGGCACTAAAAGTTGAAGTCTTCCCGTGTCCTATGGAAAGTAATGTGGGTTCTTCTACTTCTTTACAGGTAAAGCTAAAGTTCCTTTACAGAAGTTCTTGTCTATTGCTCCTTATGGTGTGTTTGGCATGTATTGCATGTCAAGGTCTTATGTTTCCTATTGCTGATTAATCTTTTTGCTTGGGTTATAATTTAATAGGAGAAGAGCAAAAGTGACAAAAAATCCAATCGAACTGGAAAGCAAGCCAAAAAGGTGAAATTAGAAACAGAATCACAAAATATCAAGGAAATGTTTTGCAGGGCCTCTAGAAGCAGAAGCTGATTGTCACCATGGAAACCAATTAAGGAGCTATACTAGATCATCTAATTTGAGGACCAATACTTAGTGTATAACATAATTGTCTGGCAACAACTTTGGGATGATCTAATTTTTTTACTCTAATACTTTATTTATCATGGATTTGATATTGTTGGTGTTTGTTAAGTTTTTTTTTGTATTACATCAGGATTTACTGCTAAGCAGTGTCTTTAAGATCCAGTTTTATTTGTTTACTTTATTTATTTATTTTATTTGTGGAAACGATGTCATGTTTTCATAATATTTGTAGAAATGATGTCCTGAAGAGAATTAGAGTCACAATTTTGGTTGCCTATTTAATGATGACGGGGATGGAGAAGTTGATCGATACATTTAGTGCGTGAGATGGACCAAGGAAAAAGAATTTCACATAATTTGATAACACTTACAAAATTTATCATATATATATATATATATATATATTTTTTGGAGGCACGTCCCCCGACTTTTTAAAAATCTAGGTGTAGTATATGTCTGAGAATAACTGAGATTAGAGAGCTAAAAATATTGCCTTTTTCAATAATTTAGAATCCAAGAAGTGTTTAATAAATTCTTATAAAAAATTATTATCAAATAATCTTGTTATAAAATAGTCAAATTTTATATTAGTTATTTAATTAATATGATCAGTTAAATATATATTTTCAATTGAAAATATGATATGCTAAATCTGTATTATCAATTGAAAATTAGGATTTTAGCTTATTGCTAGGCAAAGTTTTGAATTTAATATATATTATGTTAAAAATGTTGTGAGGAAAATATGTTAAGTTTTGTTAAGGGTGACTATGGATGAAAATTTTATTCAAAAATCTGGTATTTGACTAAAGAGAGATGAAAAAAAATCCTAATGTAACTATTTTTTTAAATACCGGCTAAAAGAAAAATTTTTAAAGAAAAAATATAGAGAATGAAAATGAAGATTCGTGGATAATTGATAGCACTGGTTAATTTGCTACTTGCCGGGCCCAATGTTTAGTCGTTGTTGGAAATTAATTAATTTTAATATAAATATTGCAAGATTTGATACAGGATAATTAGCCACCGATTGCAACATTTGTAGACATATACGCGAGACTTATAACTTATACTACAGATCCCTATCCGAAAACTCTTTTACTCGAGTTATTATAAATATTTATTTTATTAGTTCCACTTAACACTGACAATGTCATAACATACAAAATCTGCTTTAAGCAACTGAACAGAAAACAATACTTCAGACCTCACTTCCATCCATAAAGCCCTTGGCAACAAGGATCTTACATCATCAAATCATAGTGTATAAGTCCAATACATAGTGATCGATCCGAACTTTAGCCGTCTACTGCAAGAACTCTCTTGGATCAGGGACATAACCTGTCAAAGCAGATGCTGCCGCTGTGTATGGTGAAGCAAGATATATTTGGCCTTCCTTGTGTCCCATTCTACCAGGGAAGTTCCTATTAGTTGTTGAGACAGACCAGCTTTCACAGATGGACTCAAATGAGTTATCCCAATGTTATAGTACTCAAAGGTTTAACAAATTAATGGGGTATGCATAAGAATACTGATCAGATTGACCATGAAGATACAAATAATGTCAAAACAAACTCCCACGCCAGGTTATGTGTTTAGATGTACTCATGCTGCACTCCATTCATCCAAAAATCTTGGTTGAGTCTCTCTATGTATGTAAGGATAGGTCTAGGAACAGTTACATTTGCAGACAGAGAAGCAACCAGCACATAGGACCCTCTTGTTGTGAACTGATCGCTCAGCAGAGAATCAGTTCATGCAGTGCTGACTGCTTAGCAGTCTACAATAGTACTCTCAACAGTCTATGCTCGTGTGAAGACCAGCATAAGGAATTATGATATGCAAACAAATGAACAGAGAGATATTTAGATCCATTGGTCAAACTCTATGCTTTTGAATATATACAGTTGGGGAAAAAACACCTGCCATGGGTTCATTCATGTGTGCATAAGTGTCTTTAGAGCCACCCAAGCAAGCACCACAACTAGGACTTGCAGGTGTGTCACAACCAGCTTCTTCAAATATCTGGGAGCAAGTCTTGCCACCAGTCCTGGTACTAGAAGAGTATACAAGTCCATCCAAACCTGTCCATATAACCATATAAAATATAAAACATTTCAGTCAGGATTGGTTTTTCTCCATTATATATTTCTATCACAAAGAGAAAATTCACATATATTTAAGCACAAAATCCAAACCTTTTGGGTAGCAGGGACAAGGAATGTTGGAACTTTAACCTTTTTGCCCAGAAGATAAGCAAGATAACTTTGTCAAGGTTACATACAAAGAAGTACCCCAGAAAACAGCCATTGGAAGACAAAAATAAAATATTAAATCATGGACCTCTTCTGAGGAAGCTTGTTAAATTATCTATCAGTAAAAGTGTCCTAGATACAGTTACATTTGAAATGCAAAATCATTATTCCCACAACATTGTGAGAAATTAATGATATACAACAAGAGAGAAGCATCCAAAAGTTACTGCAAGAAAAGTTTTGGTGGCAAGACACATGCCAGATCTTCAGATATTTGTTTGTCCTACCCCTCATGGCATTGAAATAGTCAAATTTCTCATAGGTTTTTATAAAAACAAAAGGTCAGTAATAATGAGAGTACAGTGTCAACTGTTTTCCATATTCTTCAAACTATGATTCAGCAGGTCTTCAAGCATAAAGAAGTATCAGTGGGTTGTCAAATAGCAAGAAATAAGTAAAATTTAATATAGCTCTTACTGATGCAAGAAAAACTTTGGCTGCAGCTGGAAAATCCTCTGTTCTCCCACCAGTACAAGATCCAATATATACTCTTGTCAATTTTCACGCCTTTGCATTCTCTTGCTAAAGCATGATTATCAGGAGAATGAGGCTGCACAAGTACATATACTATATTACTTATAACAATCAAAAGAAAGCAAACTACTAAAAACAACCACTTAAAAGAGAGGAGATGGAGAGATCTTTTGCTTAAAACAATTAAAATCACCCACCTGCGCCACCAGTGGCTCCAGCTTGGAAATATCAAATCTGTACTCAGTAAGAAAACAGGAAGCCAAGAACCAAAAGGAAAATGTATCAAATTTTGAACTCTTTCAAAGACCCAACATGCGTTTTTTTTTTTTTTTTTCCAATTAATGTAAACAATATACATTTAGAGCAAATTTCCATATTGAGTCAATATATCTAGTTGTATAATTTAAGAGAAACAACACAGATACCACATCTTAATGGAATTAGGAACATGACTCTAATCGTTTAAGAATTGATCTTTAATAAGCATTTGATCACAAAAGACTACCTTGCTTGATCATCACTGTAAACTGGTTCATAGGCCACAGTAGTCTTATCCTGCAGAAACAAAGATACACTATGATGGCAAGCTTGCATAAACAAAACACCTTTGTAAGAGTAAATAGAAAATAAATAAAGCAGAAAAGAATGTTTTTCTGAAAGAACAAGCAATTCCCAGTAATATATGGACCAAATGCATATGCTCATCTACTGAATTTACCTCAAGATACTTATGTGTTGTGCTATCAGCAGGGACTATTCCATTCTTTCCCACAGCTTCAACAACCATGTTGCATAGTGTCATGCGCTCTTCCATCTGTCCAGTACACAACAACCAGAATGAATAGGTCATTAACGATAAACAACAACTGCAAATAGAAATCAGAAAAACCTAATATCCTTGCAACTAAAGATCAATTGGGGTTACATTTAAACTTTCAACAGTTGTGTCAACAAACTCCAAAGCTTTATATGTCACACCAGCCACAGAGATTCCACCAATTATCTGCAGGGTGCAAACAACGTTTAACACAATCAACAAGGAAAATTGTTATCACCCAATAAAAACTATAAGATTCAAATTCCACATGTTTTTATCTCCATTGACAGGGAAAAAGAAAGAATGCAAAAAGAGCCAGCAGATCTTACTTGTAAAATCAAATCCTTCGCAAGCAAATATTCAGGCATTTCACCATCCATAACAAGTCTCAGAGTTGGGGGTACCTGCAATTTATAGATACAAGTTACTACAAATAACCACAGAAACCAAGCAGGAGAAAAGCAAGTAAATTAGTTTTATAAAGACAGTTTAAGTTCTTAGAATTTGTGCAGTAGAACAAGCACGAAGCATCAAAGAAATAAAATAAAGTGATTCCCTTTTTGTTTTGTCATTTTAATTACTTTTTCAGCTGGTTCTGTTACCACACTTAAAATATAGAGAATTCGCATCCATGAAATTTACGCTTAAATCAGAAAAGACTGAATACTTCATTACTAAAGTATTATATGGGCATGCAACAATGATGACAACTGGTATTATCTACATGGCTTCCTAGATACACACAGTTACCTAGCAAATAGATAGGAGTTCAAGACACAGAAGCATTGAATCCTATGAAAATTTTCAAATCCTGTAATACTCACGTTCAAACTTCCAAAATGTTTAAACCTCATGCAAAATACAAATAATAATAATAATAATAATAATTGGGGCCAGTTGCAAAATTGCTTTCTGGTGTTAAGGGAGTCAATGCACATTACACCAGTTATTCCTTTCAACAAAGACTACGACAAGCAAGAAAAAGAAGAAAGTGAAAATAAGAAACAGAACAAAAAATGTATAATAAGAAAAGATATAGCATAACACATATCCTATTGCTGCCACCTCAGCCTTCCCCATTACTGTGACTATGCAGACTGCCCGAAACACATCATTTAGCAGGCAATAGAACATAAAAACAGTAATTTTTATTGTTCGCGCAAGATTTCCCAAAAACATGTTGTTAAAAAGAAACTACTCAATACTAATTCTTGATTTTCTACAGGATATTGATATTGGTTTTGCCATCATAGAAGAGATAACGTGAACCTTCAGCAAGAGTCTCCCTGCACCCAGGACATAACCTGCATCAATGTTGCCTATGCCAGTAGCAAATTGTCCCAAAGCTCCAGCAGTGCAGGTGTGAGTGTCTGCACCTACCAAAAGCTGACAGCAGTGGTGAAGGGATTAAAAGCCATTAGAAAAATAACGGAAAGGAAAATTAATGTAGAGCATGAAAAATTCAAGACTTACTGTAATACAATTGCACCTCTCCAGGCCTGCAGTGACCTTCTTGGGCAAGTGCAATATGGCATGCACCTTTGGTTAGCCTGCAAATTAATTAAGTTTACCATTCATTGTTCTCAATAGTTATAGAAGTCATGCTGTACAGAAAAATGAAATACCAGATGGCAATCAAAATGACAGAACCATACCTTAAAATTACTAAGATCTTTCATATCATAAAAGTACTTGATATTCTGCTCTGTGCAGAAATCCCTCAAGATATCCACATTACGATTTGCATGTTCATCACTTGTGAATATATAATGATAAGGTACAATACCAACCTTTTCACAGTCCCAAACCTTCAACAGAAAAAAAGTAATGTGAACATAGGACACTTTTGTGAGTAAACACATGCCCACGTGCAAAAAGCATACACAAAGGGAGAAAGAGAGAGCATCAAATGCTGATCTACATGAGCTTCAAAGCTCAGGGTTTAATAGGAAGCAGTGAAAAAGTATACGAGCTACAAGAAAAAGAAAATACCTTGCAAGGAAATTAATAACAATAAACATCTATAAAGATCCCTCAGTCAATATGGTTTATAGACATATGCATTAACAGAATCTGTTTAGGATTTCCCGCATAGTTCAAAATGAAAACCTTATTAACAATAAAAAGGTGCACATGATACTCTCTCCACGTTCTAGAGTAAACATGTCATTTTTCTCCTCATCAATTACTAGCTTTTGTCTGAGAATGCTATGCATGATCCTAAGAAGTGTCACCTTAAACATTAATAAACAACAAAATACTCGATAAGCATACAGCTAATATAAGATATCAATAACATTGATAAAGCAAGTGCCTAGGTTATGCCAATAGTGTAGCATTCACAAGTTCACTGAAACAAATAAATCATAAAAGCATCACAATGAGCCCTAAAAAGTTCAATACCTCAGTGTTCTGTGGGTTGTTTGTTCAATTCAATTACTAAAGCATATAACATAATAACTTGAGCTCTGTAAATATCAGTACCTTGGCATTTTCGTCAAACTCTTTTTTAAAGATTCCAATGGAACCAGGACCACAAACATCATGGGTCATCAAGACATCGACATTAACCCATACATTGTCCCCTGTGCTCAACTGTGGTTTCTCTGAGGCCCTAGCCAGTATCTTCTCAGTCATTGTCATTGCATTCTTTACCTAAAAAATCAAATAAAGAAAACATTAAACCAACTACTTGAAACCACCTAATTTTCACAAAGTAAAATCATGAAAATGTACAATAAAAAATTCACATAATTGAAGTCAGCGACCCATCAATCAAAAGCACCAGAATTGTAGATACTAAATGCGATCTTCAATAAAAAATTATCAGAATTCCTGACCAATCAATCAAATCATAATCAAGTTTAAAGTCCAAAAACGGAAACTTAACCGAGCCAGTGGTGGCAGGTCGTCTGCGTTCTGATTGCTGAGGTGCCATCACCGACATAATTTTCTTGGATACCGTTGATTTCTTGCATTTATTTATGGAAAATCGTGATGCCGAAGAGAAACAGAAGCGACCCAAATCCTAAAAGAAGAAAAAAAAACAATCAATCAATCGTGGATGAGTTGTAATAAAGTAGACAATCAACGGACAAAGTGTTTTAGTGACAAAGCCATCAAATGGAAATGTGGGTTAGGGGAACAAAAGAGAAATCAGTTCATATAGTAAGAGAAATTGTTAAAGCTCTTGAATTAACCTTGTTAATGAAAGAAGATGTAGCTGGAGAAATGGTAGAGGAAGCAATGTTGCGTCTTTATTCTGTGTTGCAAGATTTGCTTTGGTTTCTTTTGGAGAGGTTAAGAATGTCTAAATTGCGTTTGTTTTCTGATAAAAAGGAGGCGGAGGCTGAGAAATGAATCACGCCGCTGGAGGGAGGAACTCGCGGCTTGGCTGGATTTTCAATATAGAATTTCACTATGGAATCCTTGCTCCTGGCTTGGCTCATATTCACATAGGCCACTCATAAGAATGAAATAAGAACTTCAACTCCCTAAGACGCGCGTCATTGAGAGACTCTGCCTTGCGTAAATGCCTGGGTGATTTTCGGATACCTCCACTCAGGTTTGGTACTTAAAGAAATGTAGTTCGTTTACATAATATTTCTTCTAGTGATCGGATTATTTTCTGTAATCTAAACATAGCTTTGGTGCCATCAGACTAAGCGTGCGTGAGTTCTTGCAATAACAAATAGGATTTCTCACACGAGGAAAGCATTTTTTAGAAATTTTTGGACAGAACTTTCTCTCTTACGACGATAAATTTAGATAATGGGTATGTTATAACAGTAATTTCAACTTTCTAATAAATTGCTAATTATAATATTATAACATAACTTTTGTTGCTTGTTTTAGGATGTCGGCCATGGACAAAGGTGATATATTTGGTGAGTGAGATGGACCAAACAAAAAAGAATTGGAAATAAATTTCATAAATAACGCTTACAAAATTTATCAAAAAAATATATATTTATGAGATATTATATTTTATCTTCTTAAATTTTGAAAAAAAAAATAAGATACTTCTGATTTTTTAAAAAGACAAGATATTTACTATATTTTAAAAAAAGTTAAAATACCTTTTAAAGTTACTATTTATATTTTAATTTAACTATTTTACCTCTCTGTTATTAAAAATATATAAAATAATTATATTATTTTATTTTTACTTAATAATGAATATAGTCTTATTATAATATTTAAATTTAAACATTATAATAATATTTTAATTCTTAATTACTTCTTTTCTTCAAAATTTATAATCAAGTATTTATATTTATTATATATATTTTCTAAAATATATCATATTATTAAAATAATTTATTTAAAAATTATGTATAATTGTGTAAATACTTAAGAAATTTATGTTATAAAAAATTCTACAATTAGTTATAACTAGTTTTTTTTTAAATAAACTAATTTAATAATATAATATATTTTAGAAATTATGAATAATAGATATAAATATTTGATTACAAATTATGAAGGAAAAAAATAATTAAGGGTTAAAATATTATTATAATTTTTAAATTTAAATATTACAATAATATTATATTGATCATTAAGTAAAAAATAAAAATAATATAATCGTTTTATATATTTTTAATAATGGAGGGGGTAAAATATTCTAATTAACATATAAATAATAACTTTATAGGGTATCTTGATTTCTACAAAATTAAAGAGAATATTTTGTCTTTTTCAAAAATTTAGGGGATATATCAACTTTTCTAAAAAATTAAGGGAGTAATGTACAATATCCCTATATTTTTTTTAAATATATGATGCCTTGACTTTCTGAAAATATTAGTGTAGTATATGTTTGAGATTGGCTAAGATTAAGATACTCACCTTTTTTAATTATTTAGAATCCAATATGTGTTTGATAACCCTTATAAAAAATTATTATCAAATAATCTTATTATAAAATAGTTAAATTTTGTATTATTCTTCTATTAATATGATATGCTAAATATATATTATTAGTTAAAAATTAGAGTTTTTAGCAAACTAAAAAATAAAGTTTCAAGTTTAATATTAATTACATCAAATGTATTGTGAAAAAAAAATGTTAAGTATTATTAAAAGTGACTACTGAGAATATTTTCATTCAAAATTTTGGTATTTGACTAAAAAATTTTTTAATATTGTGGATGCGGAAAAATATCAACTCTGATGTGGTGAGATACTAGATGAGCTAATATTCGAACTAGATATAGATGCCCAATTAATAGTTTAAACTCAACTTTCTGCACCTGTTTTAACTTTATTTGAGCCCCAAAGAGTCTTTCTGAAATGGCTTTTCACTCGTCTTTAAGTCATGAGCCAAGTTGTCATAAACCATCCTTACCTCATATCCTTACTAACCTTGGTCCCAAGTTTAATAAATTTTCATACAATAAAGAACATGGTCAAAGAGGGTGTTGGAGGTTTTCTTACGAGCCCACTCCAATATTCAAGTCAATATCTTGAGTGAGTAAATTTAAGACTCGAATTAAGTAGCTTAAAATGGCGTACATAAAACAAGTTCATGTAGAAAAGAGAAAATCAACCAAAATGCACATAAGAAACACCAATGTGGGGTAGATGTGACCCTTTTATGAGACAAAAACAGTAATTAAACTGCAAAAGAGTATCTATGATAAGTATTTTTTAAGTTGTCTTAAAAGAAATCTAGAAATAAACAAAGTTTGCTGCTTGTTCTCTAGAGTGAGAAAATGAGAAATAATGTATGTCTTTAGTGAGAGAAAGAGTAAAATGAGAAAAAACTAAGAAAAAGCGCCTATTTATCTTGAGATAAGTTTCTTTATATATCTCACATTTCTTGACTTGTGATTAGTTGGACAGTTTTGCTCTACTTTTTCAATCCTCAGGTGACCTGAAAACATAAGAAACCATTTTCATACTTTTAGAAACCAAAACCCTTAATTTTTTGGATTATTTCAAAATGGGATCCACTCTTTTATTTTCTTTTTATGGACTATTGGTTATACGTTATATGGTATCCTTCATGTAAACACCTTTTAAACAACTTAAAATTATTTTCCAGGTTAGCAAGTATCCCTCGTGATGTGGGTTTCAACATAAGCGGATTGTCCTATAGGTGCCAGTTAGAACGTCGTGAACTTATATACCGCCATGTGTTCAGTCTATTTTTATCCCATAACAAATATAATTGTTATAAAAATTTACCTTTAAATACTAGTTAAAAAGAAAAAAAATTTTTAAAACAAAATATGGAGAACGAAAATAACTATGTAAATTCTCATTAGACAAATAAAATAATAAAATATACAGATAGAACGACCGCGCTGGCCTGAGTCAAACGAGTCGGGCTGAATCTTTCTGAACCAGCCTGTTTAGTACCTCAACGGGCCGGGCCTAAGCTCCCTCTTGACTTTACGCTTGTCAACTCTGCAACTTCCCATTTACCCAAATTCTGAGAAGCAAATATTTCAAGGCTCGAGATAGTATCAGTGTCGTAGGCTCTGCGATTTGTTCTACTTGAGGCGCACTGCTTCCAGTTGTTTCTGGTAATCATTTCGGATTACCCTTCTAATAAAATGAGTGTTATCCGGATTGTCTAAACTTTTTCTTCTCCTTTCAGTATCGTTTAATGGATATATAGATTTCAGTCTGCTTTCGCCTGTGCTCTCGTAATTACATTATAGGGTTTCTTTTTTTACTTGGTTCATCTTTCAAAAGAACAAAGAAATCGTAGTTACATTCTGGGTGATTTTATTTGTGATTTTGGCCTTTGCTTGTATTGGTGGATTGACATTGTTGGAGTTTAAAGAAGATGAGTTCACTTGGTTTGTCCGTTTTTGAATTTTCGGGTGTCTGTGCTTCTAAGGTTTGATGTGATTTCTTTGTGGCAGAAAGCTATATGCTTAGCGTTATAGACTACAGACCTTAAAGTTTAAACCCAATAAATTGCTTTTTGTCTGGTTGTGATGCTGATTTCTCCTATCTTTTTGCTTATTGATACAGTCATACAATATTGTTTGCTTCTTATCAAACAATAATTGTAAAGTAAATCACATAGGAAATCCGATACTTGCCAATGATTCTTGGAAAATATTTGAAGGTGACTAGGGTTGTCTCCATCGAGAAATCAATAAACAAATAATCCCGCAAGTAGAGGAGTTATCTTGCATGTTACCGAGCAATGTAACTGCCATGGCATGAGAAAGAATGGTGATGGAACTCCCAGGCCATATCCCGTGCAGGACAGCACTTGCACATTTGTGTGCAGGCATGGCATGTAGCAGTGCTGGCATATGCAGGCCAAGGCATGCTATTGTGCAGCTAGGCACTATGCTAATGCATGAGGCATGGCATATGTAATATGGATTGATGGCATGCTATGGTGTATTATCAGTCTCAAATTACTCATTTTATGACAACTTAAACTTTACATCATGTGATTGTTGAGAATTTGTCCTTTAAATAGTTAATTTTATATAATCAGCTGTCCTTGACGTTGAACCAAGTTGGTTTTGTCTTCTAGAAGCCTTGGATGTGATGGAATCACCTTTGGGGACTATTAAGGTTATTTCTTGAGAGAAAGAAAAGCACAGAAGAATGAATAAAGGTGGAGGAGGAGGAAGTGGGCCCACAACAGCAGCGGCCGCTGCTGCAGCTCAAAAGCAGAAGACTCTGATGCAAAGAGTTGAAACTGATATTGCAAATATTGTTGACAATTTTAGCCAACTAGTCAATGTCTCAAGGGTATAGTATGCTTGGAACTATTTCTTATCTTTTTTTTGTCACTCATTTTCAATTAAAGTAGTACATTGCTTGCTTCTTCTTATACCTTATTTTCGTTTGTTCTCTCTTACTGTTGATGCAAAATTATGAACAATGGAAAATCTCTTTATCTTTTGATTGAAACAACTTACTTTCCTGAAATGGTACCATACTTGTATTTATGATTACAGTTATTCGAAACTGACAATACTAGTTTAGCTTTTATACATTCATTTGAACAATTCTTAAAAATTTAGTATGACAAAAAGATGTATTGGCAAATAATATAGCCAAATTATAGGATCAAACTTGGTGCTTGAGACAATGTGCAAGAGAGGAATATCAAATATCAATTTATCTGCTTGCCTGAAATCTTGTGCTGCAGCATATATATCTGAGGTTTGTTGCTTCCCTTGCCAATGGAAAGTTATTTCTTCTCCAGTAATAAATTATTCTACGGCATCTTCTAAAATATTTCTGCCATACTTTTGGATGATTGTTATGATATTGATTGAAAACATCCTCTGAATTTTTAGTTCACTTGGCAGTATCTTTATATGTAGGTGAATGATCCACCTGTCAGAAACACGCAAGAAACTTTCATGATGGAGATGCGTGCATCTAGAATGGTATGTAGATTTTAAGTATTGTGTTTAATTATATTGTAGAGATTTTAATACTTATTATTCGTAAATACCTTACCAAGAAACTCTAAATTTCACTACTAAATACTTATTATTACTATATACATTACCAAGAAACTTCAAAATTTCACTACCAGTTATGGAAGAGATTCTGCACAGCACAAACCTAACCCAGTTCCCAGACACACATTTGAATTAGATAAATTTAGCAGTGCTCATAATTTGATTTATCAGTTTTGGGGATATGTTTGGATTAAGGTGTTATCATTTTCAAGTTATAGTTGTGGGATGAAATTACTTCATGTTAAAGTATACTGAAAAGGCTGTGTGTGTGTATACACCGAAGAAGTTAATGCTCCTTACAAAAAGATGGTGTTTAACAAACCTTTTGATTGTTGTGCTTTCAAAGTTAAGTATAAACACAACAGTACCAAACATTCCCTTATGGAATCCAACTATTGTTTTCAACTTCAACAAAAGAAGATGGGAAAAAACTGCTTTTGCTTGATATTTGAGTCACATCTTTTGTGCAAGTATTTGACTTGATGTCCGCCTCAGCTTATTGACTAGATTTATAATAAAGCCAAGCTTTGCACAGCTTATCATTTCCCGAATTTTTTTAACTTTGTTCATCATCTATGAAGAACAGGTCCAAGCAGCCGACTCTTTACTTAAGTTGGTATCAGAGTTAAAACAAACGGCAATTTTCTCTGGATTTGCATCTCTCAATGATCATGTTGAGCAAAGGACAAATGAGTTTAACCGACAGGCAGAAAAAACAGATCGCATGTTGGCTAGAATTGGAGAGGAGGCAGCTGCTAGTCTTAAGGAAATTGAAGCTCATTATTATTCTTCTGGGCACAGAATAGATTAAAAGTTCTTACATGAAAATATTGCGTTTAAGATTGTAGACAGATTCTGCAGCTATTTGTTTCAATTACAAGGGTCATTATTAAAGATTTTTGTGTGATAAACAAATTAGATATAAACTTGAATGAATTATTATACGACCAGTTTCTCCGATTTCACGAGTTACTATTAAAGAATTCAAAAGCAAACTTTGCAAGAAAATAGCACAAGCAACACCGGCTTTATGTTGCATGAATTGCCGAACTCCTAGCAGCTGTTCCCTGTCCCAATCTACTGGACTAATGATGGTAAAGACTTATTTATACAGACACATACTAAAGAAATCCATTAAAATGTTTTTGGAATTTGCTTGGTCAAATGAAAGTCGATTAGCTTTCGTAATCAGAACCTGTAAATGAGTTGGGTTGTCATGGGCATGACACAAACAATTAGAGCTCAATTACATTTGTAGTGAGTTGGGCTGTCATGGGCATGATACAAACAATGAGAGCTCAATTGTTTCTTTGAAATTTTCCCAATTAAATGTGTATTGAAGTCAACATTTTCAGCACGAGAGAGCGTGGTATACAGACGTAAAAGAAACAATTTTTTTAAAAAATAATTTAAATATAACAAACAACTTAAAGAATAGTTTGGTAATTTTTGTTATTAAAAGAAAAAAAAATCAACTAAAGAAAAATTTTAAAGTGTCAACGCAAAAAATATTGACTAACTGTTGTTGGGCCAACTTTACTAAGCAAAATACGTACCTAGGACTACACACTGGTTTACCCAAATCTCTTTCTGGGGGCGGGTTGGCATGATAGCCTCGTTAATAATCATATGACAATCTTGTGGAATTTACTTAAAACTCAGAAAATCTTTGGAGAAGAAATCGTTCGTTAATCTCTGGTAGTTGTTGTTCTTTGGGATGGAGAGCCTGAAATCACTGGTTCCCAACAATCTTAGGCGAATGGTAGCATATAGCACTCCAGATGATCTTCCTTTTGCATCTTCCTACCTACTTGACTTCTTCCTCAACTTGCAGCAGTTTCAACAAGTATTATAGTTCCCCTTTCAGTTTTGTCTTCGAATTTCTTGCTGGATGCATCTTAATTTACCCTTTATTTATTTATTTGTAGATTGTCAGAGACTTGGCGGGTCAAGAGAGCGGTCTTTGTGTCAAGAACATTAGTGCCGCTTTGGAACTGAAGCAAAAGGGGAATCAATATTATGTGTGTGGAGATTATGCTCATGCTTTAAGCTGCTATACACAGGTCTAATTCATGCTTCCTTCATTACCTTTACCTGTTTTTCTCTTCTAACTTGTGACTTAAGTGGGTGGTAGGGGTAGGCTGGAAGGAGATGAACTAGGAAAGTGAAATGAGAAAATAAAGAGGAATGGTGTGGTCAGTTAATATAACATTGTACTGACAGTAACGGAGTATACAATTCACGTTGATTATCTGCTTGGTTTTCTTGTATATCAATCAATGATGTCAATGATTGACTGTTCTTATTGTTTATGAAACAGGCACTGCGTGTTGCTCCAAGTGATGCCAATGACATGGACAGAAATTTGGTTGCAACTTTGTATGTGAATCGGGCTTCTGTATTGCAAGTGAGCCCAACTGTTTTTGTCCACATGTGTAAAGCTATTGAATTGAATAACCATTGGATTCAATTAAACTTAAAAAGCCTAAGAATGTCTAAGACATCCATCTAAACCTTTTCTTGCATCTATTATCAAGTATCTTGTCAATGGGCATACTTTTATTTGTATAGAACATTAATTATTCTTCGCAATTACAGACAGTTATACTGACACTAGAGTTGCTGGGTTAAGGGTGCCACTGGCCTTTTCTGCTTTAATCATTATTATTATTTTTAAAGAGGAGGACTAATGTGGCTGTTCAAGGGCTGATTCATGAGTGATTGATGTGCTAGCATTAGAATGAATTTCAGTTTTGAACCACGTTTATTGCCATACTAGTTCAGCAAGAATCATACCTTATGCTCATTAACTAATATCTTCATCATTTCAAAGGGCCAAGTTTAACCATTTTCGAACTTGGCTTGTTTTATAGTTAAGACTGAAACCAAGTTTGAACTTCTGGATAATGTAAATCAGCTAAATAAAGAAAACGATCTGTTACCAATCCATTATTTGTCTAACCATGCCCACTAAGGTAGGCTATCTTTATTCCTTGGTGAATGATCTTCACTGGTTTTACAAGTCAGTTTATAGTAGGCTGATTTATTATGTTTGTACCACAGTAACAAATGAGAGCAAGCGGCCCCTGCTAATTTCGATAAAAAAGGGAAAGAGGATAATGAAATAATTGCAAAATGTAACAAATATAATTGACAGAATGTTGTCATTTTCATTTTTTCTATTGATATAGATCTTATTTTTTTCCTAAGCAGCTTCATTTATTGATTTATTTACAATGTTGTAGAAAATGGATCATTTAATGGAGTGTTTGCGAGACTGCAATCGAGCTCTTCAAATATCTGCAGGCTATGCAAAGGTGAACATGCATTTAGATTTATTGCATAATTTTGATGTCAGTAACTTTTTTAAAGCATTTAGCATCGATCAAGTATAAAATTTTAATATGACTAATTATGTTCAAGATGTCTAGCATGGTATCAAAGCCAAATCTATTTATGCAAACAATACAAAATGTTATCTACCCTTTATATTTTTTGTTCATCTTTGTGTTCTGTAGTCTTTTACATAGAAGCTCAGAAACAAGTTGTATATGCTGAAGTTTGTCAGTAGTATCCTTAGTGAACATGATAGTTGCACAATTTTCATTTTGAAATCTTTTAGTGTTAATGCCAATCCTTTTGATTGAAAATATTATCCATCGACTCTATGTCTAACACGTAAATCAAGTTTATGTATTTAGTTTGAAAATTTTTCAGTGTTTTATGATTTTCTGTTTTTGGTCTCTTTTTGATGATTTTGCGCTAAATAATGTAGGTTTTTGATGAACTTTTGAACCAGCTGTACGTACTTAATATTTAAGCAAACAAAGTGTAGGTAAATGAAATCTTCCCTTTGGGAAGTCATCCATGGAAGATTACAGTTATTTGCTTAGGACCTGGCCTATAATAAATACTACTAATATGTTATGCATATTGAAAGGATCAATCTTTGGTGGAGTTGAAGATTCACTATAGTAGCTTTTATAGCTTACAGCTTCGACATTTGGTTGTTTATGTTGGAGGAGAGCAAGGACAAAACTAATCGAGGTATTTTTAAATTGAATCAGACTACATAATGTTAGTACGATACTCTGAAATATGTATATGCAGTTATAAATACCAGAAGAAATACTGAGCATGAAATGATCAATATTTGAGTCTAGTCTTTGATAGCCCTATTGGAGTTAGATTAAACTCTCAGGAAAATTAGCTTATCTCTAATGCTTGGACCTCAATGATGATTACTTTGACACCCTCTTTTGAGAACTTTATTTTTTTCCACCCTTTTCATTTAGCAAACTGGAAGTGGTGATCCTTTGTTACCTTTAGAAAAACTCGAGCTTCAGTGATAGTCAATGTATGCGTCCATGTCATTTTGCAGCCATATGTGTCTCACACATCTCGTCATAATCCAAAAGGTTATTTGAAGGACTCTGTTTTTTTTTTGTTGGCAGCTTTTCTTTATGCTTACTGTACATTAGGGTTGAAATGGTTACAATCTCCTTTTTAATGCCCTTTTAGAATTGATGTGCTGATGTCATGTTCTTTGTGTGTATGGTGATTTCTAGATATCTCTAAAAATGACATTACCCTATCGCAGGCATGGTATAGGAGAGGTAAGGTGAATGTTTCTTTGAAGAATTACGAAGATGCAGTCCGCGACTGGAGTATTGCTAAGAATATGGAGTTGTCATTGGGTGGAAAGAGGCAAATAGAAAGTGAGTTGAAGATAATTTTAGACCAATCTAAGAGGGCAAGCAATAAGGTGGTTCAACATACAAAGAGCAATGTCAAAGTTTCAGGTAAGATGGTTATTACTGTTTTTTTTTTTTCATGTTTTGTTATGTCATCATCATTAATCTATCTTGTATTTGGTTGTACATGTACATTAAAATATATGGACCATTTTGTTTCTATCTTTGAGAACGCATTTTGAATCTTACAGTCATGAAGTTAAATGCCATTTTCTGCCCTTTATTGCACTATGAATACATCATAGGAGGTGCACCCTGCATAACATCTCTCTGCTTACATATAAAATCTCAATTTTATTTTCAGCTGCATGACCTCAACATTGTTAAGCTTTCCTTTCAAACTTTGTCTTTTCTGCAAGGTGTGTTAATGCGTTTGGCAGGCCATCAAGAAATTAGATTCAACACATCTTCATTTTTTCTGTCTTGCTCTTGAACTACCTAATCGTATTTCTCATTTATCTGTTTTGTGTTTTGTATATCTATGTAACTTCATTATGACAGTGCCATGACTACTAAAACAGTTTCATCATTTTTATTTATAATTATGCATGCCAGTGTAGTTCATTTCCTGACTAAATTTCCTCAGTTTGCTCGTTTTCTCATCAACAATGCTTCGCTAAGAAAAAGAAAAATTTCCTCTCTTCAACCCTTTCGGGTTACAAAGATGTGAAAGCTTCTCTCTCTATTAGAATATGGGTGCATTCTGAGGTGTTTTAACGTAACATTTGAATCTTCTGCCCCTGTAGTTAATTTAGTGTTATTTTGTTGATTTTAAGATATAAATTTGTAATGAGACGTGATCTTGTTTTGGTTTCATGACTAATGGTATGGTTGTACGTGCATTTGTAACAGAGGAGGCAGTCCAAGTAAAACTACAATGCGTTACGACTCCTGATAAAGGAAGAGGCATGGCTTCAAAGTGTGATATTCCGGAAGCTACCTTGGTGCACATTGAAGAACCATATGCTGTGGTATATACTTCTAACATAATGAATTCTTTAATATTATTCTGATCCCAATACTCAGTGCGAGTCCGCTTGACTCTTTAAACAAGCATCAGTGACATCTAACTACCGCAATCATCTAATAACATGTCATAACATAAATTCCAATACAATAGTTTTAAAAATAACATAAAATTTCCATTAGAGGTGTCAAATGAGCATTCCTGAGGCCTGTGCCAATCATGCCTGGCCCAGGCATGAATGAGCCTGTGCAATGCTTAATAAGTTGGATTTTACAGGTATCTAGACTATAGTATATTAAAATCTTTATCTGTGATGGTCATCCACATCTTGTAAATAAATAGTCTGAATTTTCAAATTTTTCCTATGATTCAGTATTCTGTAATTTTTTTTTTGTAAAATTCTGTTTTTGGGATCACTGCTATTACTGTTTTTCTAAAATTTATTTTTACAAACTGCCTGGTTTCCTAATGGAAAATATATTTTTTCCAGGAGAATTCAATAATATTTGTCTTCATTTGATTTTATTAAATCAGCTGTTGTTAGTATCTTTTGAGCTTCCTCTAGTTGTTCTCCGTTAAAAAACTATGAAGAAATTTCTTGCAACTGCTTATTGTATTCTTCTATAGCTTTGCATGGACCAAAGAAATTGAGTCATTTCAAGGCAGTTGCCATCCTTCAGTGATTTGAGGTCTTTCCTCTTCTTCCTTAGCTTTGCATTGCGTGATCTTGTCTCTATGGTATCAGGGCAGGATCTGTAGATCTTTTCTTTTTGCCCTGCTTTTCTCTTTTTTTTTTTTTTTTCTGGTTCTAAGGAACAAAATATTCTCATTGAAAAGAGAAAGACTTTATAGGTTTTTTTTTTTCTTTTAACTAAAGCAAAAAAGGAAAAAGAAAAAGATAGGCTGTCTACGTGAAAAATGTGGCAGCCGGGCAATGTAGGAAAACCTGGTCACTGTTCTTTGAGATGTTTTGACGCATAATGCACCAGTAGGAAATAACAAAATGCTTGGCCTTCGTTTTTGAATCTTGTCATCGGCATTTGGTTTACCAAGAATACTAGACCACACCACTTCACTTTAGATGGGAGTTTAGCTTTACAAATCACATTACAGCCTTTGAAAAAGGTGTAAGATGGTATTTGGAAATTGTAGAAAAATTAGGTTTTCGAAAGACAAGTGTATTGGAGAGAAGGAAGAGTGTGTATAAATTGTCTAAAGGTTATAAATTTTCTATTAGTAGCATGGTGACTGTGTCTTCTTCTCATTGAGCTTGGGATTTTAAATTATCTAGAAATCCAAATGATAGAGAGGTTCAATGGTGTGTTTACCTGCTTGTTGTTGTGGGTGCTTATTTTCATGAGATAAGGAGAGAGAAGGAAGAGTGTGTGTACTTGAAAAGCCAGGCATTTTTTCGTTCTGTCATTTTATTGCAGCCTCATTGATTTGCGTTATGTACTTCTATTAAGACTAGTTAGCTTTATGTACAAGTTGTGCACCGAGAGAGCAACAGCTGGGGTTGACCCTCAAAAGTTTCCTGTAATCTTCTCAAAGAGTATTTTTCGTACAAGTATTATTCTCATTCGTTGTCAAGAGCATTGTCTACACCATCTAATACAGATGGTATGTGTTTCTGCTGATGAGAAATGTGATCTTTACTTGGCAACACAATCTACAGACTATTTTGAAGCAATGTCGGGAAACTCATTGCCATTACTGCTTAAATGAACTACCAGCAGATGCAATCCCCTGTACATCGTGTTCAATACCATTATATTGCTCTCATCATTGCCGAGGACAAGCAGGAGGACAGTTCAAGAGCCATCCCATGAAACATAACATCAATGAAAGCCATTTCAACAATCTTGAAGAGTATATTGCACAGATTACTTTAGACAATGATTTCAACAACCTTGAAGAGCATATAGCACAGATTACTTTGGATAATGACTTTTATCCTGATGTTGAGCACAATTTTGAACATAAACATGAATGTCAAGGTGCACACTGGCCTGTTGTATTACCTTCTGATATAGTTTTGGCTGGACGTATATTGGCCAAATCTATAGAAAGAAAAAGATCTTCTAAGGATGTTGCTAATCTCACAGGCATTTTGGTATATTTCTTGTCAGTAATTTGTGCATTATATTGAATTTCAGTCTAGTTTAGTGAAAAGTACTTTTGTTACTATTTTAGTTGCCTGCTTATAGCCTCTGTATCTTGCAGGAACTTTCTCACAGTTACTCACAAATTCCTCTGGAAAGCAAATTAGAATTACATATATATGCAATCGTATTGCTACATTGTCTCCAACACTCTTATGGCTCTGAACTTCCAATAAATGGAGCCTCAGCATCACAGGTTGCTTCTTTCTCTCTGCCCTTTCTGTACTTTTTCTCTTTCCATGGTAATTATGTTTTTTTTTTTAAAAAAAAAAAGAGGGGGACTGAAAGAAGAGTCTTTTCTTTTTTTGGATAAAAAAATTATTCATTAAAAAGTATTTCTCTTTTCTGAATGCTGTCTACTTTGGTTGATTTTATTTTTTGTTTACCATACTCAAGGTGTGTATTTGTTGTCTATAATTTGTAAGGTTAAATGAGAAAATCTTATTCTGAACTACTTTCTTCCACATTTTAACTACATAGACTAGGACGATGTAGACTAGTTATGATGTTCATTTAAATTTCCTGTTTGAGTTATGGCTACATATTTTAGTTGTATGTGGTTTTCCTTGTCTATGTTGGAGTAAGATTTCTCTTTCCTTGGTATAAATAGGGCTTTATATTCGTTTTTGAGGCAGACTGAGAACAATTTGATGATTATTAAATAAGAGTATGCTGCTCCCCTTTTTTCTGTTGAATTTTCTCCCCTTTGTCTAGATTTTCTCTCTCTTTTCCTCTACTATTTCTCGACCACCACATCTTCAGTGAAAATGAGAATTGGTATTTTTTTCTGCTAGGAAGCAAGAAAAACTTCTTATAGTGAAAAGATTTGCAAAATGAGGGACAAGAAAATTGGTAAATTAATAATCATCATTGTGTTTTTACTCATGGTTGCATATTTCTATTTTTTTAGTTTGCAGTATGCAGATTATGCTCACAGTAATTCTTCATAAATTGATGGGTCAATCTATATTTTCTGTAGTTTCGTTTAAGTTACATCTCTTGTTTGCCACAATCTTCACATTCTTGATTTATTCTTAACATGGCTTTTGCCACTTTTCATCGTGATACAGATTGTCATCCTTATATCTCAAATAAGGGTGAATTCTTTGGCAATTGTCCGCATGAAATCCAATGATTACCGACCATCAGATCAGTTTGAAAATAATATATTAAGTGGAAGTGCTTTAATTAGTACTGTGGAACAGGTTTGTGTTTATGCTTAAACCTTCCTTATCCCCTTCCAACACATGCATGTATTGCTATTTCCTCCATTCTTGCAAAATATTTAGAAATGCCAAAAGTAAGTGCAACTCTTATGTAGTCTATATTTATACACTGGAGCACTAAAAAGGAAAACAAAAACATTCTTGCCTACAGGCACATCACTCAGCTCCACAAAAGAATTTGAAAATTCAAGACTAGCATAAAAAACAATCAAACAAAATATGTGACAACCTGAATTTGATGCTGTGGATCAGAGTGCTCCTCTTCATCAAAGGCTGTAAAATAACTTTTCCCTTATTGGCTGTAAAATGCATTTTCCAAGAAAAAATCGCATCTCTATGACCACTTTTAATAGATTGTTCATTGTATGTCTGTTCAGAATCATGCTCCTATGCTGTACAGTATAGCTCTGAATTGCCATTTGAAGCTTCCCTAGTATGAGAGTCTCAGTTTTTGTTGATTATAGTAGGACTTCTTTTGCATATGTTATCATGTAATTGAAGGCAACTGTAATAGTTGATATTCAGCTTCAGTAGGTAGAAAATGTTCATACTAAAAAACTATACTCTCTAATGATAATTTTTACTTGCACAGATCAGAGTCGGTCAAGCTATTTATACAGCTGGCAGTTTATACAACCATTCTTGCCAGCCAAACATTCATGCATATTTTCTTTCACGCACTCTTGTAATGCGAACAACAGAGTTTGTGACCTCAGGTTGTCCCCTCGAGTTGTCCTATGGTCCTCAGGTATCTATTGTTTCAACCTCTCAGATTCTACCAAATGGCAATGACTGAGATGTTACTGTGATGCTTTGACTCAATTTAGATCAAAACGGCCATCCTGCTGTTTGTAAACTTGATTTTCTTTGGAATTTGTAACTCCAAACAATTCGAAAGCAGAAGAGATGTGTAGTTCACTTTATTTCACTTTATTTTACAGGTTGGGCAGTGGGACTGTAAAGACCGACTTAAGTTTTTGGAAGATGAGTACTGTTTTCGATGTCAGTGCAGTGGTTGTTCTAAATTGAATATATCTGATCTGGTTATAAATGCTTTCCATTGTGTTGATCTGAAATGTTCCGGTGTAGTTTTGGATAACTCTGTCCTGAATTGTGAAAAACAAAAACTTAAGAACTTCCTTGCTGTTCCAGAAGATAGTAGCTCAGCACCGAACTTACAGGTACTTCAATTGCGGTGTCATGTGAATTTAGGTTGATCATCAGTTGCACTCTGGAACTAGGCCCTTGAAAGTTGTGCTTGTGTTCCTAGATTTTAATTTACAAAATTCACAGATCACTAAAGGGCCCAAGATGTTTTTTCTACTTCTTTGTAAATCGTCAACAGCTTTTCACTTATAGAATGATACACAAATTATGCAGGTATAGCAGGGTTCAAGTATTTGACCTTTATTATACAAATCACTTGTGTTAAGTTTCATTCTGTATATACATCAACTTTTTTATTAAAATGCCTATTTTGGAGCATTCTTTTGCTTGTGAATTCCAGTTACAACTGTGTAATTTTCTTCTCGTTCATTAAATTTTCTGATGTTTCAGGTTTGCAAGTTTAGGACTGATTGCATTGGTTCAGTAGCTAATCTTGAGGCAAAAAGAACCTTTCTTGTTGATCCTGGATACTGTTTGAAATGTGGTTCTTATCGTGATCTGGCATCTTCACATGCAGCAGCAGATGAAGCTTGGATTTACGTCAAAAGGTATAAGCGTTTCACTGATTGCAGTGCCCTAGTTACTTTCTTCTTATTTTGTAGAATTACTTATTGTGTATTCCTCCCATAGTCTGTACACTAGATATTCAATTCTTGACAGGTTGCAGGATGCAATATTTTTGAAAGAAATCTCAAGTTCTGTACTTGTAGATGCTTCAAGATCTCTTGGTCTGCTGAGATCAATATTCCATGCCTACAGCAAGAGCATAGCTGAAGTGAGTTTCAAAGTCTCTAGTTCAGAACAGTCATCTAGTGAGCAAAGAAGTATTTTAACGATTATTAATTATTTCTGGACACTAGATATATATATACATAACTATATATGTATGATGTTGTATATGCAGGCGGAAGACACTCTCGCGCAGGCATCTTGTTTGGTTGGAGACTTGCATTCTGCAAGGGACCATTGTAAAGCATCAATTGAGGTAAACTTTTTGTTAGCGCAGAGACATTTCAGCCTACAACTTTGATGAAATTACAACGTTCTAGTGTATAGTCACAAGTCATTTTGCAAGGATAAAATAGGAATATCTAAGTAAATATTGCTTAGTGCAGAAATGAAATGAATGCATCTATTTTTCTTTTAAGTTGTTCAAAGTTTTCCGTGATATAATGGTGTAAACAAATTTTTTTGCTACAATGAAGAGTTTTTCTTAGACTTTTCCCTCCAAGCTAAGGGATTTGGGTTGAGATGGAGAGAACGGACGTAAGGCTGCCTGAATTCCATGAATTTCTCAGTTATCATCAATGGTCATCAATGCTTAAAGCAAGTTGATTCTTTTGTCGACTCTTCTTTTCACTTTGGCGGCAGATGTCCTGGGAAGATTGATAGATTTAGAGGTTGTAGTGAGATTGATTATGTTTTTGTAGTTGAGAGGGATAAAGTGGTGGTGCGCGTCTACGTTTGCATCAGAAGGTTATAGAAGATTGCTTTAGAAAAGGACATCAATTTCCCTTAACTCTTTCCACATTTCTTCTTCCTATTCCTCCTTTCCATGTGTATTTATTTGTTTTCGCAAAATATAACTGTAGAAGAAAATACTTATAAAAAATTTCAAAATATAAATCATTGCCTTCACAAATGTTCTGTGAATAACAATGCATTCAACCAAGGAAGCACTTCTCCACCTCAATATGCTTAGAGTTATTTCAATTTGAACTGTGCTCTCTCTCTCTCTCTCTGAGGACTAAAAGAAATCAGAACTGTATTTGGTGTAAGTTAAATGTGCATGTAATTATGGTGATCTCTAGCTACAGAATATGTTTAGATATTAAGTTTAGGTATCTTTTGCTTCTTGCTCGGTGTCATTAGGTTTCTCTTCTATTTCTTGACCAAGGGTAAATTCAATAATTTTAGAATCGTTGAGATTTTCTATAGCAACAGCCATTGAGATTTTCTGTAGCGACAGCTGCGAGTCTTATATCAGTTCTAGGTTTTAACTTGTCTGATTATACATAATGTTTAACCTTTTTACTTGTGTCCTTACGCATAGTGTTTAATCTTTCCAATTCAAAGATTGAAGTCATATTATTCCTACTTAAGAATCCTAGTGACAAAAGGCTCAAGAGTACTTGGTAGTCTGTATAATCTATCAATTTAACCATACAGATAACAAGAGAATTTCATTAGCTCTAAATTTTTGTTTCAAATGTTTGATTTCCTTGTTTTATGTGTTCGCAGATATTAGAAAAGCTTTATGGTCATAATCATATTGTCATCGGATATGAACTGGTGAAGCTCTTATCCATTCAGCTGTCCATGGATGACAAGAATTCTGTAGACAACATAAGTCGACTGGCTGCAATATTTTTACGTTATTATGGAACACATGCAGATAAATCATTCCCACATCTGCAATTCCTTAGGAGACATGCTCTCAAACTGGTTGATTAAGGGTTCGTCCTGTTTTCTTCTGAGTGAAAAGTTCACAGCCTTTGGTTCGACATTTTCTTCCTCGTCTTTGAGACTTTTCCAGTGTTGTCTTGTTCATATACATGCTATAGTTGTTATATTAGTTTGTAGTTGCTCCCTGGTAAATAAGCTTCTACCTCTTAATTTTTCAAAAGTGTCTTGTTCATATACATGCTATAGTTGTTATAGTAGTTTGTAGTTGTTCCCTGGTAAATAAGCTTCTACCTCTTAATTTTTCAAAAGTGGAAAGATGTTAGGGGTACCTGTTCAAGCAATTTTTTCAAATTAAAAACATGATTTATCAAGCATGATGTTCCTTTTGCTAACCTTGTTTGTCTTACTCAGCTTATAATAGAATTTTGTTTATCTTTATTTGTAATAAATTTATTACGTGATTATATTTTTTTTATTCATATCAAGGTGTATTTTCATGTCTCCTAAGAGATTTGTAGAAATTATACGTAGATGGAATGTTTGTAGAAATTTACTGAAACTTCCCTTAACAATAAAAATCGTTTACATGGACTATTAATTAACTAATTGAAAGTATATCATGACTAAAATAACTTGATCTATTCTATCTAAACTAATAAAACTGTAACCCTAAATCCAATTTATCTCAAAATAAATCCCCTGTTGCCATCTTCCAGGCTATTACCTTACCGTCGTCGTCCCTCACACCACCCACTACCTCAACGCAGTTAACTCTCACACCTTCACTCATTATCCCAGCGCTGTCTTTTCTCCACAGCTCTACCATTACTCTTAGAATGAAGAAAGAATAAAAATCTATTCAAATTTAGACTAAGTGTAACAAGGGCCTTTCAAATCTTATCTTTTAAATCTAACAGAGTTAGGCCAGTTAGCAATTTGGTTGCTGTGGGTCGACAGGTTGTGGGCGTGGTGGTGGAGGTCGATTACGAGTGTGAACAATGACAATGGTCTAACGTTGAAGGTATGCATGCAGTGACAATGACTGGTAGTGAACAAGTCAGATTGAGTGATAAGGATGGTGGCAACAAGTTAGGCGATGACGGTCGGCAAATGTTGTCTATAGAGAGAGTGGCTGTGGGTGCTTGATTTCATTCAAATTAACGTTTAAAATATTGTAGTGAAGGAGGTCTTTGTAAATTTTTACAAATATTCTATATATGTGTGATTTCTACAAATTTTAAGGGAGGCGTGTGAAAAATTTCCTTCATAATAATTGCTCGCTTTATAATTTTTTTTGAAAAATATAATGAAAATAATATAATTTTCAAATAGATATATTAAATAAAAGGTTATACATGTTTTATTTAAAGACTCTTATAATCATTACATATAAAATAATTACCAAGTAAAAAAAAAGAGTTATAAACTTTTTTTTTGAAATCAATTTGTTCGAATTCATTGCTAGCATTGTAATTTAAATAATAACGTTTTTATATTTTAAATTTTTTAAAATCATAAAATAAATAATTTTTTTTAATTAAGCATTTAAGTCTCTAATATTAATGTGCTATAAATAATGGGGATTAAATTGTTAATTATGCGTACATTAAATCATAATTTTGTTATTTTACTAAAATGTTTCCTAAAATAAACCCAAGTTATCTAGCACATCCTATTTATCTAGGGGTATCTAGTGTTTCTAAATTTAGTGGGTATATAGTGTTTCCCTAAAAATCAAGATAGTATATAGAAATATTTCAATTTTATAATTTTCCAATAAATCCTATGAATTTCCAAATTAACAAACGTCAAATCTAAAACTTTCAAGACATTTTACTTTTACTCGAAAAATAAAATATTTTGAATATGTTTTCAATGTTTAAATATAATGAAATATTTATATGAGGTATTTATAAGTGTCCTTAGCAACTCTATAAAATTTTATTTTAATCCAAATAGTAAATTGAGATTTAGAAATCATTGATTGAGTTTGTACAATAAGAAAACCATAAAAATGGATTATGAAGGTATAAATTTAAGATTTTATAATACATAGTTTTAAATTTTATTAAATTCTGAAATTTTTATTATTGGAGATTTAAGGAGTTCTAAGAAATGTAGTTTATTATATATATACATAACAATTCGAATAACTTGAAATATAATAAAAATTGTTGATGTGTCGATAAACGAAGAAATTAAACTTAGAAGGTGAAAACTTAAGATAAGTTGTCTGTAGTTAAGATGAATGAAATATTATGCTTATAATTGTATATGTTATGGTTAGAACGATTAGAGGTTTCGAACAATTTGAAATACTATTAAAGTTTTTACATTAGTTAATATAAGTGAGTTTATTTATAATGTATACTATATTTGTTTTTAAAAATGTAAAAATGAATTGCTTTAATTGCTTTCATTAAATGAATATGACTTTTATCTTATAAATCTACTTTAAAAAAAAATATTTAACATAATTTTACACAAAAAAACTTGACTAAGAAAAATACAAAATTTTCTCTTAATTTTTGGTGATTATACCACTTACCTCCCTATTATTTCAAAACTACATTTTATCCCCTATCACTTTAGCATTAACTTTTCACTTTTTAGAAATATTTTGCGATTTTGTCTCTAAAAGTAATAATGAATGACAACAACTATCATTTTATCTTTTCTTTTATATTTTCAAGATGATAATTAAAAAATCCTTTAAAAAAGAAAGTACAAGTGGAAAAGAAGAAAAAAGCAAAAGGGATTGAACAATTTTTTTAATTTTTTCATTTCACTTTATCGTTAAAAAAAAAATTTACATCATGGTTATAATTTTTTCCCAAAAAAAAAATCATTGTTAGCATGGTTTTTTATATATTTAATTTTTATATTAATGTAAAAAATGTTATAAAATATCATATGTTGGTAATGAGTTTTTTTCTAATTTTTTTAAATTTTTACAAAAGACTAATTTTTTAAATTTATTGTTAATTAGGTAATTTTATTCTTATTATTCTTTAGATTTTTTTTCTTCAACCCAACATAGCTATGTTTATAAATATATTATAAAATAAATATAAGTATATATGTGGTATAGTTGTCTAGGCCTAAAATTATTGACTATGAGGTTAAGGATTTAAGTGTTCATACATTCATTTTATTCTTTTAGAAACATAATTTTTAAAAAAAATTTTACTTACAATTGTGCCAGATCATTTTTTTACTTTTTAATTTTCATGCATTTAATGATTGGCAAATATAGAGAGAAAATGAAAAAAAAAAAAGTAGAGAGAAAAAAGAGAGAGAGAGAAAGAGGCATGTTGACTCTGTAAAGAGAAGTGGTGGTGTTGTATTATTTGAAACTTAAAAGACAATATTATCATTAAAAAAAAAAAAGAAAGAAAAACAATCACTACCGTTATAATGATAAGGGTAAGATGTAGTTTTAAAATAATTGGAAGGTAAGTGGTAAAACACAAAAAGTCAAAAAAGAAATTGGTTTTTTTCACTTAACTATATTTTTTTTTTTAAAAAAAGACCTATTCTTGAACTTGTTGATTAATTGCTTTATAAGAATGGTGTTATTTTATGATAAAGTATATTTGATGTTTAGAAGGAAAATAGCGTATGCCAATTTATATTAAACGATATCTATAAGATATATGAATTAAAATGTTTTGGTTCATTGTTAATAGTATTTTAATTTTGATCGACTCTAGTCAATATATTTATCAAATTGACTACGACTAATATATATGTTTGATTGATTGCAATCGATATATTTGTCTGAATCAACTAGAATTCTTTTTTACTATTCACATTATGTGATTTTGTAAATGGTTGGATTACTAAGATATAGGTGAATACTATGTGACTTAAGTAAATTTGGAAAGAAAAATTATGAATAAAATATTTGATATTTTAAGATGTGATTAGATTTGAGCATGTCTTTTGGATATAAGTTTTCAAAAAAAACAAATTTCAAGATATTATTGAATAATAATTTTGGCTAGTACTCCTTACAAATGATCTTACCATATTAATTTGGAGGATTTCCAATATCTACGAAAGAAAAAAAAAAAAAAGACGTGCAAATATTTTATCCATTTAAAAAGGAAAGCGACACATATATATGTTATGAACGATTTTAATTATCGAATTGACACTTACTTCAAGTGAGTTGATATTTTACGTATTAGATTTGTATCTAAGGTGGCAAATTGATAGATTCAATTTGGAAGTTAAATGTTGGAGTTTTTGTTGATTTTACTAGTTGAACAAATATTGTGTTTATCATTATTATATTTGTGAAGAATTGTAAGATGAAGATTGAAATTTATTGGCTAAATTTTCGTTTTATTGTTTAGACATTCCAAGGAATGTTAAAAATATCTGAATAATCAAATAAATTTTTAGGTATTTTATTTGAGAATTATGATTTTTGAGATAAAATTTTGTTTAAACTCGTTAGCATCCAAATTCGAGGTTGGATTTTATAAACGCCATATGTGCCACATTGGAAACATAATTACATATCAAGGATTATTAAGTTATTTTCTATGTTGCCGTTAACATTAAGAGCTACTAAATAAACAAATGTCCAAAATTGTCATCTTCTTCCTTTATGTTTAAACTACTTCAATAAATTGAAGTAGCATTTTCTCACTGCTTTGGGTGGAAGCATACATTATTACAATACCGGAATTTGGTTATAAAGATTTAAATAATATGCCAACACCCTTCATTTTGGCCTCAAAATAAATCAATGTAGTTATAGATATGACTTTACGTATGGATTATTAGATCCCTACAAGAGAGCCTTCTTATCCCTGGAATCCCTTTCAATGCAATAAATGACAAAGTCCTTGGAGTGTAGATTGACGAATGCCAAGTTATTTATTTGCGATGAAAAATTATGTGACTTGTAAGGCCCATATGTAAATCACATGTCAGCACTGGAATATTGAAATTAAAGTTTCTTATTCATAATTTTTATAGCAAGTTTATTTTATTTCAATAAACGGCCATCTTAAACCTCATAATTTGATCCAAATTTCACAGCACGAACGGCCACAGGACTCCTGACAAAATGCTCGCTATCAGTCCAAGTTAGGCTCCCGAATGTGTAACCTCCGCGCACTGCTTGAGCCGAGAAGGCAACTTTGAAGGACATAATTTTGTTAGTCACGTTGAAGCTTAAAACTTGAGGCTCAACACTCATTTTTATGCCGTATGGAGGTTCCAGTACACTTCTATAAATTGAGTTAACATGTCCCACATTTGTCACCTTTCTTGTCACTGTTACTGTCTTGCTGAGAATTGGGATTGTGATAGATGGCAAGTTCAGATTCAGTCTCATGTGGTTGTTTCTCTTGCAACTAGCCGTGGTCATAAGTTGTCTGCTAATTGATTTATTATTGTGACCCATGGAGCAGAGAAACTGAATATACTCCGCCGGGGTAATATCATAAACTAGACCCGGATTCATTGCCTTGTTAGGATTAACAAGCCCGCCTCCCATATCAAATGGGTCCGCTGGTTTGCGAGAAGAACCCAGCTCAAATATGCTCACTCCGTCCTTTCCGGTTTGGGAAGCTGCAGATTTTATCACTCGTGTTACATATAATCCTGATTCGGATGGCATAGAATGAAAAATGTCTGAATCTAACTGACCTGTAGTAACTAGAGCTGATCTTATGGCTGCTGGAGACCAGTCTCGATGGGTAGATTTTATGAGAGCCACAATTCCGGAGACATGGGGGCAAGCCATTGAAGTTCCTGACATGAATTGGAATACATCGTTGCGTTTTGAGTTAAGTGGTGGATATGCAGCTAAGATATCCACACCCGGGGCAACTATGTCAGGCTACAAATGCAAAGAAAATGTTTTAATTTTAAGCAAAAAAGATAAAATCTGGAATCCTTTTATTTGCTTGATTACTCATCGGCCATACCTTTAACACAGATGGGGATAGAGAGCCGGGGCCTCTGGACGAGAAAGATGCAACTCGTGGAGATGCCAAATCCCCGATAACAGTCTTTGGAAAACCCAGCTTTGCAACTGGAGAACTACAAACAAAATTAACAAAAATAAATTTCATTCAGTTTATTAACCTGCAATTTTTCTGTTGCACCACCTTCAAATCTCTTTACCTTGCTCTTCTAATATAGTCAAGTATCTGTGTCCCTACTTCAAAATCTACTTTAATACAGAGAATAAAACTGCAAGGGACAAGGAGATCAGAGTGAGACTGTGCAAATATGAGTCCAATTCCTCCCGCTTTCTTCACAGTAACGGCTGCAGAAACCATATCTTGTGCATCTGTTGTTGAAAAGCACAGGATGATTTTCCCTGCAGCTAATGTCGCATTAAGGCTTCCCTCCTGGCAATCCCCACTGTATGAAAAATTAAATAGAATATTAGAAAAAATATTGGATAAGAACATATCAAAATTTTCGCGCAAACACAGAAATTAATGTTCTTACGCCGATACACGTGGAGAGTCTACAGCTACAAGTTCAGAGTACGTGAGGCTGGTGAATCGATGATTACTTTTTCCAGTATCCATAGATTGGCCCTGCAAAGTAACAAAAAGGATTGCAAGAGATCTTAGCACACTGCATTGTTTGCAATAATTGAGTAAAGCATAATTCACTTTACCCAGAGAATTTGCTTATTTCCCAGGGTAATAGCTGTGGGCAAGTTCCTGTCACTTGTGGTGGCTCCAACAGTGATAATCCAGGGTGCATCATTCCCAATTGTTTGTGAGGTAGGGCCATCATTTCCTGCCGAAGCAATTACAGGTATCCCCTTGGAAATTGCATGGAAAGAACCTATTGCAATCGAATTCGATTGATCAATGTGGGAAGGCAATGGTATTCCGCTGCCAATTGACACTGATATGACATCCACTCCATCGTGTATAGCTTTGTCAAATGCTTTTAGTAGATCAGCATCACTAGAACGACATTGTCCAATTAACCAGCAAGCCTTGTAAATTGCTAGATGAGCAAGCGGCGCTCCTCCTCTGGCTAAACCTGTGGCTAGTCCTTCATAGTTTGCTTTCTCAACAAAATAACCAGCAGCTGTGGATGCCGTATGTGTGCCGTGTCCATTTGCATCCCGTGCAGATAAAAACTCACCGTGCATTTCAAAGTGCTCCATGATACCTTTGACGAAATACCGAGCCCCAATTAATTTTTTGTTGCAAATGGAAGAGTTGAACTTCTCTCCCTTTTGACATATTCCTCTCCAGTGGGATGGAACTGGATCCATGCCTTCATCGTTGAAACTTTCAGACTCAGGCCAAACTCCTGCAAAATTTGAAATTCATCTGTAATTAAGTACATTTTTCTCAATATGTTCTTTATTTCTTCGGAGAAATATATGTTTCGTGAGTATTACCTGAATCTATCACTCCAACGATAGTTCCTTTTCCCATATTGCTTTCTGTTAAGAGATTTTTTGATGATGGAGAAGGATAATTGAGCCCCATGAAATCCCAGCTTCTGGTTGTATGTGACTGGAGAATGCCATTGGGAATTACTCGTAGAACTTCAGGATGCTCTGCAATTTTAAAGGCGAAAATATTGTAACGTGCGTAAACAGTTGAGCCAACACATGTGCTAGCTTTTAACCAAGTTATGATACCTGCAATCTTTTTTGCCTGAGTTTCTGTCAGCCTTGCAGCAAATCCAGAAAAACCATGTTTATAGCTGTATATAATTGAACGCTTTGCTGCTTCTTTGCTGTGTAACAAATAACGGAAGGTTCTCATCAATTACCTTTTTTGAAATTTAACTGAAAATTACAATATGATGTTGTATGTTAATTTAAAACGATACCTTCCATGCAGAGTCGATAATATTTTGTGGTGAGACTTTGTTATGGTGTCCGGATCTTCATACTTTTTCTCTCCCATATACACAATGTGCACCTGTAACATTTTCAACTGAGTTTTTACTTTCATACCGGAATAAAAAAATTGAAAAATTTAAGAAGAAAAGAGAAAGGGTCAACATCCTGAAGTAGTTGAAGTTCCATGTATATATACAGACTCACAGTAGTTTTTGCATCAACCAATGTTAAGGAAATCTGAAGATAGAATTGCAACAGAAGTAGAAAGAAAACATGACTTCGGAACAGCTGATTTTTTCTTGCCCCCATTGTATATAGGATAATTAATTTTGAAAAATCTGTAAGGGCTTGAGTTAGCCATCTGTAATGTGATTTTATCTATATATAAAACTTCTGAAGAAACGACGAAATGAGAAACGTCTATTTCTGTTGTTTAAAATTTTTGTCCTTTTATCACCAATCATCTTTCATTTTTGTCAGGGCTTTATGTTCAATCAATATAAAAGAAAGTGGGAACTCCATGTGAAACACATTATAATTTTCCTGTAGAAAGATTTACTGGAGGTTTAAATTGATTATTGCAGCTACTCTTCCCAGCTCTTTTGCTTGTATACGTCAACATACAAGAAAAAACTTTGAGAAGGTTGGGTATCGTATTCATGCTATGGACGGTGAGTCTCTTGATCCAATTCCATTATTGTGGCATATCTATGCACCTTTGCCTTTATTTGCTTTTCTCTGTTTCTTTCTTTGATCCTTTTCCAGGAAAAATCATAATGGCTCCAAGAAAATATGTCCATATATACGACTCTCGTGTTTCACCAACTTGGAAAAAGAAAAGTTGCATGAAAAGATGGAATATGCAGTTTGTGGATGAGCTTAGGGCAATAATTAAAGCATATCTGCACTGTGTTTATCGATTAGTACATTCTAGTCAGGACATGTGGTAGTTAAGATTCTATTATTGGTGGACTCAGTAAGTGGATTTTATTCTATTATTCCCAATCACACAGTAAAAATTTATTTGAAAATTCGATAGTTTATATTTTGCTAGGAATCTTCATTTAATCTGTGATTGGTTAATGAATGCATGTATATTTCCAAGCCAGCCAATAAAATATTAGTTGTTTTCTTATGGTCGTTTGTAGTTTTGGCCTGGTAAATAGGCTTCCACCCCACAATTTTTTAAGAGTGGACGGATGTTAGGATCGACTGCCTGTTCAGGCAATCTTTTTAAGTTTAGACCCTCCTCTTACTCAGTTTATTGGTTCTAAAGAGTTTAGATAGTCAAAATATTTGCTGTGTGACTTTGAATTATTTTGCTATCACATACACACAAGAGATCAATAGGCCTTCTAGATTTACTCTCTTGTACCATATGCTAATGCTATAAGTTTCCTTTGTTCTTGGAGTGTTAATATGAATCAACCAGTTGGCCTGCCAAAAAGATTTTGCGGGTTTTATATAAGAAGTTGATATAAAAAATAGCAGTCATCTTACCAAAAACTTATGTTGCATAATTACATACTCTTTTGTGAATAGCAGGTGTTGATTACTCTTTTGTGAATAGCAAGTGTTGAATTAACAACATAGTTGTTATACGATAATATTAATATTAATATTAATATTATATAGGTTGAATTAAGTAAATCATTTGTATGTACTAAATATTAGCATACACATTGTTGATGTTACATGGTTGTTCGGCTGAAGCACTATTTCAAGTGCTAACAAAAATATTATCTTAACAAAAGTACTGTCATTATCTGTTACATAATATAACTTGAATCCAAGGGCCAAAGTAAAATGTTAATATGCAAGATATGGAAGAAAATAATAAAAATTTGAAGTTCCTTGAATTATTAACTTAGCACAAATAAAATTCAAGTATATATATATATATATATATATATAACACACAAATATCACAAGAACAAAGCAGAAAGAAAGATCATGATCCAATTTTTGAAGTAATTGCTTTTAATTGGCATCACAATCTCCTAATACTGTCCTCTTCGTTTTTTCTATTCTCCAAATCATCTCAATTCTCGTTAACAAGAAACATCAAAAGATGGGTTTACCAAGTGCATCTAGATAACGGAGTAAGCTTTAGTAAATGCTAAAGTGTAATTCTATTGAACTATATAAACATCCTAAAACTTGAACAATTTTTTATGAACCTTGAAAACCAATCGACACGTTAATGAGATCCTGGTGGAAGTTCTATGAATGACTTTGGTATCTCCACTTCTAGTTACTTCAACTGCTTTTTCTGAGCTGTCCATTCCCAAGTGCGTCAAAGCTTCAGTTTCATTTATAACCTGAAAAAGGGGAACATGAAAAGGAAAAACAAAATGGGCATGCCATTTCTCTAGAAAACCATGAGTTATGTTATGCAATCTACTATATCAAACAATCTTACCCCTTCATATTGATGCATGTCACTATCTTTTATACCATGAAGGTAGTCTGCAACTCACATGCACAGTCATGTCAATTCATTGTTATCATAAATCAAATTAAACCACAAGCAGATCAAGATATAAACACTTTCCAGAGTATGCATTGTCCTTGAAGATCAATAAACTGCGAGGCATCAATAGGATAGCAAAAGGATGGTGGTTGTCTTTCCATTCATTTGTCTCGGTTACAAAAGCTTCTCCATTGGAAGTTTGTTCATCAACATCTTTCTTCAATTTTGAATGGGGAGTGAACTCCATAACAACTGGTGATCCAAGAGACAAGATTGCTACAACAGGGAAATATGCAGGGCCATCCTGATGTGGCTGCAGAAACAATAACAGTGATCAGATTCATAACTGAGAGTGCAACATTTATACCAAGTATTATCAACAACAAGCATCAAAAGCTTTACAGAACAATGAGTGGGAGAGGTTGCAACAAACCATTATGCCTTGATTAGGTAGGTATTCATTGATGAGAATGTGATTAATTGCCGAGGGGAACAGCCCTGATTTTTCATTTATTCTTTGTGTAATCTTTGTGAGCCAAGGAGGTACTACAAGAGAGACAGAAGGATGAGTTTATTTTGCTTCTTGTCTCAAATAGCAGATGATGGATTTTAACAGTAATATGTCGCCACCAAAATCATAAAGTGAAAAATAAATAAATAATCAAACTTAAACAAAGGTACATGTTCTCCTTCTCACTAGGTTGCATACAATAATCTGTAAAAATAATCCAAAATCAATTCTGCAATGCCATGGCATAATGTAATGACTAGTTAATCAATGGGCAGTAATTCATAGCATCTTACATTTAATTGCACCAATACTTGGCAAATTATTCACAAAATATTAATCACAAACCTTAGCGTCTCTTCAAAAACTGCTTATATTAACCAAAAAAATTCTACTGAAAGCAGTATGGGGTGTTCAGATGGAGTTTTATCAAATTTGAGGCTTACAAATACTAACTTACTACATAAGGTTGAGGGTAAAGGAGTAAGAAGGAGAAAATCTTGAATGGATAGAAGTATACAACTTAACATTGTGGTACTGAAGCAAAATAAATGTATTTAAACGGACAGAAATGTTCTAGTGAGGGACGTTGCTCACCTTATGGAGCACAACTACAGGTGAAAGATTTTGTTGTGTCTCATGAATGAAGTCGCAGCAATGGATTAATCAAACAGCGTCACATTGCAGTGTTGCTCAACATAACGTGAGAAGCGTCACCCACTAGATCATTACTCGCTAAAGAGTAATGCCAGATAGGTACAAGTTTGACTAGCATTAACACAAGAAATAACCAAGCTCATCTGCAAAATACTTACAATCTTGTGGCAAAAGACCCTTTTCGTGAACAATACCACCTGTTATTATCACAGAATCATTACTAACAGTAATACAAAGGAGACAATCATGAAAAAGATACAGAATATCAATCTGAAGCATTTCAGATAAAAATAAAAACATACCCCAATTTTGTAATCTCCTATTTTTCAAAGATTTCCACTTTGATAGAGGAGCTCCATATATCTATTAACATAAAGCAGTTAAATTATTAAGACAACGAAGACAGAGGTAAATAAAATATATACATATATATATATATATATATTAGAAGGGAACGGATATCTACATTGTTTAGGAGCTCGGTTTCTTCAGTATTTGTGATGAAATCAGGAACGTACATCAAAGTTGGTAGATTACCAACTGTGAACTGATTGAAATTCTCCGTTCCTTCCATCTGCTGTCCAAATTTACAAATATTATGCCGAGTATTAACTATATTACAAGCTATACAAAAGAAAAGAGAAAAAAAAAAAACTTAAAGAATCATAAATTTAACAAAACCAAACTAACATATTCTGGTTTAATTAATTCCTAGAAAATGAGAAAATGAAAATTAGAATACAAAGGAAGAGCACAGTACCTGTTCTTCGTGCTGATGATCTTGTGTGTACTTATTACATTTGCCCCAGGCTGCGACTGAAGCAATTCTATATGATCGGTCCGTATAAATAATATGGAACGGAATCTAGTTGGACAGAACTGCTTAAGGGTCCTTGAGGGGCCCAACTACGAGCCCATTATCGAGCCGAGGATTTTAAGGTAAGGATAGTTGGGAGGACTTTAGACCCATAAAAAGATGTGCTTGAGGATTTTTATTTAAACGTTGTGATATAGGTTGGGGTGGGTGGAACTTAAATAACCTTTTAGGCCTCTCTTAGCTAAGCGTGGGCAAAATCTAAATAAAATTTTAGTTCACTTGTTTTTGTTTTTCTTTTAAAGTATTATAAGTACAATTGATCAATAATGTATTAGAAATCTATTAAAAATCAAAAGTTTTGATCAAATTGAGTCTAACACAACTCAAATTTTCACATAAAATTTAAATGATGTTTATTCTAAATATAGAGAAAAATCATTCGAACATCTGTACTTAATTTGATAATGTTTGAATATGGAGGGAATTCTATCATCACTTAAAAAGAAAAATCTACCTACACTCTTATATGATAAATTTCACATTGACAAAACTTTAAGGTTGAAAGGTCCTATCTTTTATCCACTAAAATTATACTTTAGTAATTAGTTCTCTTGATTAGTAGTGAATAGAATTTAAAGGTATGTTAAATTTAATTTTTTTTGACAATAAATTATACTATTTCAAATGGCCAATAATGTAAATAACCATTTTTTTTTGAAAAAATCCATTTTAACCTCCTTTTTACCTCAATTTTTATCTTTAACTACCTACACTATCTTTTCAATCTTTAACCAAACAATTATTATTTGGACAAAATGTCCTTATACTCACATTTCACAAACAATTTTTCAATACTTTCTCATTACTTTTGATTGTAGTAAAACTCAAAACTATAAATATAATCATGCTTGAAACCCTAATTTGTTATTCGTTCAAAGTAAATTTTTTAACACATTGAAAATCTAATTTTCAAACATAAATTCAAGTTGAATTATGTTTAAGGTTAGAGTTTCTAACATATTTGAAAGTAAGTTTTAAGTACATTAAAAATCGAGGATGCTCAAATTAGAGTTTTAAAAATGGCTTAAATTATTTTCTTGAGTTAAGCCGACTCAAAAGAATAATTTTTAATACATTGGAAAGTAAAATTTTAAATATAACCTAAATTATAATTTTGGGTTAAACCACATCCTTGAGTGCCTCAAACAATTTTGTTAAATGTGGCTATAAAAATACTTTTGTCTAAATTATTGCTATTTAGTTGAAAAAAGAAATCAATGAAACTTTTTGGAAATTTGCTTTAAAATTTGACCAAAAAGGAAATTTTCTCTTTTTTGAAGAAAAAGGAAACATAATCTCAATACAAAAGAGGCATTTGCATCATTGAATATCCCAATTTTTTTCCTTTTAAAAAATCACCTTAAGATACAAACGTCAGCATTCTCGGAGCTTATAAATAAAACATAAAAGTCAAAACATGAAATTAATGTCCTAACAACGAAGCTTTTCAGACTCTGCAAGCCAGTCTTGTAGTTAACTACAATCGTTTCCTCAGCTCAATTCAGCTAGGGCTGCTTGTTTTCTGCTTGGCCTTCTCAATGAGAGGTTTCAATTGCTTCTTTTCAGCAAGAATCTTCAGGAAGTTAAACAAAAATGGTATGTAATTGTGCTTCCTCCTGATATTTTCTGTTCTCCATTTCTTGAATTTTTCTTCCTCCATTAAAATCTTCTCAGTGGCGCCTTCAATTCCAGCATTTACTTCCGAAAGTGATTTATTTAGCGCTTCAAAGTTGCTTTTGTCCACGAGTCTCTCTGACTGTAGCGAAGCCAGCTGCTGCAGTATGCGTTCTCTCTTCCTCTGAAGCTCCTTCAGTTCAGCAGTGTACAGTTCTTTTCTGTTCTTGATAACGGCCATAAGATTGAATCTTATCTCACTTTTTGAATACCTTTCAATTCGTTCTTGGATCACAGGTTGCACCATCTGCAACCAATCCATGTCACCTTGTCCACCAGGACATGGCCCAAGGCTGATGGGTCCCTCCTTCAGTCCATCAAGCTCATATAGTACTCCATCGACTGGTATATAGCTTATAAAATGGTACACATCATCATCTTTGCCAGCAGCCTTCTGCTCCTCAGGAACAAAAGGCTCAGGCCTTGCGAAACTATTATGGGCTGCTCGTATAGCATCACTGTTGTTGATAGCCAAACCTTTGAGTTCAGGTGGAAAGTTCTTAGTAAACTCTTTTAACTTTGACAATTCCGGGCCAATGTCAATATCTGGACAGTTTAGGAGGATAGACAAGATGGCTTGCGTAGCACAAGCATTGTTAATAACCTATGAGAACATCAAAACAGCAAATTATAAAAATCTCATAAATTTGTTACTCTCTCTCAACCTAATATAACTTATGTTAGAAACTGACCTGGCTGGCAAAAAACAAGTTAGGGCTCGGATCCTTAATCACAACACGGTCATCCTTTTCCCCAGGACGCCATTTGAAAAGGAAAATTAACCCATATACAGGCCTGAAAAATTTAAAAGGAATTAAAAAACTGAAACTGCAAACATACATTATCATGAACAATATATTTGTGTTAAGAAAATAGCAAAGTTAAACCACCAGTAAGATCAACAAACTAACCTCAGATTGTTAAGAGAATCAAGATCCAGCGAATACAACTCCTCAACCTGCAAGACGTGTCGAGGCATCAGAATGGCATACATAGTCTAATTTTGGTCAACAGATACCAATAAATATATTTTTCAACAGAATCCATTTAAGGCAAAAATGTTGATAGTGATACATGAGTATGAATATCAACAGTGATACTGGCAAATCTGGGGTCTCCTTGATAAAAATAAATGTGACATTAAACAGAGAGATGATTATCACAGTAGCAGTGACAATAGATCAGCGACCAAGAAATATGTTCTAAATAAGATCACATATCCTTGATCATAGCTGAGTTTTGCACTGCTTCACCCCGGAGGTGGCTCTACCTGATATATTCATTAGAAAGAGCACCCAAAAACTATCAAATATTTGGCCAAAATTGTACAACACGAAAACCCGTAGTCACTAGCAAACCTGTGAGATAGGTGATCATTAACCCTAATTAGCCCATAATACATTACTGTGAAAAACGCATAAAAATGAAAACCACAATCATAGCCTTTCTGTGCCTAGAGAAAAACCTTAGTACAGCTTATCTGCATGAAGCATGCACTCTTTTAAAGACGAAACACTCTTACATCAATCGGTTTCAAAGAGCGCTTATTGTTGCCCTTGACTAAGAGAGATTTTCAATATACTTACTCTGTCACACCGTCTGGAATTCATCTTCCTGTAATACCCCTGTCGATTCATGGGAAAAAACCAAAAAGGCTAGAAATAAAATGTTTACAGCTGTTTGTTCTTTATTATACAAAGATTTTTAACTTCTTATCAATAAAAAATATATTAGAAATGCCACTCACAAAATATAAGGTTCACAGCTTTTGACTCACGTGGTTACATGTGATTAAAGAAACAATTTGGGTAAATTTTGTATGACACTGGTTTGGATCTACAACTTATGTAAATTCAAAACGTTCTAAACATTTAATTTAATATAGTAATATGATTATTAATTATTACCTTAATATCTTATTCTTTTGTTGGTATTCCTCATAGAAGTGTGACCTACGTTAGAATCTTTTGTAAGTCTTCACTTAGGCTCTTCTTTTACCTTGTGCTTCTTTCCTTTGCAACAAAATGTAGAAAAATGTAAATGTACAGCATACTTAACTATTTCACCTTACCCCAATTGCTTCTCGCACAATGGTAAAAGCCTCCTCCAGGCTACTAAAAAAGGCTCCGTGTTGTCAGCAAGGCAGTAGATCAATTATATATTTTTTAATTCTATTTTTTTTTTAATTAGACTCGAACATTTATTGATTCATAGAAACTGAATTATGCAGACCCACCATTAAGGAAAGAAGATGGCAAGTGATACAAAAACTAGAATGGCAAGGATTTTCTCCCAGTGGAGCTCAGAACCTTCAAAAGTCTCAATTCCATATTGCTGTAGTTGATGAGTTTCTGAAGGTAGGATCTTTTATTTCACATGAAAGACATTAAACATTTTCCATATATCACAATTTTAAGATCATGAATTTGTAGCATATTTGGAAAATACATAACAAAACTAGTTGGTAAAGAAGATATAATGTGTAAAGTAGTTCTAGAAGCAACAGCTCATGCACATTCATAGAAAAAGAAGAAATCTAGAGATTCTATGCATTGGAAAAAGAACAAGACAACAAAAATAAAGACAAATATATTCCAGAAATCATTAAGTACCTGCACGCCTTTTACTTGCATTTGTTGTATCAGTTCAGTAAATACACCTGAAAAGCAAACATGAATCTTAAAAATTTCTGAAATTATATATGCTTAGGTACATCAACACACAAGGAGAGATGACACTACAATACTTAAGCGATATATGAGATGAGCACGCAGCTAAAAATGCAACGAGTTATAGCACTCTAAACTCAATATAGTGTATCAGTATAGTGGAAAAAGAATAATTGCTAGCTCAAGCAAAAATTCTGTCAGCCCTTCAACAGTCATGCTATTCCTGCTTAAACCACAAACACTACATAATGAACAAAAACCAATTTCCAAAACTCTCCACTATTCGTACCAAAACCCTTACATTAGAAACAGATGGTCCTACAGGTTGAATTGTCTCATACACTGGATATTTCAAATAAAGGATAAAAATGAAGAAAGCTTCCAACAAAAAAGGAAAAACGAAAAACGAAAACAAACAATGGAGAAAGAGATGATGTAAGAATTATCAATTCCTGAACAGACAGTACAATTGACTAACTGACAAATACACATGAAGTTCTGTTAGTCACAATTGTTAGCATCTTATTAAGCTTAGAAGTCCAGGAAAAATAAGGCAATAAGCCACTTGTTAATAAAATTACAAAAATATCCACAAATTAACAGTTCTCATGGAATCCTGCCTGTGAAAAATTCAATCACACTACAATTCTTTACAAATCAGGGGGCTGTTGAAATGAATCTCAGATATCATAAATCCTATATATTTATAGAAGTACAGAATACGTATGCAAGGTTAGAATTTAGGGCTGCAAATAACACAAAACAGAAAATAAACATGTTGCCATTCAAACATGCATGCAGTGCCAAGAGGAACAGCAGTTACTGAATGGAACTAGCATAAGGTTTTCTTTTTTTGGCCTTTTGGTCTGAACAAAAAATGAATTAATCGAGCAATGGTTTCAGCTTTTTATCATACAATTCCAGTTTGTTTCTTGGACGAAACAAAATCCAACTTTGATTTTCATTTTGTTGCCAGATAAAGGAAGTTAAACAACTAAGTAATGGGATAACTGATAAAGCTACACAATCAAACATAGGAAAAAGGCAACTACGATCTTTGAAAGAACAAAAAATTGATTTGACCACCCAAAAGGAAAAAGAGTCAACAAAAATAAATAAATAACACAACTTTGTTAAGTTATGACAAAGAGGACAAAACAGCTAGCTCTTCCTCAGTACAACATGTAAATTCTACAACCACTCGCCCTTATTATCCTTCTACTTCTTAACATGCTCTCATCCTCTACTATTTTTCTACTGCTTAACATCTACAACATGTAAATTCCACAACCACTTGCCCTTATTATCCTTCAACTCCTTAACATCTTCTCATCCTCTATTATTTTTCTACTGCTTAACATCTTCTCATCCTAAATCCCCACTGAATTGCTTGAAATCATGCAAAGCAACCAAATCATTGAAAAAAATAAGAAGAGTACTGCTAGTTTGCATTCTGATGTAACGCATGCATTAAATTTATGTTCAATGTGCTATAACCAACATGTTCAAATTGGTAGATATTCAAATCACCGGCCAAGCATTGAGGCTCAAATTGCAAGGGGAAGATGTATTTAACCATAAAACAAGCAGAAACAAATATTTCCCATAAAATAAAATCTTTAACCATACCAGGATCGGACTCAATAGTGCACCACGACATGATTTGGTACTTTATGAAGCTGCACCAAGAAAATCAAATAACTTAGCATGAACACAACAAAACATGAAGTTAGACATATTAAACCATCAAAAAGATCCTGTCTGATAAAATTATCTTACTGTATAAAACATACAATGTGTTTTGAGTTTCGAAGTATCTATGCAGGGACTTGTCAATTATAAAACTTGCAATTCAAGAATCCAAGAAAATGATGTTTGAACTAGTATCTCAACATCTCTAGGATTTCTTTGATTTTTTTTTTCCCAAGGAACACAATTCCACACCTCTAAGCACAAAAGACCAGCAAAAGTTTAAAATGCAAAATCTAACCAAAATTTTTAAAAAATTTATTGATTTCAGTAAGTTCATCTTCATCTCTCAACCTCGTGGTATAAATTTATATAATAAGGTCATAAACAAGTTGTTTTCTTATGATTTCTACTTTATACTTTCCTTATAATCTCCATAAGGAATGCCTTTTAGGAGCACAATAAGTTTAGAAGTCTGGCATCAATATGCGGTGACAGTAATTTCTCCATTGTTACGCCATCAATTAGCTGAATTGCAATGCAATCAGGGGTATATCAACCGTTGTTATCAAAACCGAACAAATTACGAGACAAATTTGTCCAACAATTCAAGAAATTAGATATAAGAGAAAAACCTACTGACGTGAGGCGGAAGTAGGACAAAAGGCGGGAAGCTCCGAGAACTGCGCTAGCGACGGCAATCTACGGCTGACGTCGCGTGGGCTGGAGCTTAGCGCGGCGTGCTAGTGAGGGCGGCGGCTTTGGGGATAATTATAGAATGTTTGAGAAATTGGGAATAAGAGAAACAATCGGTTGCGCGAACTGGGTTCCGTATTGGCATTACAAATGGGAATGTGGGCAGTTCAGTCGTGTAGTAACAGCGTGAACCGGACCGGATACCCGGTCTAACGCAAAGGACTTAATTTGACCCAATTACCAATTCTCTCCTTCGCCCCGTTTGGAAACAGCATCAACATAACACTAGTCTTGATTTATTTTAGAAACAGCTATATATCCGCAACCAAACATCCGCCCCGCAACTGTTGAAATTTGGAACTCTCTGGAAGCAAGTCCCCCGAGGACGTTTAGAGAAGATTTCGAACATGAAACAGTCAACAGAACAGCAGATGCTAATAATGCCCGCAGCAACCGCAGTATTCCGCCTCATTCTTCTTGCCCGCAAATCTCCAATCTCCTCCACTTTCTCTAAGGAAAATGTTTTATCATGCATTTTCCATTCCCCATCACCAAAACAGAGTCTTAAAATTCACACTCTTACTCCTTTCCAAAGATTCTTCAGCTCCTCCCCTGATCAACCCACTAAGAAGTACGTGAATACCAAAGTTAATTTCTCCCTATCCGACTCAGACGACGATGAGGAGGACGATAAGAGCATTAAAAACGCTAATGATAAAGGAATTGACAAGAGAAATCTGCCACCGCCTTACAACCCCTTCAACAAGAAGCCGGTTATTGAAGAGCCGGACGACCCGAAGAACCTTCAAGACATATTTCATAAAATGAGAACGGAAGGGCTTACAAACAATGCCATCAAGATGTTCGATGCTCTTTCTAAAGACGGTTTAACGCACGAGGCATTGGAATTGTTTTCCCAGATTAAAAACAAGGGTCACATGCCGGATGTAGTTGCCCACACTGCTGTTATTGAAGCCTATACGAACGCCGGGCAGAGTAAGGAGGCGCTTAAGGTTTTCATGCGGATGTTGGTATGTGGAGTTGCGCCAAATGCTTATACTTACAGTGTTCTTATTAAAGGACTAGCTGCTGATGCTAAATTGGGTGATGCCCAGAAGTATTTGATGGAAATGATGGGTAAGGGTATGCGCCCCAATGCCGGCACGTATACTGCCGTTTTTGAAGCATTTGTGAGGGAACAGAAGATGGACGATGCTAGAGAGTTCTTGGAGAAGATGAAGACGAAAGGATTTGTGCCTGATGAGAAGGCTGTTAGGGAAGTATTGAGCAACAAGAGAGGTCAGGCATTTAGAGGTGTGATGAACATTCTCTTTGACAAGTAGGTCTTACGTATTCAATTTCTTTCTCCCTGGTGTACTTGTTATCTGAAAAATTTTGAGCTTTTTGCATTTGTACGAGAAATCAACGTCTTTGATGTAAGGCTATAGCCTCCTACAAGCGGCAGTTTACGCAGACAAATTTGCATAGTTCAAGAGTTTATTGTTTCCCATCTCGAATTGCCTTGGCTATCAACAATTTATCAAAGTAGAAATAGACTCGGCAATACTGCAAGCTAATGTTACAAACTTACGATCACGCCATTGTTGAAACGAACCTTTCCATTAAGATGGATAAAAGTGTTATCAAATAACTGAAACATGAAAGAAGCTACCAGATTCGTAATGAGGAAACATGCAATACAATACAAAGAAATGGATTTCCTGTGACTATATCTGGACCTAATCATAACCTGTCCGGTACAACAAAATCATGCAACAGAAAAATGCACGACAGTATAACTGCATCAGCAAATGCAGCCCCCTCTGATGCGTTTATGGTCCTTAAAAGAACCTGATGTGTAAAACAGGACATGACCCGAGTCCTGCTTGTCATGGTATTGGATGATCTGCTGTCAAACTACTACAGGCTGGAACATAAATCTGAAATTGCAGAATTAGTAGTCTGTCTTGCTAGGACATTCTGCTGCTCTATGCCCGGACCTCCCACAGATGAAACATGAACCTCCGAAGCTTCTGCCAGTTATGAACCTCCGTATCAGTGATTGAAGACAAATTTATTAAACATGAACAACGTTACATGGGGAAACAAATTTTTTAACATTTGCTGATACAAAAAACAATCCAAAAACAAAATTTCAGGTTAACAATAAGGGTAACCATAAAAAAAGGTATCATGCTCAAACTATTTTCCATGTTGTGATTTCAGTTTCAACCTAGGCTAATCTCCTAATTAATTAACCAAAAAGCAGGGAAAGAAATAGGGTTAATAGCAAAACAATTCCTCCAAAAAAAAGAAAAAGCAAAATTATTCCTTACCACCCACACCCCCCCAAAAAAAAAAAAAGAAAAGAGCAAAAGAATTCCTCTTAAATAAAAACGGCAAAAGAATTAGTCATAAGAAAATCAAGTGCATTTTGGGAAAGGATTGGACCAAATAACAACATGAATTCACCCAGACTAACAGAATATGCATTAGGAAGCTCATGCAAGAAAAGTTAACATTCATATGTAAGTAATGACTTGACATTCATTTTTCTTTTTGATGATCCTCCCAATGACCAAACACTGAGAAGAAATTCTTGTAAACTTGAGAAAAGTGTATAAAAAAAAAAAAAAAACGGAAGAAAGGATAGATACCTGTCCCACGATGATGACCTGCTTGATCTTCTAACACCACCACCACCACCACCAATTAACCAATCATCATTGCTGCTTTTTGAAAACCTTGACCGGTTATTTTCAGTCCTAAAACTTCGACCACTACGTCTAAATCCACTTTCATCATCACTGCTCCAACCACGGGATGATCTGGAACCTCGCCGGTCCCTGAAACCTCCACGGGAAAACCGATCCCTGTTGGAGAACCTGCCATAGTTATCACTCGGGGGCCCATCATCTTGCAAGGCTGGCAACTGCTAAAACAATTGAGAGAGAATTCATACGCATGTCAGCAGGAGCATACAAGACAAAACTGTGAAATAAACATTGATTGACTGCACATACACAGATTATTTCCATTCAAGCAACACCTCTGTCATGCAAAAGTATGTCTAATGAAAAACGACAACTAAAATAGAAAATGAACCTTGGTGATCTTGGTAATAGTATTTCCAGGTGGTAGTTGTTTATTTAGCAACTCCTTCGCAATCTCCTCTGGAAGATCGAAAACTGCTCCTTGAACCTGTATTTTAACCACATTGCTTATTTCTTAGTACACAGACAGTCGCACAAAGCAACACAGAAATAAGAGTTAAAAAACATTGTGTCTAAACAAACCCTGTCATCTGCAATAATGTGTATTTTTCCAATTTCATCAGCAGCCGGAGGATAGATATCAGAAAGAAATCCCATGACAGATCTAGCAGAAAGGAACCCTCTAGAAAGGGTTGAATCCCGAATCAACTGCAATGTCACCCATCCCTGCAATACAATAGTTTGCAAGTTAGCAACAGAAAACTGCAACTCCTAATTAGAAAAATTGAAGCAGAACATACATAGAAATTAAGAAAAGGAAAAAAAGAACAGAAAGCAAGAGCAGTACGTTTCATATGGTTGAGTGAATCATGATCTAAATAGAAAGGAAAAAAGGCCAACTACAGTTTATTAGGAAAAGTAAGCCATCTTTCAAAGTAAAACCACAATTACTGCTTAAATTATGATTGAATTCCATAAGAAATAGTGCCTCGTAGAAAAGCATGAACTAATTCACATCTGAATTGGGAACTGATACTTTACCTGTTCGTGGTTGATAAGAGAACGGGATGAAGGAGGCCGTGCAAATCCACTCAGCTGTGCTAGTGCAGCAGCAAGAGCAGTTGTTCCTTGTTCATCAATCAATTTTTGGGCAGTTGGGGTAAAAAACTCTACAGACTCAGGATGAACTCCATTAAGAGTGGCAACTACTTGCTCAGCTGATGATTCCAAAACATCTTCTATAGCAGGGGGACTAACAAACTCAAACTTACAACCAACATCACGCTCGAGGGATCTCACAGTTCTCCTTTGGCTACCAGTAAACATCAGGATGGCAGTACCTTCCTTCCCAGCACGTCCAGTACGACCAGAGCGATGCACAAAACTCTCCGGATCATTTGGAAGTTCATAGTGGATAACCTAAGGAAAGGGTGAAAAGAAATACAGCTTTTAATGTTTGCTTGAAGGGTCAAGAGTATGGAAGATCTTTCTATAGAAAGATCTTATGACAGAAGATACTGACATTACAAATATGATAGCCAATTGTTATAATGCATGTGAAAATGCACGTTTCTCCCTTATGTATGAAGTCACTAAATAAAAAATCAGGTGTTTTCTGCATGTATGAATAGATGCATAAAATGTTCAAATTCATGTACTCACTAAATCAACATTCGGAATATCAAGCCCACGGGATGCAACATCAGTGGCGACAAGAACGGTGAATTTTCCTTGCCGAAAACCATTCAATGTTCTCTCCCTTTGGTGTTGAGAAATATCTCCATGCAATGCTTCAGAAGCAATACTATTTGTCAATGCTAGTGAGACTTCATCAGCATCTCGTTTTGTCTGTGTAAAGACAATGGTCTTCCCCCCCTTTGCATAGACCTGAGAGTCGTGACAATACTGAGCAACTTTACAATAACAGTCCCATTTGGTTTTGAAACCAACTGGAGAATCAATAAACAACTATATTGCAGCCACATTGTACTAACACTTAAGCTAAAAAGAGTTATCAACATACAAAAAGACATGTTAAATGAATGGTTTACGATACAAAAGAAAGGAAAGACGAACACAGAAGCTATATTGAACAGGGATTTCCAATATCGCAGATAATCCGCTTTATGTTATAAGAAGTTGATATAAAAATATTTCTCTATGGACTCTGATCCATTTTGTAATTCTTGTTCTTTTTCAAAGCACATTTCAGTATATCAAAAAGAAAAAAATAAATAAATATTTGCAAGTAAAGTTATCTCAGCAATCATACAGTACCATATTTTTTTTATTCTCTACAATACCCTGCATATTCTCTTCAATGAAAACAAAATTTCCTTCTGTTATTGTGATGCATTGAATTCAATCTCATATAGTATAAGTTCAAAAACTTGAAACACTTCCATTTTGCTCATATGAGCAATCTTTTAGGAAACAAATAAAACAATTGAGGAATGCAAAGCATACTGTTATAAGATCACTGAGAATGGTACGCTTTGAGGATGCAGTGGTTGATATAGCATAAAGTTTGATCCCTTCTGCAAGCTTTTCGTCTTGATCACCAACCTGCACAAAATGGTAAGGAAAAAAACAAAAATAATTCGAATTTATTTTCCAAAGTTGTGTAGCAATGTAAATGTAACATATGCCTCATCTCATGACTGATTTAAAAATTTGCATCGACATAAACATAGTGCCTTTATGCTTCATGAAAATAAATACTTTCTGCAAATTGGTATGGAAAAAATGATAGTAGTCATACCAAATCAATATTCAGAGGATTGTCCAAATATTTTCTGGACAATTTCTTTACCCAAGCAGGCATAGTTGCAGAGAAAAGCATGCTCTGTCGCTTGGGTGGAAGATTTTCCAAAATAACTTCGACATCCTCCTCAAATCCTACAGCAAGCATCTGATCAGCTTCATCAAGGACCAAATATTCAATTTCCCCCAATCGAAGCGAGTTATTCTTAATGAGATCAATAATTCGACCAGGAGTTCCAACAACAACATCAACTCCACGGGAAAGAGCATTTTGTTGTGTATTATATGAAACCCCTCCATAAACACAAACAGTATTCAAATAAGGTGCAGACTCTTTAATCTCCTTCTCTACTTGTCTTGCTAACTCACGAGTAGGTGCAAGCACCAAAACTTTAGGAAGACGACCACGCCTAATATAATTAAATGCCCATCAACAATCATATTTCAATAAAATTAACTGCAGGGAATTGAACTCAAATGGATATGAACAGTACCTGAGAGAAGTAATTCGTTCAGCATCCTCAGTGAGACGTTTGAGTATTGGAATGCCAAAAGCTAATGTCTTACCAGTTCCAGTTTTCGCTCTAGCAATCAAGTCTCTACCTTGTAAGGCCGGCTCTAAAACAGCCCTCTAATTATCAAAAGAGATTTGGAATTAGAAATAAAGAGAACTAACACATAGTACAATTTAATTTCAAATTAGAAACACAAACTCAGGAATTATGCAATTTCAAGATAAAAACTAAGCAAATTAGAAACAGAAGACTCAGAAATAACAGAATTTGAAAATAAACACCAAGCGAGTACAGAAAAAACTACACAAAATAATTGATACTATAGACAGAACACCAAGAAATAATACAATTTGAAGACTAACCAAATTACAAACAGGAGACTCGGAAATAATACAATTTGAAAATAAACACCGAGAAAGTACAGAAGTAACAACACAACAAAATTGAAATCAGAAACAGAACACCAATAAACAATACAATTTGAAGAAAAACACTACGCAAAGTAGAAAACAGAAGACTCGAAGATAATATACTTTGAAAACAAACTGTAAGCCAGTACACGAATAACCCCACAAGAAAATTGAAATTACAAACAGACGACTCGGAAGTGATACAATTCGGAGATAAACAGCAAGCAATTACAGAAATAACAATACAGCAAAACTAAAGTTAGATGCAGAAGACTAATAAATAATACAAATTGAAGATAAACACTAGGCAAGCACAGAAAAAACAGCACAACAAAACTGAAATTGTAACAGAGGAGACTCGGAAATGATACAATTAGAAGCTAAACACTAAGAACAGAAACAAAAACACACCTGAATGGGAAAAAGATGATTAATGCCACGCTTTTCAAGGGATTGAACAAGACGGTCAGGCAAACCGAGCTTGGAAATGGCGAGTTCATCTTCGTCAGAATCAGTTTGCGACTCATAATCGTCCTCCTCGTCTAGAGAAGCAGAATTCTTTGAAAAATCGCCGAGTCCTTTGAAAGCTTCTTCACTGAGAACAGAATTCGGCGTTGCAATAGCCGAAGGAACAAAGGTAACACTCTGCTTAAAACCGCCGCTCTTCTTTAAAACCAAAGGTTTCCCTATTCCTGCTCCTACACCAGAGGACGACGCTATCAAAGAATTGAAATGAGACTTATCCGCCAAAGGCAGGGACCAAAACGAAGAAGAAGACGACGCCGTTGTGCTTGCGGTTCGTTTACAGGAAACTTCAATAAATGGAGTGGAAGAAGATACTCCGACTACAGAGGACGACATTATGGTGAGTCAGCAGGTGATATTAGGGATTGTTAACTAAGGAAAGTGGGAGCGAAGGAAGGGCGGCGTGGAGCAAAAACACAGGAAGTAGGAGATGGAGATGATAAGGCTAGAACCTCACCCTCCTTGAAAATGTATGTGGCCTTACAAAACTCCACCTCGGTGAAAAACTTCTTGTAGCAACTCTACTCATATAGATAATTAGATATTTCAGATAATTCCTCCCGGGTCTTCCTTTGAGGTTTCGGATCGGGTCTGGTTTACTGGTTGACCCTTTACCTCTTATTTTAACACCGGTAAAAAATAAATATTAGCATAAAAAATAATTCTACTGCAAAATTCGAAATAGGTGTAAGTAGACAGTTTTGTGCAAAAATTCACTTGGTCCGGCGTAAATTAGCTCGGTCTAGAACAGCATCAATTTTATATAAATTCAACTCCCTCTACATTCGATATGTTTTTAATTAAGATTAATTCAGTCTGATTCGATTCAAATCTTACATTTAAACTTTTAAAGTTCAAAATATCATTAATAAAAATTTAGATTTGGATTAAATCTTGATCTAATTTACTTTGAATCTAAATTTATAAACCTCTCCTAATTTATAATATAAATTACTTATATTTGCCTCGGATTCAAACTAAGTTTTAATAATAAAAGTCCGAACTCAAATTCGTATTATATTTTATATTAAATTTAACTTAACCTTAAAATTTGTTTTTCCTAATCAATTCGAATAGGATTTTTTTGCCAAGTCTATAAGGAGACTCTCGAATGAAATATATTTGTAATTAATTTTTTTTTTGGTTCATTTTTTCATTTATGTTAGACATTAAAAGGAATAATGATATTTATCTTCTAATAATAAAAAATAAAAATATTACTTTTTAACATATGAAGATATAGCAACTATTATAATTAAATAAATAATAAAAACAAATTAACTTATAAACAAAACTAAAACCCTTATTTAAAAATTAATTTAAAAACTTGAAATCCTAAATCTAAAATCCAAACTCATCTTCACCTTTTATGTTGGTTACTGTCTATAGATTCACTAACTTCGTCACTAGCCTGTCCATTGTCTAAAGCATCTCTCGTCGCATCACTAACCTACGGATCTTGGTTGTTATAGTCGCTTACTTGTGACCTAATCCGCTCGTTCTCTTCTATCGCATCACTATAACTAGATTTATGGAATTTATATTATTTTATCTATCAAAGTCGATCAAACCTTAATAATGACTGAAATATATAACAAAATGTCTTTATTGACCAATATTATTAATTTAAAGGTTTACTTGACATATATTTTCAATATTACAGATCCAACTGTCTTTTACTTAAATGTTAACACGTTTCAAAATGAAAGTTATATTTCTTCATTTTTATGACTCTAATATTGTAATCTCTAACTCTTATAGTATAATCCTCAAAATTTTTCTTCATAATTATCAACTTTTAATAAATGTAATAAAATATCAAATATTGAAAAAATGAAATAATCAAACAAAAGATTACTACAAAAAAGTTAAAAACAGCTTTTGACATTTAGGGATTATGACTTGGAAGTTATAGGTACTAGTTGTCTTTGAATGAAATCTAAGACTTCATTTAAAATTGTTCTGTTTGTGATGTGATTTAAGCATATGATAAACACTATTCTTAGTTGAAATCACTTTTCTTTTTCTTTATATTTGACATAAATGAATACGTCAATAACACAGAAAGCAAGACAAATCTTAAATGTCAAATATAAATAAAAATAATTATTATTTTTTATAAAAATTAGTAGGTATCCAAAATTTAAACTAACATTCTTCTAAAATTAGGTAGAATATAACAATATTTTACCAAACATGCTCCTATGCTTTTAGTTAACATAAAGCAATTTTAGTACATATTTCCAACGAAAAAAATATTACACACTAAATTATAAGCAACTAAGCATATTTAACAATGAAATATTGGCTTCATATATTACTGATTTGAACTATTAATTGGATTTTTTTTTGCATATCTTCGGTGATATAATGCTCATGAATTGTTAATGTTATTTCATACTCGGTTATTCCGTTGAGATAATAAAATTTATATATTTGATTGTGTTCTTTTAATTATCATTTCAATATATATTAATGTTAATCATTTATGAAGTGGTAACTTGATTTTTTTTTTCTTCATTATGTTAAGTCGCAAGATATTAACTTTATCAAAATCGGTATTTGATCTATTCAACCCTTAACTTGACAAAGTAAAATTAGTTATGAAGTTTTAGTAAGCAACAATACAAAAATATATTATGAAATTATATATTGTAAAAACTAACAAAAAGAAAGGATATCCTTAGTTACTTTAAAATTTAAATCACATATATATATATATATGTGTATGTTAGAGATGGCAAATTTTGATCTAATTCAAGTTTTTATAAAACTGAACCAAAACTAAAAATTTCAGGTTTTTTATATTTAAAACCGAACAGAATCTAACTTTATATATAAAAGTATTAGACCGATCAATTTGATTGGATTTTTAGGTTAAATAATAATTTTTTAAAATTTTACAAATTTTTGTTCGTACAAAATGACGTCGTTTTCCTAAACTCACAAAAATGATGTTGTTTTCGTTAAAAAAAGTTAAATTAGATTTAGTCGAAGTTTTTTGAGCTAAAATCAAGATCAAACCCAGTTCAATTTCGATCCAATTTAATTTAGTTCAGTTTTTGTACCCACTCTTAATATACACATACATTAATTAATGGTTATTATGAAGTACCTAATTCATGATCATGACAAAACAAATTGGTTACCTATATAACATTAATTAATTATTGATTTCTAAGAGCTTGCAGCTCCATATAGGACATATTATTCTATCCTTACTCAAACAACATATGTTGACCCCTTTGTCTTAAACATGAAAATGAATTCCAACAAATAAAGCATAAGCCTCCTTTGCCCAAGGTGAATGGTATTAATATGATCCCTAAATAACTGGTAAGTGTCAAATCCCACCTAACAAAGGTTGCACCACCCTATGCCCCTTATATTCCTTATAAGTTGCGTAACATTATGATTCCCATCTTACTGCAATAGTTCATGTTGTTACCAATCACCGTTATTATTAGCTTCTTCAACTCCTCTTGCTCACCATTGGCATTGGCTGCCTCAGACTACTCTATTAGCTTGGTACTCTATTTCTTTGACAATATTCTCAAAAGTTGTTTTTTTTTTCTTATCAATTGATTTCTTGAGAAAAATTATATATAATGATAGAAAATATTATCAGAAAATATTTTTGAAGGAGAATTGAATAATTATGAAAGAATAATAACACGAAATGTGTGATGATTCAATTATCATGCCCACACTTCTAGAGCATAAACACTTTGTAAATAAAAAGCTTTATTACTAATTTTTAATGTTAATTTATTCTAACTAATAAATAAAACTATTATTATTCTTTTATCAAATAAAACCATATGGACGTGTGTTACATAATCATTCAATATATTAGTTTATTTTCAGTTTCTTTTTCTTTTATTTTCAAATTCAACAGTATGCTTCAAAAGCAACTTTAGCTTTGGTTTCTACAACATACATTACCATGTCCACCAACTTGATCTTGATGGAAGCAATTCATTAGTCGCCATAATCATTGTCTTTTAACACATTATATATCTTGAATGGTAAATTATTCAATTTCGTGCCAAAGCCTTAAACCCTCCTATAAAAGAAGATTGTGGGTATTGTTTATTTATTTAAGTTATAGTATAGTACAAAGTTTTAACTGCTTGTTGACTATAATTATTAGTAATAGATTTATTTTATTTTTATATTTAGTAGATATTCATATTCTACATACACACATTTGAAGTTTAACAATGGGTCTTGCCTAAATTATTATATATATATATATATATGTATGTATATGTACATACATTTGAAGTTTTTAAGCATCTAAATTATTAGGCCGTGTCCGCCATCTTGTTGTGGGAATCCAGTGGTCACCTTTGTTGTTGTGCTGCCACCATCATCCCATGGTGCGCATAGTAGATCTAGGATTTTTTCATTAATTTATTTAAAATTTCAATTAAAATAAAATAAAAAATAAACAAATAATATTAAGTAGGTATACTTAGAAAATAAAGAGATTAGGTGGGTTGTGCTTATAAAAACAATAACAAGTAAGGCGTACTCAAGCGAAAACATGGATTTTGATAGTGTTTATGCGCAAAAAATAAGGAAAAAACGTACATAACCCTTCTTAAGTTTAATTTTGACATAGTAATGACTTGGGTGTAAGATGAATATATTTCAAAATATTGGATGCGATTTGAACAATGACAAAACATTTGGGGTAATTTAAAATTTTTTTTAATTTTAATTATCACTTATAAATTAGAAAACTTAAAAATTTTCATTTCTTAACTGATAATCAAAATCAAAAGATGTTTGCGGAGGGGAAGCTATAATAAAAATAAAATAAAATAGGAGAAAAATTTTATAAATTAAAAGTACAAAAAATAAAAAAAATCTTATTAAATTAGTTTATATGAATTTTTATATTTGTTGAATATAATCTTGATTTTGAATAAATATCTAATATAAAGTTAAGATTTGATTTAAAAATATTTATAAAAGTATTAAACTACTAATCCTTCGTTATTAAATTTTTGAAGAGTTATTGTTGGAGCTTTTAATAATTGAAATATTTTAAAATTTTATTTTAATTAATTCCATATAATTGTTAAAAGAAGGGAATGCCTTTCGTTTTGTCAAATATTAGGAGAAATTTGACTATATTTTTAATGAATTATATTTCAACTCTCTCTCAAATCTTACCCAATCTTTTTCATATTTCAAAACCATAAGAATAAAATACATTTCAGAATCAAGTATTAGTCAAATTCTCTCAAAGCTTTGACTTCAAAATTTAAATCCCATTCGGCAAAACCTTGACTTTAAAATTCAATAAACTAAATATTTTAAATATGGAAAAAATAATTTTTGTTAATAATCATAGCATGTCTCCGTTGCTTAGTCGACGAGAAAACATAAAGAATAAAAGCTGTCAATATTTCGACCCTCGCGACTTCGGGTATCCTTTTCCTTACAAGCTAATTATTATTATCTCAATAATATTGGATTTATTTATTGTTTTTTTTTTAATATGACAATTTAAAAAATATATATTTATCAGTAATTATTGAGAATAATATTATTAAATTTTATTCAGTTAATATATAAATAATAAAAACTATTAAAAAAAAAAAGGACAGTTCTGAGCATTTGGGTTTCCAGCGAAGACACAGAGCCGCCATTATTGGCTGCCAGTGGGGCGCTGCTTTGGGGATTGTTAGCGGACATTTCCTTTCTATTCTACGCACGCCAACGCCCGGTCTTCCATAGAAGATAGATCTGCTCTGCCGCCGTTTCCCTTCTCTTCCTCGTTAAACAATTTGATCTCTCTCTTGTACTCACTTTCTTTCTTTCTTTCTTTCATTTGTTCATGAGCGTTTAGGTCAACTTCATCTTCGAATTCATTGCTAATTATTCCTTTTCCCTTTGTTTTCTCACTGGCTTACCCTTCACTCAATTTTCATTTGCCCTAATTCTAAACATTAGGGCAAATTTACTTTGAAATTTCTCAATCAAATGTACATATACGAGAGATCGTAGAATAGAAACTTCCGTTTTAGGTTAGCATCGTTGTTTGTTTTAAGTGTTTTTTTTGTTTGAATTTGTTATGTCCGTGTAATGAATTGAAGATTTTGATTGATTTTGTGGCGGTAGGTAGTCTTTCGACGATGGGGGAGGGGGTGCCATTTTACTTTAGCTTCATCGCGTTTTTATGCACGGTTGGAGCCACTGGTTTGGGCATTTTCCACATCTACCGGCACCTTTTGAATTATACAGAGCCTACTTATCAGAGATACATTGTTCGCATTATCCTTATGGTTCCCGTGAGTGCTTCTTTCTCTATTATTTCTTTTGAAATGTTTCGTTGTTGGTGTTAATATAACCGGATTATTATGATTACACTGTGACTTTGATGTTAGAGTATTTGCCCATCTGGGTGGAGCTGACAGTTTTTATACTCTATTGTGCATTCCCGGATTGATATTGCTATGCATATGATACGTAGCATAATTTTAATATTGCGTCTCGTTTTTGTTTTCTTCACTCCCCCTAATATACACTCATACCAAGAACATTGAATTCTCGTGTATTGTTATTTTCTTTGGACCTTATTAAAAGTTTATTCAGGTCCTCGGTGAAAGTTGGCGGCTTTGCAGAAGTATTTTGGAGTCAGTGCCACTGCAATATTTCTCATTTCTTTAATGAACTTACAATAGCTAATGGAATACCTTGTGCTAGCAAGCATTGAGTTCCTGAGAGTTCAAGAATTTAATCTTGCTCCTTATGCATGACATTTCCAATGTAGTTTATGTTTCATATTGTAATGTTATATTTTTTTCTAATCAATGTAAAATTTTTCTCCATGGCAGCTTTTTGCAATAACGTCTTTCTTGTCGCTTGTTTTACGGGACAGTGCAATCTATTTCAATTCCATTCGAGAAGTGTAAGTATGGTCATATTGGAATTAAGTTTTGAATTGTGCACATTTAATTCCAGATGTTATTTTGTTTCATGGTTGACATTAGTTTCTGATTTAAATGCTGAAATTTTTGGTTTTCCTCTGACCTTTGTATCTTACATTTGCATTTATTTTGTGAGTTAAAAGTTATTTTGCAATCTTATGAGGTAGCTGGCCTTCAATTATTTCATGCTAACTCTTTGTTTGGGAAGTATTGCACCAAACGCCCACCTCTTGAATTACAACTTATTAAATTTTTCATTTGACCATAAATGTGATTTTTGAAGTTCGTTTTAAGTTAAATGATGTTGCTCAGCAACAAGCTTAGGCTTCAAGCATTTGGATTTGTTTTATATCTTGGTTGCTCTTGCCTTTGAAGATTATATTTGTTTATTTCTATTTCATGTTATCATCTTCTTTGCTTTATGAGGGAGCGTTAAGCTTCACTTCCCTGCTCCTGACGAAGGAAAAAGAGCATTAGAGTAGGCTTTGCTTATATACTGTTATCAAAGCTGTCACTGTTGTTAAAACTGCTACATGTCAATTAGAACTGTACAGTTTGTACTAAGTCAGCATATTTGTCATTTGTATATGTTGCTTGTATCTTCTGTATTGGTTTTAGTTTGTTATTGCAGGTTGCACAAATATTTGGTTCAGTTTCTCTCCACTTTCCCCGATCATTCTGCTTTGTGTTTCTTTTGATGAAATAAACGTTACTTATTTCATTGAAATATGGTTCTAAAGATGATAAGATACATATTTTAACAGTGTACACTTCACAAAACACAATATGCTAATTTTGTCTTTTGATCTGTTTCAGTTATGAAGCTTGGGTCATTTATAATTTCCTTTCTTTGTGCCTGGCATGGGTTGGTGGACCTGGGGCGGTGGTGCTAAGTTTAAGTGGTCGGGTCCTAAAGCCATCTTTGTGTCTGATGACGTGTTGCTTCCCTCCAATACCTCTGGATGGGTGAGTCTATTCTACTAATTTTTGGAGCATGATGAATATATAGAAACATTGGGTTTTCTGGTATCTAGAAAATTTGCAGCTTTTTTATAGTATCTGGGAATGGAGGGGGGGTAATCTAGGTAATTTGGGTTTGTGTTATTACAGAATTCTTCCACATGTTTAACAGAAAGTTATGTAAATATCTAGTTTTGCTGAGAAATGATGATATTTCTTATACAAGCTTTGCCACAAGTTGAGATTTATGTTTCTGATCTAGCCGACAATTGATAAACTCATGCATTTGGTACTTTTAATGCAGGCGTTTCATAAGGAGGTGCAAGCAAGGCTGTTTGCAGTTTGTGATATTAAAGCCTATCTTGGTTGCTGTTACCTTAATACTTTATGCAAAAGGGAAATATAAGGATGGGAATTTTAGCCCCAACAAAGCATATCTCTATCTTACTATCATCTATACAATCTCATACTCAATGGCTCTCTATGCTTTGGCATTGTTTTATATGGCGTGCAGAGATCTGCTTCAGCCATTCAACCCAGTTCCAAAGTTCGTGATCATTAAATCTGTTGTCTTCTTAACTTATTGGCAGGTGATAATCTATTCTTGCATTGTTACTGTTATTAAATTTCATTACCAACCTTCAAGTTCCAAATGGTCTGGAGTTTGAATTTATTGTTCATCTCTTATTGCAAATTAAACTTTGTATTTAGATGCACTTTGCATTATTATGAATGCAGAATATTAAAAGAAGAAACTGTCTTTCTTCTCTTTGCATGTAATTTAGATTTTTGGAATTGCATTTAAAATTTATTGATTAGGTCCTCGCACTCTTTAACCTTGCTAAAAAAGATTAAATTGTTCACAAAAATTTCTTTTGTTCTATGTATTTTGTTTTCTCACTAATGCATCTTGAAAATTTTGGGAATTGCTAAACCTTTCAAACTGAATTATAGCAATAACTAGGTGTTGCTCAAGATTGAGTGAACAGAAGAGGTCACATGAGAAGGTGATCTACACCAGAGAATCTTTTTGGTTTCTCCAAGACGTCCTAGACTTGTAAAAGATTTGGGACTTTCCTTCTATATCTCAAAAAATTAAGAGACGAGTCATAGTGGAGATAAAGAAAGTAAAACTGCTTATTTTAATTTGTTATGTTAGAAATTCATGAAATAATTCAAGAATATTTAACGGTAGCATTTTTGATTACAGATATGAGAATTGAGATACGTTGTTTGATGGCATGGAAGCTTCTGCAATTTCTTTTCTTGTTTGAGTTTGTCATCTCTAACTATGTTTTACTTCTCTTTCTTTTTCCCTATCAGTGATGAAGGATAAAATTATAAAAAAGTTGTATAAGAGGAAGGAAAAAGTAGAAAAATTCCTGTACATCAGATGGGAAAATACGAGGCCATCATAAGGACCTACAAACAGAATAGTAATAGAGGAAAATTTTTGATGGATGGTGACAGAAACTAAGAAATTTTGTAATTTTATTCATTCTCCAATGTTTTTGCCCCTTAAAATTTAACCTTAGGATTTATGACAAGATTACTCTGGATATTGAATTTAACTGATATGATTTACAATAGACTGAAGCTAAAATGCTTGCTAAAATGCAACAGAAACCTAACGTCCAAAGTTTGTCAATTTATGTATTTCATATTCAACTGTCTTTTAGGATCCGTAAAGATGATGGCTTTGCTTCATCTTTCCCTAGAAGTAAGCACTTTTGGCTTTTGGTTTTGGAGTGTTGAAAAAGTGGGGCATAAAGATGTATTTGCTCACATGAACTTTCTTTTAGTTGGTTTATATATGACCATAATAAGTGATGATAAATGTTTCTGTGAGGCCTTCTAAAACGATGAAAGGTGATGGTATCTGGAGAAATTGCTATCTGATCGCATGATCACTTAATTTGATTTCTATGCAAGTATAAATCTTAGTGTGAGTCATTCATTTTCTGAACTTGGCTGCTTATCATCTTTTGTTCATTTATCTTTTCGGCTTTGCTGATATCAATCAGAAATTCCTGTCAGATGATGAAATTGGATGTGTAATGCGAAGTAATTTGTGTATTTTTGGCAGTTGTCTTTATCTGTCCATAAAACAGTTAAGATTTGTAGACTATAGTTTAGTATCCCACATTCTTCTCCTTTATTTGCTTTCAGGGTGTTCTTGTTTTTCTTGCTGCAAAGTCTGGTTTCATTAGGAACACAGAGGAAGCTGCTGAATTTCAAAATTTTATATTGTGTGTCGAGATGCTTATAGCCGCTATAGGTCATCTTTTTGCATTCCCGTACAAGGAGTATGCTGGTGCAAATATTGGCGGGTCTCGCGGTTTTACAGGAAGTCTTGCACATGCCTTGAAATTGAATGACTTCTACCATGACACTGTTCATCAGGTGAGCGAGCTCGTTGTATCATATCTGGCAACCATTTCTTTTAGAGTATTCAACCTCCCCATTTTAGAACACTTTACCTTCGTTAACTGCACTGATGACTTACTATTTCCTGCAGTTTGCACCAACTTATCATGATTATGTACTGTATAACCATAATGAGGGTGACGAGGGAATGAGGAAATACAGATCTCGAACCTTCGTCCCAACTGGCCAGGAAATGGATGCTGTAAGAAGAAACAAGCACATGTTAGGAACCAAATTAGATGACATTCAGCTTTCCAGTGTCTCATCTTCTGATTCGAGCACTCCCAAAAATAACAGCAGCATGCCTGAATTTGCTCAATCTGATGTGATGAAATCTTCACTGCTTTTAGATACCTCAAATTCATTATCTTCAGCGTATGACATGTCACTTATCGACATAGACATGTCCAGTTACCCTGCAAAAGTTCCTGCAGCAAGTGAAACCGAGCCTAGGTGACAACATGGAAAATTACTGCAGACACATAAGAACAGTGACAATAGTAGGTAGAGAAACCAAAAAAAGAAAAAGAAATAGAAAGAAAAACAACTGATAGATGTTATGCCTTTTGGGAAAGCCCTGTCTAATTCTGTGCTGGTATTGTTGGTTGATGTGCTGAATAGTGTGAAACCTGTCGTTGCATTTCTCGAATGATTCAAGAATTGGAGTTACCGATGTTAGGTCTCTTGTGGAATTGTCTCTGCTGGCTTTGTTTATTGGCATCTGCATTGTAGATATGAGTTTTCGCTTTGTCATACTTGCGAACTCACGATTTGAATCAAAAATTGTTTTACTGAAGTGTCTTTCCCCTCACATTTTTAAATTTCTATTGTTGTAGGTTTTTGTAGCTTTAACTCGCGGTTTGAGATTTGAACATATTTGTTTAGTTTGAAGTTTAGAATTGTCAATGGTTTGTGGATTTACTATAGTTTCTGCTGCCTCTTGGACCAGTACTTTGTATCCTATCTAATAAAAACCGATCCTTTTCCTTTTCAACTTTCTGGTTTTTCTTTGTTGGTAAGAGAGGGAACGGAGAAGTTGTCTGAATTATTGAAATTAACCTTTCAGCAATAGATTGAGCTTCCATTATTCTAGTGGTTTTCACTGTGTTCCGGCATAAGGTGTTGTTGAATCGAATGCTGGCCCTGTTTATTTCGTTCTCGTTTCTTCTCGAGCTAATTTTTCAGAAGGTTAGTTCTAGTTGGATAGGCCCCAGGAGTTCATTAAATTCCCTAATGCTGGATTTTAATTTTTTCCTTCTTTAATAATTTTTTTGTTAATTAAAATTATTTAATACTGTCAAATAAATGGTTGCAGATTTTGGTTCACAAAATTAACTATTTGGTCGATCGAAGTCCAATAAATTTATGAAAAATTGTCTGGTTAGGATTAATGTTTTACTATACATATTTGTCAAAATTTATTCAGAACAAATTTTGCATATTTGAATATCTTTATTACTCATTTTAAAAGTGCATTCAAAATGTTTTGAGCTATATGTACTATTTTATCATTTTAAATATCCTTTAATCTATTATTTATAATACTCTTTCGTGAGAGTTTGTTGAAAGTGTGTTCGAACTCTGTAGAATTTTTATAGGGTTTTTCCATAATTGTGGAGTTTTCATTATTAAATGTGAGTAAAATTTTCTCTAATTTTGAAAATATATATTACATCTATTGTACAAAAATATTTAAATTGTATCACAATTGTTAGACATAAACTCTCTTAAATATTTGATTTATGTATTAATATATTGTAATATTTATAATATTAAAAAAAATGATGATTTTACTATTTATCTCTTTAATTTTAAATTAGACAGAAGTTGAAAAATGCGTTGAGAATGAATTGATTAAGAGTCTTATAATTATTAACTAAGCAACAGTTAACGGTCGAATACAGGGGGTTAGCCTATAATAGAGTAAATCCCGGTCAGATTAATTTTCCTTTTAAGGGTATTTTTGTAATGTTATCAAATTATTGTTAATGATATATAAGTTAATGTTTTTGGAATTTTGCTTACTTTAAAGAAGTATATCTAATGCAATGCAAATACTTTCTCCTATCCTAGAGGTGGTGTGTGCCGAACCGACAGCTGAGGCTGAGGCTGAGGCTGAGGCTTGCCTGAAAATAGAAGAAAATGGTTCACTTGAATGCTTACAATTTGTACCTCAATGATTGCGGCCCTGCTTCTTGCGCCTGGTAATTGTTGATCTTGTTTTTGCGGTTTGTTTTGTTTGTTTAACTGGTTTGGTCTGATCGGGGATTTGATATTATACTCGATTTTCATTTTCAGTTTCTTTTCACATGAGAAAATTTTGAATGTATGTATGCAATACAAGAATTGAACCAGAGATTAGTTTTAAGTTGGAATCAGTAGTATAAACTCGAACAAATTTGCATTTTCCTTCTAGTTTAGTAAGTTCAGTTTTGTATAAGTATTGAGCAGCTTTTGATTGATCGTGATTTATCCTTTCTTTCATTCTAGTATTTTCTTTTGTGTTTATGATGCTCTAAATGTTCTTGATTTTGTTATTGGGTTTAAAATCATTTACTGTGTTCGGTCTATGTGTTGCTTGTAGTGTTTTGAAAGACTGTCTTTTTACCTGGAGATTAATGTGATCAGCTACATTTTAATGTTCTTTTGTCGTGGAAAATACTTTGAATTAGGTATTAGAGACTGGGTATTGGATGGTGAGTTTGTCTGTGATATGTTGGCAGTAATTCTGAATTTTTTTTAGAACTAAAATTCTTATTTCACTTTTTCTTTTCTCCAAGTAAGAGGCTAGGACAAGTTTCAAGCAGAAGGATGCCAATTTTCATGTCATAACCATTAATCTCATTTGCTTATGTCATTTTCTCTATTGCTCTGATGCAGCAAAAAATGGAAATGGAGGCCCCCACAAGCAGCCATAACACCAAGTTACCATCTTCCAATGCGTAGTTTTGAAGTTAAAAACAGGTAAACCAAATGAATGTTTTCAAATTGAAGTTTGCTCATGTAGAATTTACCTACGGTAACAGACTTTTTCGTGTATATATCTATGTTGATATTTATATATCTGTATGTATCTCTAGGTGGTTGGTCTATGTAATTGTCTACATGTAGCTGCCATGTTTGATACTGTTTAATCTAGGTATCTAATATGGAGGGAGTTGTGGTGCCTAAAGACTTTGTATCTGTTGGAAAATATAAAACTTGCATCATGAATCAAATTAAAATTGTATCATTTCTATGCCGTGTATTAGATGCTTATGCATTAAACAAAAGAAAATATGGTCAATCTTCTTGTTCTTAAGGCAAAACCGATCCTGTTGAAATTGCTTAGCACTTTAATTAATGTTTCATTGGTTGCATATGATGATATATATTTCCATGACAAACTTGAAGATTGTTTATTATTTTTCAGGAACTTTATGTTGGTTAAAAATATCTTCTTTTATCAAATTGAATTCTTTTTATTTCTAGTTCACAAAGAATTGATCTCACTAGCCATTCGGCGTATGGAAACTAAAGCTTGTAAGCGTGCATGTTCTGTTGATTCGTGCTCATTATGATTTTGCACAATTTTACTTTGATTGTAGGACATCAACAGAGGATATAAAGTCGCTTAGATTGATAACAGCCATCAAAACACCATATCTACCGGATGGAAGATTTGATCTGGAAGCTTACGATGACTTGGTGAATATGCAGCTTGTAAATGGCGCGGAAGGTATGATTGTTGGTGGCACAACTGGAGAAGGTCAACTGATGAGCTGGGATGAACATATAATGCTTATTGGCCACACGGTGAATTGCTTTGGTGGGTCGATTAAAGTAATTGGAAACACTGGAAGCAACTCCACCAGGGAAGCAATTCATGCTACTGAACAAGGTTTTGCTGTTGGAATGCATGCTGCCCTTCACATCAATCCTTACTATGGCAAAACTTCCATGGAGGGCATAATTTCTCACTTTGATTGTGTGTTGTCCATGGGCCCCACCATTATATACAATGTGCCATCACGAACTGGTCAAGATATTCCCCCACGTGTGATTCACATGTTGGCGCAGAGTGGTAACCTAGCTGGTGTCAAGGAATGTGTTGGAAATGATCGGGTGGAGCTGTACACAAGTAATGGGATTGTGGTATGGAGCGGGAATGATGACCAGTGCCATGATGCTAGGTGGAACCATGGGGCTACCGGGGTCATATCTGTTGTTAGCAACTTGGTTCCAGGTCTGATGCGAGAACTTATGTTTGGCGGAAAGAACCCTTCACTCAATTCAAAACTCTTGCCTTTGATTAATTGGCTTTTTGAGGAGCCAAATCCCATTGCCTTAAACACAGCACTTGCTCAACTTGGGGTTGTGAGGCCTGTTTTCAGATTACCGTACGTACCTCTTCCTCTGGAAAAGAGGATGGAACTTGTGAGTCTGGTGAAGCAAATTGGGAGGGAGTATTTTGTCGGGGAAAAGGATGTTCAGGTTCTTGATGATAATGACTTTATCTTGCTAGGTAGATATTAGTGAGTGTTTCTGGTTTTGAGATATTAGTGAGTTTTTTCGGTTTTGATTTTCTAGTTGGTTGTTTGGTTTCAATCTTCTAAACTTTTGCGCTGTAGCATGAGAAATAAAATTACTACATAATTTGTTATTGTAAAATTTAAATAATCGTTGTTATTATTACAGTTGAGCTTATGGCAAGTCTAGTGAGATGACAAATTATTGGGTGTTAAATATAGTAGAAACTAGTTTCAACTATATAACATTTTATATTTAAGTGTTAAATAGAAACTTCAATTTGTGCAGTAATACTTGCTGCAACAGTTCAAGTAATAGTTACAATATGCCAGGGGACAGTTTGAAAAGAACTTGTATTGCTTTCGGAAGAGAAGTTATCATGCGATGCAGAGATCAATGGTGGAGTATAAAAAGAAGTTGGGAGAAAAATACCGAGCTGTGGTGTTGATAATGGCCCTGCTTATGCTTATTTCTTTTATCAATTTTTTCTTCGTTAATATTATTTGGCCAAGCTGGTTAAAACGGGGGACAAAAATCTGTCTTGAATCCAATTTGCCTTCTGCAGGAATTTGCAAGTAATTGTGGGAGTTCTTGCAAGAAAAATACAGAGGCCGTAAGCAGGCAACTAAAATAGTTACAAAAAGTACTTTGCACTAAACTATAATGTAATTCAATAAAATGCAGAAATTGCAGAAGAGATATATATCAAAATGCCTGTGACGTGAGGAACCCTTAGAAACTCTTCTTTCCCTCCACAGATTTGGGCACTAAGCACTCGAGTCAAACAAGCTTGCGCAAGACTTTTATTTCTGTAGTACATTATTTAATTATTCTTCACAATCGTGGAGAGTTATATTGACACTAGGGTCGCAGGGCTAAGGGTGGCTGTTGAAGGGCTGATTCAGGCGAGATTGATGTGCAAGCATCAGAATGAATTTCAGTTTCTGAAACGTGTATTTTCATACTTCTTCTGCGAGAATCATAGCTTATATATGCCTCATTAGCTAATATCTTCTTCAAGCTTGGATTGTTTTATAGTTAAGACTGAAATCAAGTTTGAACTTGTTGGATAATGTAAATAAACTAAATAAACAAAAATCATCTTTTACCATTCCAATATTTGAGCTAACCTATTGTCTGTTAAGGTAGTCTATCTTTTTTTTTAATGTTTTTCACGAGTATTGATACTAAATTTTGACACATAATACTAACTAATAAATTTATTTATACCTAAGAAAAGATCCTTATTTCCTTTCTTTCTTAGTTTATATATTATTACTTTTCTTTAATTGTGTCTTTTTTGTCTGCCTATGATGGGGCGGGTCAAAGCTTTTATGCAATTTTTTCTCTCGACTTAGTTTATGAAGAATATCAAGTCTAGCAGTTTAGTTGGTTGGACAGCTTATTGGGAGGTATATACTCATTTTTTTGTCTTTGTATATTCCAATATTGGGCCCATTAAAAGCGAGGAAAATTGGCCCAAGAAGTCGTTTTCCTAGTCAATTCATAGGAGACTGATTTAGTATCCTTGTATCCTATTAACAAACGAGGGAAAGTAGCCCTCTAGTTTTACTAAAAGAAGGGGGAAATAGAACAGTGAAACAATTGCAACATATGGCAAAAGAATATATAATTGCAGAATGATGACATTTCATTTTTTGTATTGACATAAATATTCTTTTTTCCAAAGCATCTTCATTTATTGATTTATTACAATTTTGTTTAGAAAATGGATCATTTAGTGGAGTGTTCGCGAGACTGCAATCGAGCTCTTCAAAATTTCTGCAAGCTATGCAAAAGTGAATATATATGCTTTCAGGTTTACCGCATAATCTTGATGCTTTAATTTTTTAAAGACATTTCACATTAATCAAGTATAAAGTTTTAGGTAATATGACTAATGATGTTCCATATGATGGTTTAAGTTCGTAAGTTCTTAAGTTTAACAATACGAAATGTTTGTTATATAATCTTTATATTTCTCTATTCTTCTGGGTTGTTTAATCTTTTATATAAGTAGAAGCTCATAAATAAGTTCTATCTGCTAAATTTTGTCATTAACATCCTCAGTGAACATGATATATAGTTGCACTGTCATTTTGTAATCTTATAGTTCATGTTAATGCAAATGTTTTTTATTACAAACATTATCCACCTACACAATGTTTAACGCATACATCGACTTTATGTACTTAGTTTGAAACTTTTTTATTGCTTTATGATTTTCTATTTTTGGTCTCTTTTAGATGATCTTCCTCCTATATATTGTAGGTTTTTGACAAATTTTTGAACCAGCTGTAGGTACTTAATATTCAAGCAAAGTGTAGGTTGATGAAATCTTCCCTTTGGTTAGTCTTACAAGGAACATTAGATTTATTTGCTTATAACCTCTCTTCCAAAAGCATACAAGCTCTTTTCAAACTGTCCCCTGGCATATTAAAACTATTACTTGAACTGTTACAGCAAGTATTGCTGCCCAAATTGAAGTTTCAACTATATTTAACACCAAAATATAAAATGTCATATAGTGGAAACTAGTTTCAACTATATTAACACCCAATAATTTGCCATCTTAACAAACTTGCCATAAGCTTAACTGTAACAATAACAATGATTATTTAAATTTTAAGATAACTAATTATGTAGTAATTTTATTTCTCATGCTATGGCTAAGAAGTTTAGAAGGTAGAAACCAAACAAACACTAGAAAATCAAAACACAAAAAACTCACTAATATCTACCTACCAAAATAAAGTCGTCATCATCAAGAACCTGGACATCCTTTTCCCCTACAAAGTTCTCCCTCCCAATTTGCTTCACCAGATTCACAAATTCCACCCTCTTTTCCAGAGGAAGAGGCACATATGGTAATCTGAAAACTGGCCGCACAACCCCAAGTTGAGCAAGTGCTGTGTTTAAGGCAATGGGATTTGGCTCCTCAAAAAGCCAATTAATCAAAGGCAAGAGTTTTGAATTTAGTGAAGGGTTCTTTCCTCCAAACATAAGTTCTTGTATCAGACCCGGAACCAAGTTGCTAACAACAGATATGACCCCCGCAGCCCCGTGGTTCCACCTAGCATCATGGCACTGGTCATCATTCCCGCTCCATACCACAATCCCATTACTTGTATACAGCTCCACCCGATCATTTCCAACACATTCCTTGACACCAGCTAGGTTACCACTCTGTGCCAACATGTGAATCACACGTGGGGGAATATCTTGACCAGTTCGTGATGGCACATTGTATATGATCGTGGGGCCCATGGACAACACACTATCAAAGTGAGCAATTATGCCCTCCATGGAAGTTTTGCCATAGTAAGGATTGATGTGAAGGGCAGCATGCATTCCAACAGCAAAACCTTGTTCAGTAGCATGAATTGCTTCCCTGGTGGAGTTGCTTCCAGTGTTTCCAATTACTTTAATCGACCCACCAAAGCAATTCACCGTGTGGCCAATAAGCATTATATGTTCATCCCAGCTCATCAGTTGACCTTCCCCGGTTGTGCCACCAACAATCATCCCTTCCGCGCCATTTACAATCTGCATATTCACCAAGTCATCGTAAGCTTCCAGATCAAATCTGCCATCCGGTAGATATGGTGTTTTGATGGCTGTTATCAGTCTAAGTGACTTTATATCCTCTGTTGATGTCCTACAATCAAAGCAAGATTGTGTGAAATCATGATGAGAACAAATCAACAGAACATGCACACTTACAAGCTTTAGTTTCCATACGTCAAATCTCTAGTTAGATCAATTCCTTGTGCACTAGAAATAAAAAGAATTCAATTTGATAGAAGAAGATATATTTAACTAGCATAAAGTTCCAGAAAAATAATAAGAAGTGTGAAATTTTGTCATGGAAATATATATCATCAAATGCAACCGCACGCTCAGCAAAAACTGGAAAAAGGAAAGAAAATAAAAAGGCTAGACCAATTAGGAATTTATTTGAATACTTGACAATATCTGCAAATTGTTTTCTTATGAGTTAGATATTATATGCTTTATGCACAACAAGCCAGTATTGTGCTTTGCTCGCCAAAAAAGAAATTAGTGCAATGGAACTTAATTCAACCAAAGCAATATTAACAAAAGTGCTAAGCAATTTCAACAGAGTATGTTTTGCCTTAAGACCAAGATGATTGACTATATTTTCTTTTGTTTAGTGCATAAGCATCTCATACATGACATAGAAATGACACAATTTATTTTGATTCAAAACACATGTTTTATGTTTTAAAATAGATACAAATTCTTTAGGCAACACAACTCCCCCTAAATTAGATACTTAAGAGTAAACAGTATAAACAGCTGCATGTAGACAACTACATAGACCAACCACCCAAAGATACATATAGATATACTAATGTCATCATATATATATATATATATATATATACACAATTAAAAAAGTGTGCTACCATTGGCAAGACTTCAACTTAGAGACATTCATTTGGCTTACCTGTTTTTAACTTCAAAACTACGCATTGGAAGATGGTAATTGGGTATTATGGCTGCTTGTGGGGATATCCATTTCCATTTTTTGCTGCATCAGAGCAGTATAGTGAAAATGACATTAGCAAATCAGATTAATGGTTAAACATGAAAATTGGCATCCTTCTGCTTGAAACTTGTCCGCATTAACTAGCATGTTACTTGAGAGAAGAAATTGTGAGAAAAGGAACATAGCTTCACTAAAATAATAGGCTGTTTTCTGAAATTCAAAAATTACTGCCAACTTTGTCACAGAAAGATTCACCATACAAAATCTAATTTGTAGCTCAACTGCTGTAACAAATGATTCAAAAGATTTTCCATACCAAAGAACATTAAAGTATAACTGATCACATTAGTTTCAAGTTAAACAGATCGGATCTCAAAACACTACCATAAAGACATAGATCAAACACAGTAAATGATTTTAAACCAGTGCCAAAAGCAAATACATTTAGAGTATCATAGACATAAAAGAAAATACTATAATATTAAGTTGCAATGGATCCAATAAAAAAAGAAAGAAAGAAAGGATAAATCTTGATCGATCAAAAGCTATGCATACAAGAACTAGACTTACTAAACGAGAAGGGAAATGCAAATTTGTTTCGAGTTTTTAGTACTGATTCCAACTTTAAAAACTAATCTCTTGTTCAATTCATGTAATACATACATAAGTTCAAAGATTTGCCACAGTGAAAAGAAAATGAAAATAATATATTCTCACAAAAATCCAATCAGACCAAACCACTTAAATAAACAAAACAAACCACAAATTCAACAAATGTCAAACTCAAAATCAATAATTACCAAGCACAAGAAGCAGGGCCGTAGTTATTGAGGTACAAATTGCACGCATTCAACTGAACCATTTTCTTTTCTTTACAGGCAAGTCTCAGCTGTTAGCTTGGCGCACACCACCTGCAGGAGAAAAATTTTGCATTAGATATACTCCTCCTTTAAAGTAGGAAAATTCCAAAAACATTATATCATTAACGTAATTTGATAACGTTACGGATAACTAAGTCAATGCCCTTAAACAGAAAATTAATCGAACTGCCTTTTACTCTCTTATACCTAACTTCCTCTATTCGACTGTTAATTGTTCCGTAGCTAATATTTACAGGACTTTTAATCAACTCACTCTCATTGCATTTTTCAACTTCTATCTAATCTTATATAACTAGGGATGCCAGGCAACTCCATCTCCTTAATTGTTTGTGGGAAGTATCCTTGTTCACAGCCATTCCCATTTGAGTGTAAGCAAGAATGAGGATAAAGAAGCTCCCCCTTTGAAAATAAAATCCCACCATGTCTTCGTTTCCCCGCTTTTGCCAAAATTTTTAAATTGTAATCAGTGTTATTATATATCCTCCAAAAGCAATACAGAAAAAGCAAAAGTTTGTAGCTGATTCAATTCTAGTTCTTGTAACTAAACAAACAAAAAAGCCAACTCATCATTTCATAATACAGCAAAGCAATTTCTCCTTTTTTTCCTTTCTTCTTTTGTGTTTAAATGAACATTTGCTGTTTGTAGATTACAAAAGAACAGCATAAAAAATTGTCTATAAGACAAAACTACAACAGTGAAATAGAAGGATTGATAAGGAGGGAAGTGGTAGATGTGACAGCCGGGAGATGGGTAAAAGTTAAATAAGAGAAGTTCGTTAATTTTGAACGTGAAAAAGAAAATCGCACTAAAGTACAGAATATATATATATATATATATATATATAAGACAGTGGCAGGCTAAGCAATGGTGCATATGTAAACGTCCAGACAGAGAGGAGAGAAGTGATAGTGAAGGGGTATTTTATGGAGTGAGTATCACCAAATAAAACAAAAAGCTTAAAGAATATAAATGCTTGAATTAAGTAGCTATAACTTCAGAAGTTAAGTTAAAGGACCAATAAATCAAATACTTTAAAAATGTTTATAGTTCAGTAGCTTGTTTACATGTATATGCCTGCTAGAGATACAACTTGTTTAAAAGAACTGAAAATTTAAATAAAAAGGTTGGAACTTCACTGTGTTTCAGATGGCCGAACAGGATTTGGGAAGAGACTAGAGACAGCCGCCACGTGCGACGAGGGAAGCTGCTGCGTCGAAGGTCAAAGTTGGTGATTTTTAATGATGCTGTTGTGCGAGGTGAAATGGCGGTGATGGTAAAGAAAATTGGCTGACACTGACGGCCGCCAAGATGGAGTAGCTAAGTGAGATGGCGGCTGCGGGCTGACCTGACGGCGTGCCTGGCTTCAGTTTTCGTTTTAGGTTATGGTTTCAAATGAGGGACAAAGATTTTTCTTTCTTCGTTTTTTTGTTTCAAAATTTCTTTAATTGAAAAAAAATGTAGAAGTTTACGATGCGTGCCGGGTATAATTAAACCCAAGCCCGGATCGCGAAGCGTCGTGTTCCTTATTTATACGCACTCATTCTGTATTTTAGGGGCGGGCTGGCCGGATCCAAATATCCTTATTATGCGGGTCCCAGCCAGGTTCAGATTTTTTTGCCATCCCTAAGTTCTATACTAATTGCATAATTAAATAATTGAAAATTGATTATATTATTGCTTACCATAAATTAAGTAAATGCAACGTTCAAAAGAAAGGTTAAAAAAAAAAAAAAGAATTGCAATTAGCATAATCAATAATAAGAGTGTTAGGAGGTCAAAAGGGTATTAGTATAAACAACGACATAATTCTTGTACATACAAGAAAATATCATATGGAATTTAAATCAAAATTTTAATTCAAAAAGTTAACTATTTGTTTTCATTGATTTAAAATAAAAAATTCAAATAAAAATTTTATAACAACTTTAAGTGATAAATTTTAAACTACTTAAGATTCACCACTATACTTAGAGAGTACAATGTTGCAATTTAAGCAATTAAACACAATCTTATAAATACAAATAAGTGAATTTTGAGTCATTTAAAAGTAAGTATCGAATCATTAAAGATTCATGAAAATTAAGGATTTTGATGTTTTTTAACTATAAGGATTTTAGATTTAGAAATGGGTTTTTTTTTTACTAAAATTATAATAGCAAAATTTTAACTTGCCTAAATTCAAAATTTTGCTTAATTTTTTTTTACTATTTAAGAAAATTTTAGTTTACAGAAGTAACAAATAAATCTATAAATTTATCAATCATCGCTAGTTTATCCCTGTTATGTAATCTAGAGATGACAAAATTCCATGCACAAGCCTAAGCTAAAAGGACTCTTTATGGACTAAGGTTAAAACCAATCATCACATATATTATAATTTTTATGTGTTAAATTAGGATAATAATAATAAAATATATAAATGTATCAATATAAATCTAAGAGTAGATAAAAGGATATCTGAAGTCATGAGACAAATCTCGTTGAAAAAGCTTGACAAAATGTCTTTTTAACTTTGTCACAAGTAATCCTCTTCAAAAAGACTGTAGCAATGACCGAGTACACATAACTATTATTATCAAAAACATAAGACTAGTAAGATTATCGAAGTGATTGATACTTGCTTAGTGCCTAAAAGTTTTTGGCAAATTAAGGAAGGTTAAGACTTTTAAACTAAGCTAATGATTTTTTTTTTTAACTGAAATCTGAACCCAACTAAAATTTAAATTTATCTAAAATTTGAATCTAATTAATATATTTATTTTTTAAAATTAAAAGTCCAAATAGAAATATTAAATTGTTTATTTTTATAAAAATAAACTTTTTTTCAAAAAAAGAAAAAGAAAGGAACATAAAATTTTTAACAAATATAAAATTTTTGACAAAGATAAAATTTCTAATATTTCATATGTAAGAAATTTGTCTACCAATTATTATTGTTATCTAACAAGTTAATTCAACAATCATATTAAATATTTAATTATTAGTCTTAAATATGACCTTATATATTTGTCCACAAATATTTCAACGTGTTCTTTCGTTTAATATTTTTTAATTATTGAAATACACATACCTAATTTATATTTATTAATGTCATTATTAGCTAATAATAATTTTATTATTATTGAAATTTTATATTTGTTATTATTTTCTTAAATTTATATTTTATTTTATTTTATTTTTATATTTTAGCCAAGATGTGATAACTTTCAAATTGTACTTATTAATATTGATGACTAATTATTATATTAAAGTACCATTAATAATCATACTTTATAAATAATATGTTCATGAAAACATTATTAATATAAATTTATTACATTAATGTAACATAACAATAATAAAATTGAAAAAAATGTGTTATATATATATATAGAGAAAGAGTAAAATCAATAACTTTTTTTAACATAATTTTTTATATCAATTACAAGCCGTTAAATTTAAATATATCTAATAATTGAGATTGTATATGATATATATATTAATTTTAGTTATTAAATAGGGTTAAATTTAACAATTTAATCTAAAAAATTATGTTAAAAAAAGGGTAAAAAAATAATGTACGGATAAAATAAGAATAATTATAATACTTATTTATAACGAACAAGTCCCAAATAGTAATAATTATGTCAATAGAGTAATGGTGACAGTTAATTTATTAAATATAAGTATTTAAGTATTATATTTTTATGACGTATAACAAAATATGATATTTTTTAAACGCATAGCGATCCTATCTTTTATTTTTTTGGTCGTTTTTTCAATTTTCAGCCGCCCCCTGCACACCCTCTCGTCCTGCTCCTTTCTTCGACAAGCAAGCCCAAACACTCTCCCACGCCGTTCAACGACCGTTCCCCGTCTCCTCTCCACTCGCGTCTTTCTACCGGTGCCAAATTGTTGACAAGCAAGATTAAAAGGTATTAGAGAATAATGTTTAATGTTGAATGTTGTGATTGGGAGAATTTTGACAACTTGGAGTTCAGAAATTTTGGCATAATTTTTCGTAAAATCATTTCTAAATTTGAATGTGAAGATTAAGAAAACACGCATTTAGCTGAGGAAAACACGCATTCTTGTAATTAAGAAAACAGTGGATCTTAATGAAGAAATTACTTGATCTTAATTTCGGAAAAACGCGCGCGCATTGTTGTTCGATGATTAATGTGAATGTTTTGTTATGGAGGTTTTTAATTTTAATTATTTTTTTATCAATTAATTAATTCTATTGAATGTTTTCCATAATCTAATTAGAGTTAAAGCTCATCTTCCCGGCGATCATTAATCCAGGGGAGCTCCTCTTTTCCTTTCCCTTTTCTCTTTTGGATTTCAAAGCTGAACTCTGCTAGTTAAACTGTTTGGTATGCTGGTAGCTCTCATAAAAAAAGCTATATGCTTTTGACCGAGTGGAGAAATTTATGTTGTTTTTTGTTATTTTTTAAGTTTTATTGGCTGATTACAAATTATTTTTTGCATGAAATTATTTTAAGCTGTGATAAATATGATCTTTTTTGTTCATTCCCTCTGGCAATCAATAAAGGCATTTGTCTGAGAGAAACCCTGCTCTTTTCTTACTTTATTTTATTTTAGTCATTGTGTTCTTTTGTTCTTGATGAATTTCAGTTGTTTGGAGAAGTGTTACGAAAATAATGTTGAAAACTTGTATTGTGTTATGCAATTCAGATTGTATTCGTTTGAGATGAACTAAAGCTGATTCTAATGGAGTGTGTTGTTCAGGGAATCATAGAGACACAGGTAACTTGCGAAAAGACAATGGCTTTGTTTTTTTTTTTTTTTCTAAAGTTACATCGTTTTTACTATTTTTTAATCTTTTTTAAAGTCTTGAAATATCTGTATGCAGTTATGACATGATGAAGAGTTTTTAGTGTTAAATTTTGTGAAAAATTCTTGCTTTACCTCATTTTCCTTAAAGAATTCCAATAATGCAGTACATTAGGAGATATTGAATAAAATATTGACAATAATTTTTCAATACCAAAAATCATCCTGGTTCACGTTTAGGTATTCGATAAGTAAATTTTTGTTTGATTTTCCCAACCTTTAATGAACCTAGAGATATTTCAGCTGCTGAAACCTAAATTAATTAATCTTGCAAGTTGAAAAATTCAGAACTGCTATGTTAGCTTAAACCTAAATTAAGAATATTCCAACAAAATTGAGAAATTTCAAGTTTTGGTTTTTGGCTTTGGCCCGGGACTGCCATGTTACCTTCTAGTTGCTTCTATGTTAAATTGATCTCTCTGTGGCATAATATGTTAGTATCTGCATTGTATTTTCCATTTCTGAGTCATTCTTTTCCCTATTGATCATGCTCATTTTTGTATCTGGGGAAGAAATAATGTTGAAACATGTAGATAAATTAATCCTTATATATGCTTAAATTATCATCTTCTGTAATAGTTTTCCCACTGATCTTTAAGTTTTCACCATTTCAGTTTCTTAAAACCAAATAGATAACCTTTTTTTTCAAAAATTTTCCTTTTTCACTTTTTTTAAGATGTTCTTTTTAGGAAGTTGTCTAACCTATGGTTTTTGTCTTGTAGCATGTTGAGGGTCTAGAGATTCTTCTTCAAGGACTTTGTGGCGTTCAAAGAGAACGCTTGAGGATCCACGAAATATGCTTAAAGAATGGCCCTAACCTTGGTAAGTAATTACATTTTGTGAAAAGTAACCTGTATCGAAAGGATGTATACACTCCTAGAGTGCGCAAACAGTTTACCGAAGCTGAAATTTTAAGGCCCTTCTCTTAAATTATTAAGAGTTGTTGGTGTTTTTATTGCCATCTTAGTGCTTGATGCAACTTTCAGTACAAACTACTATTATTTTTTTTGAGTTCAAGGTTGCATTATCACTTCCTTTTGTTGGCAATCCTCAAGAAGAAAACTAAAAATGTTGGCCTATATTAATTGCTGTTGCCTTCTTAATTATTGCTTAACTCCCATTGAAAGTCCACATTGTTTAGTTTGCCTGTTTTTGTGCCTAGTTTAATTAACTAGTAAAATGATTCCATATGTGATTATAGAATGTGGTACATCAAATTGGCTCACATGTATTGTTGCATAACCTGTTCATTGCATGATTATCGTGAAACTTCTTCAGTCAAACATTACATGGATATGAATTGAAATATGAAGTTACTTTTTCAACATTACACCAAATCTTGTATTTCATGATTTTACAAGACATTATCCAACTTGCGACGTAGATGTTTGTACAAAAGCAAAGTAATGTTGTATTATTAATTGGTAGGTTGTTTCTTGCCTATACTGAGGCTCATGTGCTTCTTTTTTTTTCAGGAAATGTTGGTTCAGAGGTTAGACTCTTATGTGATCTTGAGCAGCCTGAACCCACATGGTAAAAGTCAGAGGTTTTCCTGTGACTTGTTATTTTATGTAATTATTTATTATTTTGTGTCTGTGTATGCTTATGAAATTTCTTTTGTGTTCTAGGACTGTTAAACATGTTGGCGGTGCAATGAGGGGTGCTGGTGCTGAGCAAATTTCTGTTCTGGTTAGGACTATGGTGGAAAGCAAAGTAAGCAAGAATGCACTTCGTCTATTTTATGCACTTGGGTACAAGCTGGATCATGAATTGCTGAGAGTGGGATTCGCTTTCCATTTTCAAAGGGGTGCTCAGATTACAGTTACTGTATCATCTGTTAATAAGATGTTAAAACTGCATGCAACTGATGAGGCTGTGCCAGTGACACCTGGAATACAGTTGGTTGAGGTGACCGCACCTGCATCATCTGAAAATTATACTGAAGTGGTTTCTGCAGTTTCATCATTTTGCGAATATCTTGCACCGTAAGGATTTTCTACTTTTAAGGCAAATGTAAACTAACTGTTTGATTAATTTTGGGTAATTCGGTTGTGTTTCGGTGGCAAAAATATATTGTTTTGGCTTATAATTTGTTGGTATATCTTCTTTTCATCAACTTTATGGACCTAAGTGTTTGTGAATCCGGGAAAACACTTGATTTGGCAAACATGCCATGTAATAAACGGATTGAAAAATCAGCAGTCGGTACTTTTTCAGATTGCATTGTTATGATGGTGTTGGTCGGGTTATTGGAATTAGTTTGTTAGGAGGGTCAAATGTAGGTTTTGGTAAACATTTCATTCTTTTTGAGAACTAACTTGCAAGCTTCTGGCTTTTGTTTGTCAGACTTCTACATTTGTCAAAACCAGGCGTTTCAACAGGGGTTGTTCCTACTGCTGCTGCCGCTGCTGCATCTCTTATGTCGGATGGTGGAGGCACAACTTTGTAACCACTTGAGACTCCTTGATATTAAATCGTCTTTCTTTAATTTTAGCAAGATATGAAAGTGCCTATGGAAGAGCACGATGTTCTTTGGTCTTTATCTTTCAAAACTTGTTTTTCTGCAGATTTCCCTCTTACACAGCCTGAAGGAAGAGAATGGACCGATCAGCCTAGCCTAAAGTTTTAGGCGCTATGGCTTGAGGAGCTGCATATTGCAAGTGCTCGTGGTCTGAAAGATGGGAAAAAAGCTTGCTGATGACTGAGAAGGAAGAAGGATACAATTTTGTATAACTCAATTTAAAGATTTTGCTGCTTTTGTATTGTAATCGAAGACGATGGATGGTTATCGGTGGAGTAGCTGATGTTTGTGTTCTGTATATTCTATGCTTCAAAAGATGAAAACGTTTTATTATGAGGCATTCCATTCAATTGCTCCACCATATTAGTCCAGTCTTATTGTTTACATAACACAGCGTTTTTTGCACGTTTTATTGACTTGAGATATAGAGCTGCCATATCAATCCAGATTGCGAAACTCAAGTTTCATTCATATATACTTTATTTTGTGTTAAATTGATTAAAATTCTACGAATGTTACTAAATTTGATTTTTATATATTATTATTCTGTGTATTGATAATTTTTTTTTTTAGTTTTTGAAATATCGTAATTAATTCTCATATTTTTATACAAAATTATATGTTGTGAGTTCAATTTGAGTTTGCTTTTAATTTTACTTTTAAAAACACCGTAATAATAAATAAAGCATTAGTTCATTTGTAAAATTTTTTCCTCCGATACAAATGATCAAATGAATGTGGATGAATAATTTTAAGCACCTGAGAATCTTCACTTGTCTGTAACACTAAAAGCTTGAAGCTTGCAAACAGATGAATATAATGTAATTTCTGTTTACATCTTTAGAAGTTGTATTATAATTTGGCTTTTATTTTTATTGATATTATAATAATATGTTTAAAATTGAGGTATTGTGGTAGAATAAGTGGAGTGGTAAATATTAATTATTAAATAAAAAAATTTTTATGTAATATTTATTGTGTTTCTTAAATTAATATGTTGGATAATGAAGGTTATGCTAAAAGACAAAACAGGACAACGGTCCGACTTCATGTTTTGTTGCTCCAAAAGGTCATTAAATCCGTTAAAACTAACCCAAATTGCCCAAGAACCACGCGAATTTAACCCGCCACATCTGACATTACTCAAAATGGAAGCAGAACTGAACCCACATTAAAATTACACCAACAATTCCATGGCCTCTGCAATGATCCTCTCTCAATCTACTCTTCTCCTTCTACTACCAAGCTTCTCTTCTACATCAAAACTCTCCGTTTTAGAACCAACAAGAAATCACTCACCTTATCTTTCACTAGAAAAGCATTCTCCGTGTCAGCTTCTTCACAGTCTCTTCAAGCTGTGATATTCGACTGCGATGGCGTGATTCTTGAATCTGAGCACTTACATCGCCCAGCGTACAACGATGCCTTCTCCCACTTCAATGTCCGTTGCGACACTTCTTCGCGACAGCCTCTCAACTGGGGCTCCGAATTTTATGACGTGCTGCAGAACCAAACTGGCGGCGGCAAACCGAAAATGAGATGGTTTTCTTCGCAACAAAGTGCAAATACTTCCTATCCATCCCAGTCAGACTTAGACAGCACCACACCGCCGCTTTCGTGTCAGTGCACGGATTGTACTCATCAAAAAATGAAAAAGAGAGGAAAATAAGCATCAGATGTTATATATGTTTTTTTTTGTTCCTTTTGGAAAGCCTTATCTGATTCTGTGCTGGTGTTGCTAGCTGTTGATGTATTGAAGAGTGTGAAACCAGTCGTTGCATTTCTCATATGATTCAAGTATTGTAGTTACCGATTTAAGGGTCTCCTGAAGAAGAATTGTCTCTAGCGGCTTCGTTTGTTGGCATCTGCATTGTAGATATGACTTTTGGCTTTGTCATACTTGCTAACATTTCGCGAATTGAAATCAAAATTTGGCTCTCTGAAGTGGCAGTACTCAGATGCTATGTTTCTGCATTACCATTGTTTGTAGGCTTTTGCATTGTAGCTTTAATTCATGGTTTGAGATTTGTACATATTTGTTAATTGGTTTCAAGAGTAGAATTCTAAATAGTTCCTGGATGAATTTACTATCCTCTTTGCGGCCTTTTTTAACGAATACTTCTTTTCCAATCTAATACGAACAGTATTTACCCAGGCTGTTTTTTATTTTCCTTTTCAATCTTCTGTTTATCTTTGTCGGTAAGAGAGGAGAATGAGAAGTGAACTCAATCATTGAAATTGATCGTCCAGCAATAAACTGAACCTGCGCTGCCCTTCTGGTGGTGTCAAATAGTATTCTGATGGTTTTCACCCTGTTTCTGTCTAGGCATATATAACTGGTGGTATCAAGAATTCTGGCCCCAAAATTTTAAGGCTATTCATGCTTTGTATATTTAAGTTTGTGTTTTGCCTAATTCTCCAAAGGTTCTAGTTCATGGGATATTAAATTTGTGCTGGCTTTCCTGAATTTTGAAAATTTTGATTTTTATATAACCATCGTACTTGTACTACATGAATTTTCATGTTGCGTTAGGTTCATATCGTGTTTTATTGGTTTGACTGCTCATTTGATACATGTGTGTACATATCACATACAATGAGAGAGAGAGAGAGAGAGAGAGATAAAAAGATGGACATGTGTTTAGGTAATGATATTAGGTCTGAGGGTACAGATACTTAACTGTGAAGTTTGGCAGAAGTGATTAGATATAATGAGATAATAAGATTTTCTAAATGTAGATGCCCTGTAATTACAGAGCATAGTCCAAAACTTGCAAGACTAAACCACGTATATACTGGAGGCCGTTTGTTATACCTGTCTTAGATAAATTTGAACCCAAAATTCGTGTAATTAAAATAGTTTCTTGGCTTGCTTGTAGGACAAAGTTATTCTTTAGTCTTATCTCACCACCTGGCGGCTGTATGAGTTGTATGCATTGTTGTTATTACATAATTCAATGAATTAAATTTGCAAGACTATTACGTATTACGTATACCTTTCTTTTTCTGTTTTCTTGTAGATGTTGGAATAATTTGAGTTTCGAGAGGATTAATTATACAAGCAACACTTTGCTGCAACAAATAGTATGCGATTATTGTGAAGATGATGAAGTATGTGGACCAAGATGATGATTTGGACTGTTTTCTAAATGAGAAAAAGGTTCAAAGCAAGCGATTGTCATGTCCTAATCTAACCTAATCAGTCATATGGGGTTTATAAGGCGAGGGAGGTTAGAAAACAGACAGAAGATGGCAACGGCCAGGTGATCACCGTCCATCTATTTCAATCACAAAAGTATCATAGCCACGTGTTAAAGTTGCTTGGTAGGGAAATTATCAAATAGGTCTATATAATTTACAAAAGTAACAAATGAATCGTACGTTTATAAATTGTCTCAAATTTCTCTCTATTATTCCATTTGGGAATGGCAAAATTCCGAGTACAATCGAGTTAAAAAGGCTCTTTCTACACTTGGACTAAAACTAAGCGTTAATCCAACCGCAATTGTTCGTTTGAATCATCTTGAATTTATGTGAATTTTCTACCATCACTATTGTTATCAAATTTGGTTAACAAAAAAATAAATTGTTTGATATCAATACATTATGTTATTATATAATTTTGTAAACTTAATAAAACATAATTATAAGATTTGAGGTATTATTTTATTATAGTAGTAAACTATAAGAACTAATTTATTTATGTTTCTATATGTTAAATTAGGATTATCTAATGATAAAAATACATAAATATGTTAACAAATATTTAAAGAGAGGTATATAATATTTGGAGTTACAAAATAACTCTCCTATGAAGCTTGATAAAATTTTCTTGTCACTTCGTCACAAGAAATGTTTTTTCATAAAGAAAATCACAATAACTAACTTCTAAAAATTATTTATCAAATATATAAATTCTCAAGGATTAATGAGATCATTTATAGATTAATGCTTGCTGAGTGCCGGAGAAGTCAGTGAGTTGATGAAGAGGGAATTGGCAACCAAAGCCTTGGTGGTGATCAACATACAGTTACTTCAACAGTGTAAATAAAAATAGGGACGAATTTGAGACAAATGATAAATAATATAGACCATTTTATTGATTCCGTAAAATTAAGGACTACGTTGATAATTACCCCGGTCTTTATATTTACATAAGAGGCAAGTAGTTGGCACATGTACATTTTCCCTCGCTGGTTTTCAGTACAGTGCTCGTCTACAACCCCTGCGGCGGCGCACAGCTCGCATAAGCAAACCAAAACCAAAGCAACAAAGCAACACAATTCAATCCCACATGTGAAAACACTCCCCCTTTCTACGTTTCAACACAAACCCTTTTCAATTATAAAAACAGCACACAATTAAATTCCACAACAGAAAGTGAAAACAATAACAACACAAGATGGCTTTGCTGCTGCAGAATCAGAACCATCACCACCAGCTTCCACCAGTGTTCAGAACCAGCAGCAGCGATTCATTCGGATACATGGAGCAGATGGAGAAGAGACAGCTGTTCTTGCGAAGCTATCAGTTCTGTAGGAAAAAGAGTGTAACTGAGAGAATCAAAACTTCTTTCTTTAGAGTGAAGAGGGTTATGTGGTTGAAGCTACGATCTGCCCGAAGAATTCGGAAGTTGGTTTGGTCGAGATTCAGATGGGGATTCAATTACAGAAGAAGAAGATTCGTTCGTCTCATTAACAACACCACATATTATCATTACCACAACCAACACAACTGTTTCTGGTAGAAATTCTTTAACTATTTTTTATGTACGTTTTCCTTGTTTTCTTTTGTGTGATGATGATGTTGAAGATTTGGAGACTCAGATGTCTGATATTTATTAACAAAACTTTTGTTTGTTATAAGTTTGATGATGTTTTCATATATATACAGAATACAGTTCTAGTGATATAATTTTCTCTGGCCATCTGTTCATTTTCTTTGTCAATGAAAGCTGAGAATAAGTTGCAGCTTTGTTCAGATGATGCACTGTGTGATTGTTGGTTTTGCTGAAAGTAAATTAGTCATGAAATTTGTGTTAAGGGGCGTGGGGTACCATTTGGTAGTTAAGAGTTTTCTTTTTAATAATATAAGGGCTTCTAGAATGCATTTGAAGCATGGTTCTTGACAATTCATGTAAGAACAGGACAAAAAAGACCCAAAAAAAAAAAAAAAAAATCAAAAGACTTCGTTCTTATTATAATGTAATAGTCTTTACTCCCAATAAAACCAAATACAATGAAATGGAATCCACTATTGTTAATATGGGTATTGGGGCAAGCAATTTGCACAAAATGCAAGGCCTTCTTAATTAGCTTAGAAAATCAATTGTTAATTTATTGATAGTATATGCTAGAAATCAAATTGTTGTAAAATTGGTACTTGAAAATATAAATATAAGTTAACTTTGTTGCACTTGTCATTAAATGGGAATGGAAAGGATAGGAAATTGATGCAATTTAATTGGGAAGTTCAAAGTTTGAAATGTCAAGGAGGGGCAGCTGCCAACCCAAAGACTAAATTTAAGGCAGGCAAAGCAAAAGCATGCTATGTTGATGATGTTATCCCATTTCCCAAGTATGCATTTGATTTGAATGAATGAATGAAGAAGGCAAATGCAAAAGGAAAGTCACACGAGGGGAACCGTGACTTTTACTTTTCGCTCCATCTCTGCTTATACACTACACATGGCATTGCTGTTCAATTTGTCTACATACATACATACATATAACCTTATCTCTTTCTTTCTTTAAAAAACAATACTTTTCCTTCTTATCTCTTTCCTTCTTTTCTTGCTAGTGATTCGTTGCCATCTCAATCCCTTTAATGCTTTCTTCTCCTCTCCTCATTCACGAGGTTTCCCATTTTTTAGTTGCTTACTAGCTTTCCTTAGATAAGGTGTATGATTCTATTCTGATCCTCCTGTCCTGTGTTCATCTGTTGTACCTACAATTTTCTCAATAAGTTAATACAAATTAATGACTAAGCATGCATCAACATGATAAAATTTAAAATAATACAATAATTCATGTTATAAAGTGTATCCGAAACCCTAATTTGACCTTATTAGCATGATGTGAAACAAAAGGGAAAAGCTAAATAGAAAATCGAAACGTGAGAGTGGAGATGATGGTGATGCTACCATGAAAAATGAAATAAATTTCGAAAAGCTATCTCTCTCAATTCGTTTGATTGATAGAAAGATGGCACGATTTTATTGGAAAATCAAATAATATCTTGAATTACAGGTCGAAAGTGATTCCAAGCTGACTCAGATTTTAAATTGAATAATCAATATTCTTAATTATATTTATCTTATTACAATTTAATTAATTAATTAATTAATTAATCGTTTTCAAGCGTGACAAATATAAATAAGTACGTTAAAGGAAGAATCTTAAAACGATTTTATGTCGATAGATTTTTATATTTAATTAATTAATAGCATAAATTATTAAAATATATTTAATTCTTGATCAAGGTCAAGTGGGTGATATTGATTTATTCTATTTTTCTACGTCAAACATTGTGGATTGAAAGTGATAGAGATCAATTATATCAATTACTTAAAATTACTTAACCCAAAAGTTTAAATTATTAACTAAAAGTTTATTTAAACCGTGGAGTATTAAATGTAATTGAGATTAAAATAGTATATGAAATAAGAAATTAGTTGATTATGTCACGTAAAATATAAATGGACCCAAGAGTGTAAAAGTAGATTGGAATGGATATAAATTTAATAAAATCAAAATAAAAGGTTAATTAAAAAGATTAACCGAAAGATGGATAAATTAAAATATAAACTTAGATATGAATATATTGTCATCTTAACGAAACTATTTGATCTAAAAATTATGTTCAATGCTATTATTTGCTAACAAAGATGGGAGGAATTTTAACCTAAAGTATAGTCTATATATATATACAAGTCTTGATCAGTAATTAAATGCTATGACTTTCACAACAGTTATAAAATAAAAATATTAAGTATTAATAAAAGAAAGAATAAATTTAAATTTCACTAAAAAAAATAAGGTTATTAAATTTTACTTTTAAAATATCGTAAAATTACAACAATTCGAAATAAAGGACATAGCTAGCGTGAAGGAAGAAAAAGTTTCATCATTTTATAGTACATTCAAATAGTTCTTGGTAGATGCATAGTTTATAATTAACAATGGGAAAGGTGAGAGTAATTCAACAAAAATTTACGGCGCCCGTGAGCGAGTGCACACACACATTTATATATATATATATATATATATATAAAATGTAAAATCTTTAGGGCAGTCTCACTCTCTTATATTAATTAGCATATGAGTTCATATTGAAAGAAATCGAAAGAAAACTTCAGTGGAATTCTAATTTTAGGGTATGGAAAGTCAACCCATGCATTCATTGAATATTAAATGTTAACGGTCATCACCTTGTTAAGCAAGAGGGAACATGGGCATTAATACTATTAATTATTATTTTGTAATATATATCCTTAAATTAGATCTCAAAATCCATAGGACAGGTAGGGCTAGCTAGAAAGGGGATCGTATACAACGACGCATATGAATGTATTATAAAATTCTTTTAATGTTACTTTGTGTAATTTCTAAGTTATTTCTTCTAACTTTAAAATTTTTTTTTTTTACACTTTTTTTTTCATCTACTATTTAAATTTAAAATTTTGGAAATGTTGATAAAAATTAGATCATTTCAATAAAAGAGTTAAAATTTACATGGCATAGTTAAAATTATGCATATTAGATAGATTGAAATTATGGTTGAGATTATCAAATACATGGTATATGTTACATCCCGTATTGCCAGTAGTGTAAACCTTTGCTAAACCTTGGGTTCTCTTAATTGAATATATTTTGTGTTGAACTTAAGAAAAAGTTGATAATGAGTTGTGTGCTTTGATGGTACAATATCATTTGATTGTTAAATTAAGGATGTTACATATAACTCTCCACATCTTCCATTTTAATTTATGAATAGTGTTACTTATTTACAATAATATATTTTCTATTTTTAGAAGAGTAATAAAACCAAATCATATAAAAAATATGGCAACAATATAATAATATCACATCAGATTATATATGACAATATGTATAGACTTTATCTATGTAACAATATTGTTAATTTATGTATCATATTTTAAAACAAAAAATTAAAAAAAAATTAAAAATTACACTAGATATTTTAAAATTTTAATATAAAATTTAAAATATACAATCTAGTTGACTATATTGCCATATGACTCTCAAATTAATTAGACCTAATGAATTTAATAATAGGAGGGCAAGAAGCGCCTAAAACTTGCATTGACCTTATAAAAGGATTGAATATTATGTGATTTCAAAGTCAATTTTATTTTTATATAATTAATTAATTAATTAATTAATTAAGAACAAATAAGACAAAATCATGGTAGACAATACATGCACAAAAGTGGCTAGTTGCGATTCTATTTAGAAAATGAAATACTAATAAACAAACCGTGTATCTTCGGATGAAGAAATCTTGTTCAATAGTTTTTGCCTTCTGTGTGTTGACCATTAATTTGGATTTTATTATTTTTTCAAAGCCTCCAAAGTTGTTTGAACATGAATCCTAACTATACTTTGATTTTATATTAATTAGAGTATCAGTTAATGATGACCAAATTTTCCATGGTTACGATTACATGGTGGGCTAATCTGTATATACCTGCTCCACTGTAGAAAAGACAAGGATATATACCCAAAAATGGGTGTGGAGTAGATAAAGAATTCATATTCTTTCAAACATGCCTTTATTTCTTATATTTATTTAATTTTTTTTTTTAAAAAGCTTTTAATTTTTATTTTATTGTAATCAAAACGATAAAGGTTAGCTCCTACCTCCTCAAGTATAATTTGAATGATTTGGGACACATTTGATGCTCATATATTATTTTATATCGTATTCAAATAATAATATATAAGAGTAGTTTAGTGTTTTTTTTAGTAAAGTTTTTCATACCCATTTTAAACCTTTTATAAAAGAAATAATAATAATCAAAATGAGATTCAAATTGTTAAAATAAGTGGTTATTTCGTGTTGTATTCAGAGAATGCTAAAAGATAAGAATTTGGTTTTTCATGAGTAAAATCTCATTTAAAATTTTTTATAAAAAAAATCAAAATAAGAAAGAAATTGTTAAGATAAGGCAAACTTAAAACCTCATTTTTAACTATTATACTTTATATTTTTTAAAAGCATGCCTATTTGGACTTAATGAAAAAAAAAATTTATATAATTTGACTAGACAATATAAAATTTTTTTTTCGTTATAGTTAAAATTTTACTTTACAATAATTATGAATTAAAAAACTCACACACACGAAGTCGAATTAGCTTTAGTAAAGGCACAAATTTTATGTCCTACATTACAATGTGTTTGTGCATACTTTACGTTGCTCGGTTAATGGGCTATTTAAAGATGGGCTTGGGAATTCTAGCTCTGGACATTGTATAGAAAACTAGGGCTCAATATTAGGCCCATCTCTTGGAAGAATTTCGGCTTGTAGTATTAATACGTTATTGATGATTAGAGTAGGTGAAATTTTCTCTCCACTTTTTGCCTAATAATACTCTTTAGAGAATGAGTGTTGTTGTGTATACAAATTCAGTCTATATAAACTAATTTAACAGTATCATTATCATATATCAATAAGAAAAGATTTATGATAATAAAAGAAAATAAATCATATGAGAAATATAACAATAACAAACTCTTCTCCATAGTTTTGTATGTATAGAATTCATATAAAAAATTGAATCTTAACCATTATTGTCATTAAATGTGCCTTAATTTATATTATTTTATCAATATTATGATTACAAACTTATTGATATAAACTAAGTTAATAATATTGTATTATTGTCATATATATTAAAATTTTTATTTAAATGTAATAAATGTGTTCACGCTCACAGAAACACAAATATAAGACATGTGACAATAATATAATATTATCATATCAACTTATATATTTTTTTATAATATTTTACATTTAAAACTAAAATAATCCTCAATTAATTTTTATGCTATTTTCTTTTTCTTCTCCCTTCGATGGTAACATTTAAATCTCCAAACAACATAATTTACTAGTTATAACAGTTTTAAGTCCTTATTACACTTCAGTTAGGAATAATAGGGTAATTGAACGCAATATGCAAGGTTTCCTTGTCTTTTTTGCTTCAATTAATAAAAAAATAAGTATGTAACATGAGTATATTTATTATTTTATTTATCTATTTTTATAATTTTTCTTAAAGATAAGACTGTAAGCATAAGAATTTTAATAAATGGGTTACTAATAAATGGAGTGGAAATATCACCACCCTAATAATTATTAAATTTTTATGTCACATAAAATTTTCTTATACTATAGTTCTCTAATCCTTTTTTAAGATTAGATTTTCTATTATATTATTCAACTTTGCATTACATTTGAAACCTGAAAATTATAACAAAATTAAAAGATAATACAATAATTCATATTATAAGGTGTATCTGAAACCTAATTTGACCTTATGAGCATGATGTGAAACGAAAGGGAAAAGCTGAATAGAAAATCGAAACGTGAGAGTAGAGATGATGAGAACGTGAAAATTGAAATAAATTTCCAAAAGCTCTCTCTCTCTCAATTTGTTTCATTGATAGAAAATTGGCACAAATTTGTTGAACAATAAAATAATGTCAATCACAGGTCGAAAGTGACTCCAAGTTGAGTCAGATTTTTAATTGAATAATCAATATTCTTAATTATCTTATTACGATTTAATTAATAAATTAATTAATTAATCTTTTCAAGTCTGACAAATGTAAATGAGTGCATTAAGGAAGAATCTTACAAGATCGGATGCGGATAGATTTTATATTTAATTAATTAATAGCATAAATTATTAAAATCTATTTAAATATTGATAAAGGTCAAGTAAGTGATATTGATTTATTCATTTTTCTATATCAAACATTGCCGATTGACAGTTATACGGATTAATCTTATATCAATTACTTTAAATTATTGAGTATGAAATGTAAGTCTTTCTCGACCACATTCCTGTCTTCTCAAACTCTCTGCCTTCAACCCCCAAAACACAACTCAAATTCGTTGGAGAAAGAGTCCTTTCCCTTTCCGGTGAGATTTCTTTATTTTTCTTTCTTTTTTTTATTTTCTTTTTATTAAAAGCTGTAAATTTTTACCTAAATCTAAATTTGTAATAGTTGATTTCCATCCTAAATGGAAGTTTTTTCCTCCAATGGTTGTTAATTACCACTCAACTCTTCAACTCTATAACTATGGTAGTTTTGGTGTTTTTTTTTATATATTTACGTTGTTTTAATTGTGTTATCTTTCAGATTTAAACGAATGAAGGCTAATTTGAAAAAAGTTGCACCTATTAAGATTCAGATATTAAAGATTTCATACTATACAACGATTATTGCAAAAAATTTGTTGCAGCAGAGATCAAATAAATCTACTAGAAAAGTGAAGAATCAAAGAAAAAAGTTGTGAGAGGGTTCTTTTCAGATAAGCTCTTATTTAAAATCTCTTTTTTTTTATTTAAAATAAAGTTTTTCAATTAAGAACACCAAAACAAATGGTGTTATGGTTATTTTCCATGATCTTAGGTGTGTATTATAATTTATTTAATCTTTATGCTATAACAAAATTTTTGCAATTTTTGAATGAAATTGGGTGTTAATCTACAATCTAAATGTACTGTATGTTTTTAAATGAAATGGAAACGTTTCTTCTGTTTTAGAAAAAAAAAACTCTTAAAGTATGAAATGTAATCCAGATTAAAATAGAATGCGAAGTAAGAAATTAGTTGATTATGTCACATAAAATATTAAAATAGAATGCGAAGTAAAAAATTAGTTGATTATGTCACATAAAATATAAATGGACCCAAAGAGTATTAATTAACAGAGGATCGAAATGCATATAAATTTAACAGCATCAAAATAAAAGGATAGATTAGAAAGATTAATTAAAAAAATTGAACAAATTAAAATATAAACCTAATTTTGAGTGTATTATCATTTTAATGAAATTATTTCTATTTGATCAAAAAATTTATACGTTCAATGATATTATTTTCAGATAAAGATGGGAGGAAATATAATCTAAACTAGCAAGCTTCACAAAATTATATATATGCATGTCTTTATCAGTATTGAGATTTAAAAAGAATAAATTTTACTAAAAATTAGTATAAATAAAATTTTTAAAAAATTTTATTTTTAAAATACAGCAGAATTATCACAATTGGAAACAAAGGGCATAGTGTGAAGGAACAAAAAAAGTTCCATCATTTTATAATTGAAATAGTTCTTGGTAGATACATCGTCTACAATGGGAAAAGTGAGAGTAATTCAACAAAAATTTACTGCATACATACATTATACATACATACATATATATAATTTATTTTTATTAAGTTCATCATGTGTGTATTATTTGTGATTAGAGATATAATTAATATATATTTTTGAATTGTTTATAAATTTAAATTAATTTAAATAGAAATGTTTCATGAATGCTCAAGGAATGTCACACATTTTGTACGTACGTCTAATGAATTTTAATTTAGAAATGTTTCTCATGTTTCTTTTATCATTGCATATCAATTTTCTTCAGAAATTAATTCGAAAGAAAAGAAAACCCTTTTGAGAGAATTAAGTCTACTTTACTTCTATTTTATTGCCTTGAATATTTCACCATGAGGACGGAGGTAATGTATGTGAAATACATACATACCTATACATAGATACATACATATATATATATATATATGCACATACATATATGAAATTTATTTTTATTAGGTTCATCATGTGTGTATTACTTGTGATTAGAGATATAATAATTAATATATATATGTTATTCTTTCATGACTAATGAATTCTACTTCAGAAATACTTCTCACATTTTTTTTATCATTTTATATCAATTTTCTTGAGAAATTAATTTAGAAGAAAAGAAAAAACTTACGAGAGAATTATGTCTACTTTCCTTCTATTTTATTGTCATGGAGCACCAAGCCAATGGAGTTCACGCCAATGTTCACCATGAGCACGGGTTAATATATATGAAATACATATATGCGTATACATATATATATATATATGTACAATCATATATGTATATATATACACACATATAAAATTTATTTTTATTAGGTTCATTATATATGCACTATTTGTGATTAGAGATATAATTAATATATATTTTTTAACATATTTATAAATTTAAATTAATTTAAATAGAAATGTTTAATGAATGCTCAAGGAATGTCACACATTTTATACGTGTTATTCTTTCATGACTAATGAATTCTACTTTAGAAATGTTTCTCATGTCTTTTATCATTATATATCAATTTTTTTGAGAAATTAATTCAGAAGAAAAGAAAATACTTTTGAGAGAATTAAGTCTACTTTCCTTCTATTTTGTTGTCATGGAATCCCAAGCCAATAGAGTTCAGGCCAATGTTTACCATCATGACGAGGGTAATATATATCTATTTCATAATATTATATAATTATATATAAATAATCATAATCAATTTTTTTTGTAACTTTTAATAACATATATATTTATTCTTAAAGTTTTAATTATATATAAGTAAACTCTACTAACTTAGAATATTATTTATATTTGAAAAATTAATAACAATTTAATATACCCCATAAGATAGTATTATTTTAATTTAATCAAAATATAATATTATCTTTCATTTCAAAATAAAAATTAAATTTCATAATATTATAATTATATATAAATAAATCATAAATAATTTTTTTTAGAAGAAGAAGAAGAAGAACAAGAAGAAGAAGAAGAAGAAGAAGAGGAAGAAGAAGATGAAGTAAACATTCGTAATTTGTTTATTTTTTTATCAATTAACTTTTATTTGATTTGTTATATTCTCATTGAGTCATATTTAAAGTTAAAGGTAAAGTCTTTTTTGATAAAAAATTATTATTTAACTAGTATTTGTATGAATGTTAATTTTACAAATTCAAAAAATCTCTCAAGCATGTGGTGTACAAGTGATCAAACAAACATTGATGAACGGCTAAAATAGATATTATAAATTTTCACTATTCTGACCATTTAGACCTCCTTTAATCGCTTTTTTTTCCCTCAAAAATAGATATATCATTTCTTATATCAAAAATTTAGAGTTTAATAATATCGACAACAATTTATTCCAAGTCAGTTATCAAAGGCGGAACAATGGGTGCTGCAGTTGTGGCACTTGCAATCGACTGCCATTGTTAAAATGATTCTAAATTTTAAATCAATTTTAATTAATTTATTATTTAAATATTTATAAATTTTAACTTAATTTAAATTATTTATTAAATTTTTATAAATTAAATTAATGTAAATAAAATTTATCTTTATTAGATTGATTATGTGTGCATTAATTTTGATTAGTGATATAATTAATATATAGATATTTGATAGATTGAAATTAAGGTGGGGATTATTGAACATATTGTATATATTGCTTTTTTGTGTTGCTAGCAAATGTAAACCTTTGCTAAACCTTGGATTCCCTTAATTGAATAGATTTTGTGTTGAACTCTAGTATAAACAGATAATAAATTGTATGCTTAAATTGAGCAATATTACTTGGTTGTTAAGTCCGAACTGTTACAGTATAACTCTCCAAATCTTCCATTTTAATTTATGAATAGTGCCAGCTATATCTACAAACTTAATTATAGAAATTAATATAATAATGTCATATCATTGCCATAATACATTTTACATTTTCAGGAGAGTAATAAAAAGAAATCATATAAAATTTGTGATAATAACATAATAATATCGCATCATATTGTATACAATAATTCGTATAATTTTTTTTTATGCAATGGTATCACATTTTAAAAATTTTAATATAAAATTTGCATTGATTTTATAAAAGGATTGGCTAAAATGTGATCAAAGTCAATTTTATTTCATATAATTAATTACGAACAACTAAGACAATTCATTTTAGAGATGCACAAAAATTGCTAGTTGCTATTCTACTCAGAAAATAAAATAGTAATAAACAAACCATCATTAGATGAAAAAAATCTTGTTCAATAGGTTTCGGCCTTCTGTTTGTTGACTATTACTTTGCATTTTATTAATTATTTTTTCAAAGCCTCCAAAATTGTTTGAAGATGAATCTTAACTTGGACTTTGATTTCGTATTAATTAATATCATTTCATGATGACCAAATTTTCCATGGTAATTATGATTAAGTGATGCACCAATATATACGTCCTCCATTATAGAAAAGTTTATAAATTTAATGGTTTATAGTCAAAATGAGTGTGGAGTAGATATGGAATTTATATTCCTTCATACATGTCTTATTTATTTATTTTTGAAAAGTTTATAGTTTTTATTCTATTATGATCAAAATGAGAAAGGCTCCTTGAGCGTAATTTGAGTGATATGACACACACTTGATGCTTTTAGATTATCTGTATCATATTCGAGTAATCGTAGGAGATATGGATAAAATTTCTCGTTTTTATGCAAAAAAATTTTATAAAAAATAAATAATAAAAATGAGAAAAAAATTGTTACAATTGTGAGCCATCTCATAGTGTGCTCAGGTAATAATAAAAAAATAAGAGTTTTGTGTTTTATGGATGAAATTTTTCACCTCTATTTAAAATTTTCATAAAAAACATAAATATACAAAATGAGAAATATATTGTTAAAATAGTGCAAACATTAGAGCCGGTTTATAACTTCATACTTTAAATTTTTTAAAAACACAATTTTAATTTTGTGAAATAAATTTGATTTTATAAAATTTTGACTTGACATAATATGAACTTTTTCTTTTATCAATAGTTAATTATTTTACTTTACAATAATTACGAATTAAAACACACCACACGCACACAAAGTTCAACTAGTTTTAGTAAAGGGACAAATATTATGTCCTGCATTGTGTTTGTTCATACTTTAAACTAACACACACACACACACACAAAGTTGAACTAGTTTTAGTAAAGGGAAGGGACAAATTTTATGTCCTGCATTGTGTTTGTTCATACTTCACACACACACACACACTCACTCAAAGTTGAACTAGTTTTAGTACAGGGAAGGGACAAAATTTATGTCCTGCGTTGCGTTTGTTCGATACTCTACGTTACCAGGTCAATGGGCTTTTTTAAGATGGGCTAGGGAATTCTAGCTCTCGACACTTAATAGGGGACTAGGGCTCAGTATAAGGCTGAGGATTTGAAGTTTGTAACATGTAAAATTCATATCAAGTTTTCTATCTTGACCATTATTGTTACTAAATGTGCCCCCAACAAAATTTTTATACATTTACATTATTTTATAAACAAGTAGTATTACGTATATAAATTTATTGATATAAACTAATCTAATAATGTTGTGCTATTGTCATCTCTCTTATATTTTTATTTAAATATAGAAAAGGTGCACGCACGCATAAAAATAAAAATGTATGTAAGATAAATGACAATAATATAATATTTTTATATCAATTTATATATTTGTTTATAATACTCTATATTTAAAATTAAAATTATCTTCAATTAATCTTTATAATATGTTCTTTTTCTTTCTCTCTTTAATAGTAATATTAAATCTCCAAATAACATAATTTGCTACTTATGAACAATCTTATTAAATCTATTGCACATCAATTAGAAATAATAGAAAAACTAAAGGCAAAAAACAATGTTTATTCGTCTTCTTCGTTTCAATTAATAAAAAATAATTATGTAACATGTGTGTATGTGGTATTTATTTATGTATGTTTATAATTTTTTTCTTAAAGATAACAATGTAAGTAGGGTTGGACAAAAAGGCAAAATCGAATTAAATTAAATTATTTGGTTTAGTTCAGTTCAATTATTATAACAATTCAGTTCTTATTTTTGAAATTGATTGGTTTGGTTCCAATTCAGTTTGAATAGAAAACCAAACAGGATTCAATGTAAAATTTCATTTAATCTCTTAAATTTTATAAAAATAACGAATATATAAAATGTTTATATATTTATATAAATTTACTAAAAAAATAAAAAAATTATGATAAATTTTGCAAATTTTATTTTTTCTATAATTTTTAAAAAGTTTAGAGATTTATATAAAAGTATCTTTTAAAATTAGAACTAAAGCTATAACTGAATTGTTAAATCCAATTGAAATGAACCGAAACAATCAATTCAATTAAATTCGATTTGGATCTCAAAAATCAAAATTTTATTTTGTTTAGTTTCATTTTTAGAAAAATCAAACTAAACCCAATTTTGCTTTGACTTAATTGTAAACATACAAATTTCAATAAATGGGTTACAATTACAAACGGAGTGAAAATATCACTAATTAACTATTAAATTTTTTATATCTCCACATAATAAAATACTTCATAATTATATTACTAACTTATAATACAATTGACTAAAAGATTAACCGATTTTTAATTATCTTATCCTTATAACAAATTATAATTACTCTAACCAGAAAAGAAAACTTTATAGTTGCTCCAATACTTTCTTCTGATTTACAAAAGTTTCATACTTTATCCTTTTAATTATAAATATAAGAAAATTTTTAATTGATTTCTTTTAAATAACTTTTTGAAAAATATTTTTTTTCATATGCACATGTATATATATATATATATATTGCGTGTGTGTGTAAAAAACAAACTTCTACATGATTCGTATAAATATGTAATTAATATCGAATTAAAAGAATTCAGTATTTAAGTAATGAAAATTTATAAATAAATCCACATTTTATGAAATATACATGCACTGTATAAAAATGAACCCAACATCATGTGTACAACATTTCATCCCTTAAACAAACAGTAGCCCTACAATTAAACAAATTACACTTTCTGTTGTTTTCGATAGATAACAAATTAGACCAAACAGTTCACAATTCTGACTATTTGTTGTCTTCTAATTGGTAAAAGATTCACATACACAAACTAATCTCTGTATGAAAATTAAAATAACAAATACACACATTCCTTTCCTGGCCAAATGATTGGCTTCACTTTGTATCCTAACGTGCCCATTTCAATCATTGCACATGCAAGCCTCCCATTGTCTTTGATTCAACACTCACAGCCGCTCAGATGGTTACGTTTTATGTTTAAATATGTACAAAATTTGCTAAATTCAGAGCACACTGCTTTTAAAATATAATGCCTCCCATGTGTTTGCAGCCTTGCAAGGAATCCACACTGTATTCAATTTCTATCTCTTCCGCTCCTACTCTTCTTCTGTATGTATTTGTATAACTTTACAACCAGATACTGCACCTTATTCTACAGTTCCCCACCTTTATATTCTCACCATTCTCTCAACAAAACTATGCTGCAGATGGGATTTCAAGACATTGTTGCAAGACGACACATGAGACGGCAATACGAAATGCTAAAAGATGAGAAGGGGCCAAGGCCGCCTAGGAGTAGAAGGTACTGTTGGGGGAACAAAATGAAAGGTTTTAGGCTCTCGCCGAGGTCGAGGAAGCTCACATTGAAGGCATTGTCTGTGGTTGTAATGGCGAGCAAGATTATAAGGATGTACGCTGACATCCTAGAAAGAATGAAGATGGATGCTTTTTGTCCTAATGTTGTTTTCTCTAATCAATGGGGACTTCCTGTTTTATCCCATCCCACGAAATGTAAAAGGAGTACTCTCATTTGTTGATTTTGAATATATTTTTAGCTATTTCTTTTTCTTTATTTTGTGTAATGAGTTTTCTCCTTATTAGTGACAATATTATTGTTTAAGCAATACTGGTTTAGTAATTAAAACAAACTTGTGGGTTCATTTTGAATTTGGTTATGCTGACATGAAATATTCTTCTTTATATATGTATATGAATGATGAATCACAGTCATATTTCTAGTTGCAGGTTTTTTAATTAAGAAGATAGAGCTGGTAAGGATCATACCAAACCTTTGCAACCAGAAAACTTAAGTTCGTGGAGTTGATTTACTTATTCTCTGAAAGAGGAAATATAGTAGTTGACTGATGGCTGATATATCTCTTTCCAGATTCTCTGGCGCCAGAGCATCCCTTTTGAAGTCCTATTACATTACTTTTCAATTGAAGATGGGAGCTTTTTAGTTGCTGTGGATTGTAAGTCAATGTATTCTGAACCCGCGTCACATTTTCTCTAACATTTCTGGAAAACATTCAATCTTTGGGCAGTATTAATTCAAGATCAAGCTCAATGCTACATAGTTGAAAGAATCTCTCCAACTTTTGCACAAGCTGAGCTCGAGATCTGGTGGGCTCCCAACTGATGAGGAAATTTCTTGTGGAGGTTCTATGAAATAACACATAAATAAGGACAAGTTAATGGTTATTGCACATCTAAAATGAATGTTGCTTGGAAAGAAAGCATGCATCTAAGACTTTATAGCACCCAGACGCAAAATACCAACGTTTTTTAAATTCTGGGTGGGCGATGGAAATATATGCATGCAAGGTGTATAACTTTGTGCAATTCAAAAGATTAACTCTCTCAAGATTTTGGGATTCTAGTGAGCTAATCGAGAGTGATGAAAACCAATAAATTTTAATTTGAAAGCTTGCTACAAAAACATGTAAACAATCATGAATTATATAACCAATTTCACAGGTAAACTTCAAATAACATATATATATATATATATATATATTCTCAGAAAAACAAGAGTCTAAAGATTTATCCCTGATTTTCGTGGATTCGTATATATCCAGATAAAGAGAATAGGCATATATCTATCCATTTTTGAAGGATTTCAGTTTGTATCTCTGTCAAATTTTTTTCTAGATCAACAAAGGGTAGCTTTAATTAATTTCCGAAGCAGATATGTGGATACGCATCATTGTTTACCTTTGCATTCAAAGAACCTCAACAACTTCATTAAGGCATCATTAATTTGGAAGAAGCATAGTCGTGTTTGGAGAAAATAATTACTGAAATCTTTGATCCTCTGATTGCGGTCAAAGGTGCAGAGGAAATGTCATCTCCTCCCTTGATAGGAGACGACGTTCATCTATGAACTGCTGAAGGTTTTTATTTGTTTTCGAAGCAAACGAGATGACTTGTAAAATTTTAATGGGTATTCTCAATCCTCTCTGAAACTCAGAAAGAAAGACGTCATATTGGAAGAAGCAGATGAAAAAGAGAGTAGATGTAAGGAGAAAAGTAATTGAAGCTTGCTAGCTCAAGTGCTTGCAGCTTCAATTCTTCTAACCAGATTTTCCCTCGACTTTCCTGCATGCATACATGCCGCCGTCCCTTTCCTTCACTTTTTCCTAATCTTTCAATGGGCCAGGGGATTATGACATACACTTTTTCCAAATTGACAAGACAGATTTAGCAAATAGATCACTTACATCTCTGGAAAAAAGCTACTTACATATGTTTGCCTTAATTATCCACTTCCCCTGTTATTTGAAAAATATCTGTTATTCACTACTAACCTCTAAATTTTGTTCGTTTTACCTTATAAATATGAAGTTAAATCATATCAAACTATTGATTTGAATTCGGTTTTGTGGTAAATATTAGTACCAAAAATCGAATTTTTTTTTTGGTTGCCTCCAATATCTCATTGGCATGTTTTGAATTATTTGCATCTTGCATAACCCACTTGTTATGTATATATAATTGTTATCAACTTAACAAATAAAAATAATGTGATAGATTATAAAAAAAAAAAAAAATTTTCTATTTTCACGTATTTGAATTTCGTATCTTCTGTTGCAATTTGAAAAATGTTTAGTAACAACAATTTTAAAAAATCTATTTTTTTAATTAAAATTTAATATTTCATATGTTCATCCGACAACAACTATACTTTTAAAGTTCCTGTACCTAAATACCAAATGACATCTAAATATAATTAGTTAACTTTATATCACTATTTTATTGAATTTAATTGAATTAATAAATCCATAACCACCTCAAATTAATTATCTACTCATAACATTGCAATTTTGGCTTCCCAAGTGTATTCTTGTGCATGTTAGTTATTAGAAAATATTTATATAAATCGTCATCGTAAAATTGTTGCATCAATAAGAAAATGAATGTTTAATCATAGCACATATTTTATGAACAATTATAACTAAAAATTTATAATGAAAAGACACACGCTTATTTATTTATGATAATGTCAACATTTTATTTTTATATATCTATATCAAAATTAATTAATTATAACAATAAGAAGGTGACATTTTCACCTACTAATTAAGATATTGTAGTCTCAATTTTTTTTCACATAATTGTGAAAATATAACTTTTAATACCATAAATGTTTATATAATTTTTTTAGTTAAGATTTTTACCTAATATAATAGGCATCTTAGGCCAAAAGAGAATTTGTTAAAAGAAAAAAAAAAGTCCAATTAAATTACTATTTATTATAAAGCATATATAATAATTAATGAGGTAGATAGAAAGAGTGAACAGTACACCTATTATATTTTAAATTGTATATACATAAGGGTGGTTGTCTTCTCCAATGATTTGGTTCCCTGAATATATATGAAGAGGCTTCTAATTCTAAGGGGCCATCAAATATAATTAAATTTCGAATAATTTTAATACAATAGTTAACCAAAAGGTTTACTTTATATTATGATGTCTTGAAATGAATTAAAGTTTAGTTGGTAGATAAAGTTTATCCAAAGAAAGCAGATTAAATGATTGAAACATCGCTGGAAAGGAAGTGAAACCATTAGCTACTTTGTTTATAACAACAAAATATTATATAACATATAAGTCCCTAATTTTCTGATATTATTTTATGCTCGTGGCATAGTTTGTTTATTTATAATAAACCAGTCCGTATATCATGTTGAACTGACAAAAGTATTCTTATAATATTGATTTTCTTTGATATTCAAATCTTCACGTTGAAGGGTATTTTAGTCATTTCACTAGGGGTTTGAGGACCTATATGTTACAGAAGACAAAGAATGTCCTAGTTTATAAAAACGTAAAAAATTAAGGATCCAAATATTATTACTAAAAAATCAAACCGCCCTCACTACTGCTTGCTTTACAACCTATACATGTCCATGTATACACAGTTTCCATGCAACTTCTCCATTCCCTTCTTCAACTCTATAAATATTTCGATCCAACAGAAATTATTTCAATACAATTATGCGACATTGATTGATGTTTAACTGGAAGACGGTGATGGGACATCGGAAAACGTGGTGGGCGGCGGTACCATGCACGATGAGCGGCAGCGGAAGCAGCAGGAGGAGTTTGAGGTCGGAGTCTATGAAGAACATAGAAGAAATTCTTAAGAGCAAGCTTGCAACAATCAAAGAAGAAGATCCTGTTGCTGAAGAATATTGTCTAGCGCCGTCATCGGCGCCGAGGCTCCGGCGACTGGCCAAGAAAGGGAAGAGTAAGATCCGATCAAAGGCTGTGATCGGACGGCTGTTTTTGCCTCAATTGATCAGCCTCAAGCACTCTTTGAGATGTTGAGTTGTATAATTAAGGAGTGGCCGGGGTTTGGTTTGAATAGCTACTGTTGTATAGCTTTCATGTGTTTATTACTTATGAAAAGCTATCTTAAGATAATGTTAATTGTAAACAAATGTGGTAATTGTTGATTATTAATTTTATGTTTTTTCTTTTAATTTGATTATTAATTAGATAACTATTTAGATAAATAATTCTAATGATACAAATTCTTTTTATAAAAACTGATTAATAATGTTATATATTATATTATTATTATTATTATTATTATTATTATTATTATATGTTCCATACAATTTATTTTATTTTTAATCTTTGATATCAATTTTACTTATTTATCACTCTCTTTGGAGAGGAGAGGTTTCAATCTTTGTGATCACGTTAAAAGTGTATTTTCCTTAATTGAATTAAAGGTAGATTTCGTCTAAATTAAATTGATGCAAATTTTTTATAAACGGTTTTAGACTTATATCTATTTCAACTTGCAACCCCTAATAAATTTTTAATTTAGTATTAATAAGTGATACATGTATTTATATAATATTCCATATATATATATAAATATATAAATATGGAGAATGTAAAAATATATAATATAATAATGTTGTATTAATTTGTGTATGTACAGAGAGAGGACATATAAAATTATATAATATAATAATGTTGTATTAATTTGTACCAATAAAATTTGTACACCGATTTTCTGTACCTAGTAGTTGCAGTACTCCATTAAAATGAAGATAATTTCAACTTTTGTTTACACGTAACTATCAAATTGTTAGTGTTGAATTTAAAAATAAATATTTTGAAAATTTTTAAATGACTAAAATAAAATTATATTTGATATTTTGTAAACAAAAGCATAGGCAAATAGACACTAATACAGCCAATATTAATGATATTGTTGATTCTTAATTTATTTTAAAATCATTTAAATAAAATTAATGAACTACTCTATTTTTTGCGGACCCCCGAGTTGGCTCACGGGTGAGTGTTTTTGGGTGTTATGCCAAAACTTTTTATTAGCACTTAGGATTTCTTAAATTTAAAGCAAAATTAAAAATATTAATTTATTTTTTAATTTAATACTAACAATTTGGTGGTTAAGCTAACTTCGTACCAAAACATTAAAATTTTGTGATGCCAAATTATTAATTATAATTTTCTATTACAATTTTGCTAATTAATAATTAGATAAAGATAGCTAACTCATCTATTTTTTTAGTAATATTGTTGATATTATTTAAAATTTTATTTAACTTTAATTTTGAAAATTTCTTTCCATTTTTATATTGTAAAATTTCTTTTACAAATTGAAGTTTTGATAAGAGGTGTAGGAGGCTAATTTAAATTGTAGATAGTTTTGGAAAAGATAATATTTAAGGTGGTTTGTTGGCAAAGAAATAATAATTAAGATAAATTTATCTTTAAGAGAACGTTAACATTTATCAATTTTTAATAATATATAATCATAACCAAAATTGAATTTTTTTGGTTCAAAACTCAATTGCATGTTATGGATCCTTATAATTATTTTTAAATATAGAACAAATACTAATATTTTCTAGTCTATACAAACATAAATAAGTTTGTGGGTTTTAGACAAATACATTACCTAGGAAAAGGGCACTATATTGATTTATTCAACGATGGCGTTTAAAATGTGAATCTTATGTAAATTTATTTAATCATGTTAATATAATTACATTTATATTAGTCAATTGTAACAATAATTAAAATAAATTTAGAAAAAAAAAAAAGAACGACCAGAGAAACGTCGGCACTTGACGAACTCCGTAAGCACCATAAGCAAACAGGCTGACTTACAGGCCGGAGTTAATTGGACACGTGTCCTTTGCTTTTATTGTGTGTTTTTAATAAACACGATGTGTTATTTTATCTAATAAAAAACATTGAAATAATAAAATATTAATTTATTTAATTGCAGTTACTTGTGTGAGTTTGGAATAATAAAAACGCGACAAAGAAGCGGAGATCGGTCTAAAGGCTTTTGACGAAGTAATCGATAATTTACTTGGTGTTGAAATTCATGAGTTTCGTAATCAACTCCAGTTCTCAAAGGGGTTGCCTTTATTTTCTCTGTAATTATTCATTTTGAAACAAGATTAAAATGAATAATCTTGTTTCAAAGATTCATGCGTACTTGTTTTGTTAGATTTTGGTTCATCTTTTTTAGATAAGAAATTTTCAGATTATTTTTGTTCTATGTCCAAATCGAATAAGGAAATATCAGAAGTTGGTGGTGATAGTGTTGGAAATGCCGATATTGACGATGATGATGATGATCAGACAATTGGTGGTGGTGGTGGGGTCCATAAAAATGATTATCAGGAGGAAGATGAGCCGAAGGAAGGGTCCGGATTTGGTTATGGATGTTTGCGTACAGAGAATATCAGAAACGCAAAGAAAGTGGTCCTGGTTCCAATCGCAAAGGCAAAGAAACAACTCTATCACAGAAGAAATAAAAATAGGATAAAGCTTTCTTTATCTTCTTCTTCTACGTCTCATTCTGCTGCAAACGGAAATGGAAATGGTAGTTTTCGGGGTAATAGTGTTAAAGGTTTTGGCTTGTGTTTGAGGCAACCTGATACTTTGGAATCCCCTGGTGAGTCTCAATGTAGTGACCCAAATGATCCTTCTTTCTCTTGTGAAATGTTGAAGTTATTGATCGAGAAGAATGATTTCTATTCCAAAGAATGCAATCACCACTTAGATTTTCGTAATCATGAGTGAAAGGGATCTTGATTATTCATACTTCTGTTCATGTTTTGTGGCTGTGATTGTTGAAAATATTGCTCAAAAGGTTCAATGAGAGTTCATGATTTGTGCTAAAATTAATAGCTTTATTGGTTTGTCTGTGTTTTGGTAATCATAGATGGGAGGATGAACTACTCTTTGGCATATTTTGGAGAAATATATCTAGCATTCTGGCTTTGAGTCATAAATTTGGGCCATGCAATCTTCTTTGAAGCTTTGTTGTAAATGTATGAGTAGCATCTCTTATATCAAGAGATTTTGCAGAAGACAGAAGAAAAGTACTTTGATCAACTGCAGGAGTGAAATGTTTCTGAAACCATTTGTTATTCTTTCCTTTTATAATGTTCACAATTTTTAAATGTATGGTTTCATTTTTTTCACTCCATTCTGCGTATAACGGAAAGCTACTTATTGAATCCAATGATTGAGTTTAGTGTTCTGTTTGTAGCTTCATGCCTCTTTCTTGGCTGAAGCTCTAGACTAGAAATTGTGGAGGACTATGAATTTATAGCCAAGTTCGAAAGGCTTTTTTAGTGCTAGTGGATCATTTTCTGTATAATCCATGCATTTTATATTTGTAAATTTAGTTCTTTGCTGGTTCTCGTTTTGTCAGACTGAAGTTATGAGATATATTATGTGGGAGCATCATTATGAATATTAGGAAGAAAGCAAAACTCATGCCATCATCAGTTTAAGTTTGAAAAGGGTTGGCCGAGATGAATAAGAAACTATCTATTTGGGACCTAAAAATCACGAGTTTGCAATGTTTTATAAATTTGTCTTCAATTTTTGTACAAAATGGTGTTCATCTATGAGAACTGATGTAATATTCTATCTGAGTTCTGTATAGCGATGGTTTTGATTCATTTCTTCTACTTATTTTTAATTTCTTTAGGATAGTACTATTGTTAGTCTTCTGAATGTTCAGTTCTCAACTTCCTCAGAACCAAAATCTGTAATCTTTGTCTTTTTTTTTTCTCCTGAATGTTGTAAATAATGCTGATTGAGTGGAGGTTGTCGGTTCCAATTTGACAAGTGTCACCAAAATTGCACATTAGATTTTTAGATTTTTCATTCTAAGTGCAAGTTCTTTATTCTGAAGCCAATAAAACAGGAAAGGTCTGCTTAAAACTCTCATTCTCTAGCTTTGCCGATCCACATGTTTACATCTGAGCAATATCTACATGCTGTGAGATATATAATCCTTTTTTCCCCAAATTACTTGGCTTCCTGCTGAAATCTAACAAACAAGGATACAACTAAAGTGTGCTTTTAGTTCTCCAGAATTGTTAGTATTTCCAATTTACCAGCTTCTTAAAGACCTTAATGGCTCTTAAGCTGAATCAAAATGCCTACTCGATAAATGAAACCACCACGACTATTTTACCTCCCGACTTCTGCATCCCAAGATTCTCTTCTTAGTTTAATGCACCCTCAAAGTTTTCAGTCGGCTTTATCTATTTCTGATACTAATTATGTCCTTACAAATGTGATGCCTCTGATAGCTAAACTCATAGCATTAACAATATCCTCAGAAATAATGACATTTTCCAAGTAAGTTTGCTTAGAAGTCGCCGCCTCTTTGTTGCTTGAACCATTTGATATGGCTACTTCAGAAATCAAAATATCTGGGAATTTATTCTTTGCTACTCTTTCAAGTTGCTGAGCTACATGTTATACTTATCAATGTCTACTTGCCAGAATCAACCGATTAAACAAAAACCGGCAAGATATAAGTAGTCTTTGGAATCCTTCACAGTTTAATAAGAATGGTCTTGATAGAATCTTGTTTTGAGTCTTATCCTATCATATTGCAGATTTGTGAATGGATACATTGGACAGAGGATATAAGCATCAAGGCATCAAATATTGCTGATAAGAAAGGCGAGCATCAAGAAACACTGTTAGGACCATGTGTTAAACAGATGGAAAAAAGTTATTACAATCACAGTTAGTCCATAATGAAAAGGATACAATCTATTATGAATTATGTACAGCATAAACTATGAAAAGATGGAGAAACTGCTGATAGTGATAGAATGAATGGTTTTATCACTTCCAAACTCCCAAGAGCCAGTGCCATCCAGCGTTTGGCCAGACAATAAAAGAACAAAAATAAATAAAATTAAATTCAAATCAAACCGATTGATTGGAATCCGACTTGATTCAATTACGCAATCTTGTGATTACGATTGGGTTGCTTAGTTTATAAATTAAACTAAACCAAATTAAAATATTTAAAAATTTGGTTCAAAATCAAACTAAATCAATTTTATTTTCAATTCGATTTGATTTTGATGAAAACCGAATCAAATCCGAAATTGCTCCCCCTAATTCAAACTATAATTGGCAAATAAAATTTGTAATTAGGTTACCCTTTTTCTGTAAATGTGAGTCTCAAAAAATTTTGTGATTTTTTTTGTTCTTAAGATGTAGCAAATAAGTTGGTGATTATATAGAAAAAGTGAAAAGGATATAATAAAAGAAAAAGGAAAATGTCTATTACTCCATGTTTTTTTAATTAATATGTTATTATCCTCCTATATTTTATTTAATATCTCATTATTTTTTAATTTTTATTTTTTTTAATTTTACCCTTCAATTTAATTTAATTTACAATTTAGTAAAATTGAAAATATTAAAAATATTAAAAGGTAAAATTACAATTTAAAGAAATAATAAAATATTATAAAAAATATAGAGAATAATGAGATATTAACTAAAAAAAAAGAATGATACGCATTTTTTCTAATAAAAAAATTAAGGAATTATGAGGTACATAGATTATCTTAATTAAAAATGATATAGACAAAGCACATGCCAATTAATGTGTGTCATCAAGAAGTTAGGAAACCAGAACATCAATCCCATAACCAGCACAACAATTCCAAGAAATTTTATGAACATCCCTATAAATAAACACATGACAATGTTCACTCGACTAATAGAAATTAGAAAGTTTCCAAACAAATAAATAAATAAAAATGATCATAAAAGCATTGAGATGGGCTAAGTTGCCAACACAAGCAGATAAAACAATTTCTAGTATTGGGTCACTAAGCATATGGGCCTTTTTAGATGTGGAGAGGGAGAAGACAAAAAGATAAAAAAGAAACGGATAGAGCCAATTAGGTAGAGAGCAGTATATGTATTATCAAGCAACATAATATTCTCCATGGTATGACTACTATACGTACATATGTATCCTATATAGTTCTTGACTTGTTTTTTATAATTATCAAATTTTTTTTTATTATACGCCACAAAAATTTTTATTATATTTCTTAAGTTATGAATCAAATTTAAAATTTTGAGAATTATATATAATGAAATTTTTCATACACGTATCCAATTTTTTATTCAAAAATTCTAGCCGAAATTTGAATAATACAATGAAAAATTTGTAAAAATTATAATGAAAAAGGTTGTGAAATATTGGAAGTATGATACAAGTGGAAATATGATAGGAAGACCCATTATTTAATATAATATATGTGAATAATGTAAAAGGCCAAAAGAAAAGGCGTGGGGTATGGTATGGGCCAGAATGTGAATGAGGTGTGGACATGTCAGAAAGAGGGTGGCAGTTAGCAAATACAACACGTGACTACCCATAAAAGTCTATATTTTATATCAAGTTGGTGTGGGGATGTACACTACAAACACAACACATCAGACGGCATGGGCTTTCACTCAGTACTTCCTTTCACTCGTATCTTCTTCAATCAATTTTGCTATCTGCACGCCTCTCTTTACTGTCGCTCCACAGTGCAACTCTCTCTCTCTCTCTCTCTCTCTCTCTCTCTCTTAATTGTAACGGAACACACTACATCAATGTCACTATCAATATCAATAGTTTAATAAAATTTGACTGTTTAATGTTTATTATGAAATTGATTATTCATAATAATAATGATAATACGAGAGAGATAATTCACAACACGTGCTTAATTTTGTTAAACCGTCGTTAACTAAAATCTTTCCCTTTCATTTAATTTGTTCTATCTATCATCAATTCATTTCTTTTATGGCTTAGCTCGTCCATCCTGCTAATACTACTTCTTTGATTGCTTGTGGAAAGGGTTTGTATTTTTAAATTAAAAAGATAAATAATATTAATAATATGAGAAAGCTTCACCACGAGGGTTTCCATTTTTTAATCAGAACCGACTTGTCTTGGAAGAATAAACAAAATGAAAATAGAGGAAGAACCAATAAAAATAAGGATACATGCTATTTACGGCATCGATGATGGATAAATTTATCAACTTTTTCTCAATTATGTAACTTTTTTGGAAATGGAATTACTGGTTTCTCCATGTTTAGTAATACTAATATACAAATCAATAAAATAATAGTCTAAATTGTCTGAATCTGATCTCTCCTCATCTCTCGATTCGTTTATCTATGAACCTAATTGTATGGCCATTGCCAATTATTACGCACCCATAAAGAAATTAGTGGAGATTTATTAATAATTTAATAATAAAATAATAATAATAAATTTTTTATTATTTTGTTATTACCATGGTGGTCCCTCTGTGTTCTTAAGTGGTAACAGGATTTGAAGGAAGGAGCTTTGCTCGTTGAGACACAGCACAACAGAATCCAAAGGCGTTGTCCAAAATTTTCCCTGTGCTTTCTGTAACCAGACATGGAGGGGGCGTTGGGTTGTGACTTCAAATGGGTTTGCTTGTAGTTGGAATTTCCAGTTTTGTGTTCTTCTTCAACTATCACGGACGAGAGTTGTGGGATTTCAGTTTGCTTGACAGTCAGAGGTCTCTTGTTTTCCTCTGCCTATCAATGTTTGAAACTTTCCTTTCTCTTTGTGTGGTCAAGATGATTATGTTTTCAGCTTTTGAACTTTTTTTGGTTGCCGGGTTCTGTTTTTTGTTGGCAAATTTTGTTCTTTGCATGTTTCTAAACTACTGCCGAATTGTTGGGTTTCCTTGGAGCTGAGTCAGTGTTACTTATGTTTGGTCAAAGAGAGTTTTAGGTTCATAGTAACCATGTAGAATTTGGTGAACAAGTTTGGATCAGAGTGAGAAAGTCTTTGTTTTAAGTAATTGTTCTCTGAAAATTGATTCGTTTTGAAGATCTTTTTGCTTGATATGGAAAATTGAAGATCAGAGATCAATCGTTAGACTAAGTTATTTTATGTTGCTAACGGGAAATCTTTATTACCTTTTTGGTTTTAAGCATGAATGGTAATTGGTTTCCTTGTTTCTGAGTTTGCCTCCTTGAATGCTTGATGGAACTGGAACATGTTTAAAACTGTTACATATTTTGGCATCTTCAGGGCATTATTGTGTTGAAGTCCCTGAAATGTTTCAGTGATGGCAATAAGTATAGCAATAACTCGTTGCTTGATTGGTGAATCAATTCCAATTCAGTTCTTTTGTGCTGTTAAACTCATGCTTTCTCAGATTATTTCATTTAACACTTTTCTCGTTGTCAGTAGGTGAAAATGTCTTCTTCAAGGCCAAACCAGTCATCCAGCAATTCAGGGAAATCAAGACACAGTGCTAGGATTATTGCTCAGACCACTGTAGATGCAAAGATTCACGCAGATTTTGAGTCATCGGGTAGTTCCTTTGACTACTCGAGTTCGGTGCGAGTAGGCGTTGGATTTCAACAACCTCGGTCCGACAAATTAACCACTGCATATCTACATCATATTCAGAAAGGCAAGCTGATCCAGCCATTCGGGTGCTTGCTAGCCTTAGATGAGAAAACTTTCAAGGTCATTGCATACAGTGAGAATGCACCTGAAATGTTGACAATGGTTAGTCATGCAGTTCCAAGTGTTGGAGACCATCCAGTTCTTGGCATTGGAACAGACATTAGGACTATCTTCACTGCTCCTAGTGCTTCCGCATTGCAAAAGGCGCTGGGATTTGGGGAGGTTTCTCTTTTGAATCCCATTTTGGTCCACTGTAAGACTTCTGGGAAGCCATTTTATGCAATTGTGCATCGAGTAACGGGAAGCTTGATCATTGACTTTGAACCAGTGAAGCCCTATGAAGTCCCCATGACAGCTGCTGGAGCTCTGCAATCATACAAGCTCGCAGCCAAAGCAATTACACGGCTGCAGTCTTTGCCTAGTGGGAGCATGGAGAGGCTTTGTGATACTATGGTCCAGGAGGTGTTTGAACTCACTGGTTATGACAGGGTGATGACCTATAAATTTCATGAGGATGATCATGGAGAAGTGGTGTCTGAGATTACAAAGACAGGCCTCGAGCCTTATTTGGGTTTGCATTATCCAGCCACTGACATTCCTCAGGCTGCGCGTTTTCTATTTATGAAGAATAAGGTCCGCATGATTGTTGATTGTCGTGCAAAACATGTCAAGGTACTCCAAGATGAGAAACTTCCCTTGGATCTAACCTTGTGTGGTTCAACTTTAAGGGCCCCCCATACTTGCCATTTACAGTATATGGAGAACATGGATTCCATTGCTTCTCTAGTAATGGCAGTTGTAGTGAATGATGAGGATGAAGACAGTGACAGCCCGAGTCCTGCACAACCTCAGAAGAGAAAGAGACTTTGGGGTTTAGTAGTTTGTCATAACACAACTCCAAGGTTTGTTCCTTTTCCTCTTAGGTATGCCTGTGAGTTTCTGGCTCAAGTATTTGCCATACATGTCAATAAGGAGTTGGAGTTGGAAAATCAGATCCTTGAGAAGAACATCCTACGTACTCAGACGCTCTTGTGCGATATGCTTATGCGGGATGCACCCTTGGGGATTGTGACTCAGAGCCCAAATATTATGGATCTTGTTAAATGTGATGGGGCTGCCCTGTTATACAATAACAAGATATGGAGATTGGGAGTGACTCCAAGCGACTTCCAGTTGCATGATATAGCCTCTTGGCTGTCTGAATACCATATGGATTCCACAGGTTTGAGTACAGATAGTCTATATGATGCAGGTTTCCCAGGGGCACTGGCTCTTGGTGATGTAGTTTGCGGAATGGCAGCTGTGAGGATAACTTCCAAAGACATTATTTTCTGGTTCCGATCTCACACTGCTTCAGAAATTAGATGGGGTGGTGCAAAACATGAACCTGGTGAGAGGGACGATAGTAGGAAGATGCATCCAAGATCATCATTCAAGGCTTTCCTTGAAGCTGTCAAGACGAGAAGCTTACCTTGGAAGGACTATGAAATGGATGCTATCCATTCTTTGCAGCTTATATTGAGGAATGCATTCAAGGATGTTGATTCTGCTGATATGAACACCACGGCACTTCACTCAAAGCTCAATGACCTGAAAATAGAAGGGATGAAAGAACTTGAAGCAGTGACGAGTGAAATGGTCCGCCTCATTGAAACAGCTACAGTACCAATTTTGGCAGTGGATGTTGATGGACAGGTTAATGGGTGGAATACAAAAATTGCAGAGTTAACTGGTCTTCCTGTTGATAAAGCGATTGGAAGGCATATGCTCACATTTGTAGAAGATTCTTCAATTGATGTTGTTGAAAGAATGTTGTCCTTGGCATTGCAGGGTATGTCCTAATACAAGATCTCTTTCTACTAATCATTTGCCATTCACGCGGTGTTGCTAGTATTAAAATTAAGCATAAGCATGAGTGTATATGTGCATGTGATTGACCGGGAGTGTGTTTATTATCTTATTTATTATACCATGCATACTCATTAGAATAGTAAAGAAGATTAAGGAAGGGAACATAAAAATTTTACACTTAAAATGTGGGAAACACAGAAACTTCCACTTCCCCACACTCTTACTTCTTGGTGTGGGTAGAGTGGACTTGTATTTGGTTGCTCTTGGGATGGAGAAATTCACATTTTCGTGTCCAGTACATTTCTTTATATTGATAATGTTGTTAAGGTGCTAATTCTTACCCTTTTTTGATCAGGCCAAGAGGAGCAGAATGTCCAATTTGAGATAAAAACCTATGGGTCTAGGAGTGATGCCGGCCCTATTAGTTTAATTGTAAATGCCTGTGCAAATAGGGACCTTCATGATAATGTCGTTGGAGTTTGTTTTGTGGCACAAGATATCACTGGTCAGAAGGTAGTTATGGACAAATTCACCAGGATTGAAGGTGATTACAGGGCAATTGTACAAAATCCAAACCCATTGATTCCCCCCATATTTGGTACCGATGAATTCGGATGGTGCTGTGAGTGGAATCCAGCAATGGAAAAGTTGACCGGATGGAAGCGTGAGGAAGTAATAGACAAGTTACTTTTGGCAGAGGTTTTTGGGACGAACATGGCATGCTGTCGTCTCAAGAGTCAAGAGGCTTTTGTAAATCTCGGCATTGTACTAAACAATGCCATGAGTGGTCAGGATCCTGAGAAAGTTCCTTTTGGTTTCTTTGTTCGTAATGGGAAGCATGTGGAATGCTTGTTGTGTGTGAGTAAGAAATTGGATAGTGAGGGAACAGTCACTGGTGCATTTTGCTTCTTGCAGCTTGCCAGCCATGAGCTGCAACAAGCACTTCATGTCCAGCGATTATCAGAGCAAACTGCCTTGAAGAGATTGAAAGCATTAGCTTATATTAAAAGACAGATCCGAAATCCTCTGTCTGGAATAATATTTTCTCGGAAAATGATGGAAGGCACTGACCTAGGAGCAGAACAGAAAAAGCTTTTGCATACAAGTGCACAGTGCCAGCGCCAGCTCAATAAGATTCTTGACGACTCAGATCTTGACAGCATTATTGATGGGTATGATAAATTCCATTCTGTAAACAGTGATATTTATATTCATTCACATTATGCGGTCATGCATTTGTCAGAGATTAGTCAATTAGATGTTCATATCATAAGTGATACTATTTTTACTATTTGAATTCTATAACAGCTACTTGGATCTGGAAATGGCTGAGTTTACTCTGCATGAAGTATTGGTTGCTGCTATCAGTCAAGTCATGATGAAGAGCAATCAAAAGGGCATCCGAATAGTCAATGAAACAGCTGATGCAATCATGACTGAAACGCTATACGGAGATAGTATTAGGCTTCAGCAGATCTTAGCTGATTTCTTGTCAGTATCAATTAATTTTACACCAAATGGAGGGCAGCTTATCGTTTCATCTAATTTGACCAAAGATCAATTGGGGCAGTCTGTTCATCTTGCACATCTCGAGCTCAGGTAATACTTCAGTCACATCCAAATGAATTAGAAATTGCTCATGCTACTCAACCATAACCATCAAAGTTGTAACTCATTCCATTTTTGTCTTGTATCAGGATAACCCATGCTGGTGGTGGGATACCTGAAGCATTGCTAAATCAAATGTTTGGAAGTGAAGGAGATGCATCTGAGGAAGGCATTAGTCTATTCATCAGCAGAAAATTGGTAAAGCTTATGAATGGAGATGTACAATATTTAAGGGAAGCAGGGAAATCAACTTTCATCATATCTGTTGAACTTGCTGCAGCCCACAAGACAAAGGGCTAATCATTTTTTTGAGGAAACAAGTTTCAGAATGTGTTCGTTTACTTCTGTACATAAACGAGGGTTTTAGAGTTTCAATGTTGAATTTGCCTCAAAAGGCAGTTTTTTATTTATTCAACTTTTTCTTTCACGCAATTTGTGTTGTTGTATGTTGTACATATTGTTTTATCGTTTGTCTTTTCAAAATCTGCTTCATTTTCCTTTTCATTTGATAAATTGTACAAGTTCTGGAACCCAAGTTGAATTGTATCAATGAGTTTTTACCTCCTGTCAGTTTGAATATTTGCTGAATTCACATAATCAATTTTTGCATTGCCATCTTTTCTTTCCTTTGCTTTATAGAAATAATACCACTAGCTTTTTCCTCACCAATCATACACTTTGCTGCTATATTATGCTACTTCCACAGTTGTGGGAATATATTCACCCACGGTTCCTTCCTCTTTCTCAGCTCGTACTCTTCTTTCTGCTAACAGGTAACTTGTACTTTTGATTTTGATCTTCTTTTTCTTCTTTTATTACTTCCTCTCAGTTATTTAATTGTTTTCTCATTTATTATATACCTTTTGTTTTACTGAAGCTTTTACTTTTTCTCCTGTGTCTGATTATAACTGATATGTGCAACGAGTAAAACCATTCTTTTGTGTCATGCAACTATAGTTGTCCTCAAAATTGATTATTACTGCTTTGTAAAGATGCTTTGCCGGAAATGGAGATGAGAACAGCTACAGATGTATGGTAATTTTACTGGGGTTGCCAAGCTCTCTTGTATATAAGGTGGTTTATCTTCTACATTTTTTCTTAAAATTTGCTAGACAAAGTTAACATTTTGGTTATGCAGTTCGCTTGGATTGTGAATCCCTCAAGTCTTCTACAAGAAAAATTACTTTTGGTTTTGAACCTCTTGGCAATTTTCGAGCTAAGAGTCTTCATTAGAGTACAGCCCAAGATTTGAATATACTTCTTCTCCCCATGCAGTCTCAATGTAGTCATTGAGATTCTAAGACTTTGAAGGTACATATGTCTATCTCGCCTTGTGGTAGTTTTGTTTAACGAGAAAGTTTTCGATGAGATGGGCATATTATTATGTTATTAATATTGTATATTTGTGATTTAAAACGTACCATACATGTATTTCGTATGATTCAATCATGATAACTACTACCAGAAAAAGACACAGAAAATTTTGAAAATGGGTTCTCATTTTATTGGATAATTTTGTTTTAGACTGTTTTACTTAAAACTTTTCTCTTGTTTAATATCATTATCTTCTCTTTTTTCTTCTAGTCTTGTGTTATTAGGTTGAGTGTCATTGCTCGTGTGGTTTTGTGTCTTAAATATGAGATAAAAAGTCTACTTTCACAGTGAAAAGAAAGATTCCTCTTTTTAATAACATTGGGAAAAGTTTTCTTTTTTATTAAAATAGAAAGACATTTTAATTTTAACTCTTTCTGTAATAGAAAATTATAAAAGAAATTTAAAAGTTAAAAAACATGGTGGTGAGATATCATGAATGAAAAGAGGTACTTTTAAACCTGGAATAAGAAATTAGTAGGCCCATGCAAGCTTGTTTGCTAGCTTCGGCCAAAATTTATTTTAAAAAATACAGAGAAGAAGAAAGCCTGAAAAGGCAAGGAATCCATTAGGTGGCATGGGGATTATATTTTTAATCGATGTTAATTGCCAACTAATCTTGAACAATTACAATAGAAAATTGAGATAATGTTTTAATTATTAGGACAACCTAATCATGATTGTAACATGATCAAGATGATACTTATTTATATTCTATTGTATTTTATTCTTATTGGGTTTTTCTTATATATATATATATATATATATACATTAATTAGTTTGAGCTAGATTCAAATTTAAGATATGTTTAAAAATCAATATAAACACAATTTATTAATAAATTACAATGATAATAACAATTTCGTACGATATGATATAATGTAGCAATCAAGTTCATTGTCACGAAAGAGAGTGAAGAAGCCTTCAAACTTGACCAAATTACTGGACATGAAATGTACATGCATCTATAATTATCTTTTGCCATATATATATATATATATTATACACTTTCAAGTTTGATTCATTTTCGTCTTAAATTCTAAAAAAATTTTAAAAATTTCTCGTAAATCTGGAGTTTATTGTATTAGACTATTTTTTTATCACACAATTTTTTCAATATAATAAGCAATAGTTTAACATTATTACAATCATACAAACATAATTTTATTGGTTCTATGTAATATATTTTTTTCTACTTTTTTATTTATATAATATCAACACTTTAAATAAACGAGTTTGTATATATAGTTTTATACGAAACCAAATAGAAGTTCTAAAAAATAATAATAAGAATAAGAAGGTAGGTGGTGGAAGAAGGAATATTATTTTTTTAAAAATCATTTTATTCCCAAATTAAGAACAGAAATTAAAGCACAAACCCACCCATAACAACTCTCAATTATCAAAAAGAAAATCCCCCCATTAATTATTATCACAACAAACAAAGGCCCCTCAAGTATTTAAAATATATATATATATATATTACTAGAAAAATTAATTAATTAATCAATCAATTAATTAATTAATCAATCAATCTAGTTCTTGGGAGCAAACCTAGACTTAATCTTCTGAACTTCCTTAGTACCAATCTGGAATGCTTTTGTCAACACATTGTCCGGCACTGGGGGCATGGCGCCAAACAACGTAGTTGCGATGGACTGAGTGCCCGGCAACTGGCTGTTGAAGGCGGCGATGACGGAGGCGCGAACGTGGCCGTTATTCTTCTGGAAATGCACCAAGCCTCTTGGGAAGACAAAGATTTCTCCCTTTTTGATGGACTTAGAAATGAGAACGTTGGCGGTGGTGATGAAGCCGACGTCGAGCTGGCCGTCGAGGACGAAGATCATCTCGGTGGCGCGGGGGTGAGTGTGGGGAGGGTTGATGCCGCCGGGGGCGTAGTCAATGCGGGAAAGGGAGACGCCGAGAGTGTTGAGACCGGGGATTTTTTGGACGTTGGCGCCGGTGACAAGGGAACCGAAGGTGTTGTTGGTTGATCCTGGGTTCGCTAATATGTCCGAGAAGAAGTCCAGTTCTGACACATTTGTCTTGCAAGGAAACCCGTTGACTTTCAATGCTGTCGTTAATTTTTTTTTTTTAAATAATTAATCAATTAAAATCAGAATTAAAAATTGAAAATTAAAAGAAAAGAAAGTAAAATTTGGAGAAAAGAATACCATGCATCATTATGAGTATGATGATGATCAAAAATCAAATAGTAATTCTCAAAAACTAATTAACATTAATTAAAAGAATATATATGAAACTAGAAGTAATCTAGCTACCAATACCAAGCACCAAAAAGCAAAATACTTAAAATGGGAATATTTAGATTATTTTTAATTTAATTTATTTTTCAATTAAATTTTATTATATGTATAGGGGTGCATTGCAAGCACTGAAAACATCAAAACTTGTTTCAAGAAAATTTAGAACACCATTTTGTTAAAGAACTAGTTAGCAATGTTATGTTACGTGTATTATTAAATTATTACAGCACAATAGCAACGAAGTGAAGTGATATATACTTATATGCGAAGTTGATTGTATGTAGCTCACATGCATGATGGACCTACAATAAAGTAATGAAAAGAGAAAGGAGAAAATAAACACCCAATAATTATACCAAAAAGCTTAATAAGTGGGAAGGATATATCAAATAAAGAAAATAAAACTTTACAAGTAAATGATTAATTAGGTCCAAATTTTAGAACTGATAAATTAATTGAATATACAGGAGAAAAAGAAAAAAAAAAAAAAAGCAAGTCAACTCCTGTAACACTAATTCTTTATGACGAAGCAGTATTGGTAGATGGAATATTGTTGCTGCATTAATTCAACTGTAGTAGTAATTGCAAAGCAAATTAAGGAAAAAAGAGAAAGAATTAAGGGATTACTGGAATTGAGATCGGCAACGCAGATATCTTGAAGCATGTCAGGATCGGCGGCGGTGGTGCTGAGGGCGACGGCGAAGGTTACGAGGAAGAGTGTGAAAGCTCCGGCGGATGCCATGGTGGAACTAATTGAGCTGAGGTGGATGAATTTGCTACAGAGAAACAGGAAAGAAGGAAAGAGAAGTAGATAGAGTGAAAATTATTAAGTTGGTGGGTTTGAGTTTGACGAAAGGTATCATAGGTGGGAGACTTTATATACAGTGACAGAAAGGAAAGGAGGATGATGGAGTAAAGAGTTTAAGAATATTCGTACATTAAACAACAGGAAGCATGCCTTTAGCTTTACATTACACCCAAAGAAAATTGAGGATTATGACATTTGGGTCCTTGAGATTTTATGATTTTCTATGTGAGGATATAGTTTGTTTATATGTCTTTATTAGGTCTACGGCATTTACATCTCTTCAAAGGATTAATGTTCTAAATAGTTGTGTAATTGTGTTCACTTATAAGTATTTGTGTTTTATAAATTGTTGTGAAAGAAAATTATAAGTGATCAATATAAGTGTGAGTAGTAAATAAATATGAACTTTCGAGTAAAAGTATATTATTAAAAATAAAAGTAGGGCAATTAACTATAAAGTAAAATCAAACGTTCACTAAATGTTTTAATTGTTATGATTCTAATATAAATTAAAAGTGTACAATAACATCAAATTAAAGGTATATTTAGAATTGTTGCACTATACTAAAATAAAATTATTTAATTACTAAATACAAGTTTGTGAATTTGGTAAATATTAGTTACTATCAGATAAAAATGATTATTGACTAAATATTTTTGATATTTTTTTTTTGAAAATTAAGTAAAATCACGTTGTTCGCAAATTATAAGTTATATTATTAAAGTAATTGGACACTTTGGTAAGGATGAAGGACCTATTTATTATAAATAAATGATTTATTTAATTAGAAAAAATATAAAAATTTTTGGGGTCTTAATGTTATTAGCCGCGAAGATTGGTCACGAAAGGTCCACGCGGCCACGCCGTTTCGTATAATTCGAGCTTATTCATTTGACCCATTCATTCAGCGTTTCATGCTCGACCGTGTGATCGATCTGGCCCACGTCTTCTTATTTATTTATTTATTTCCTTCAATTTAATATTATTGTAATTAATTTATATTTTAAATTAATTAATTAATCAATTAATCAATTAACTTCCATAATTGTTGTGTCATTGCTTATGCTTACTTCAGGATTTTGTGCTTCTTCTTGCCGTTTACGGGATCCGAATCCACATGGGGTGTCCCTTCTCATTTTACTTAATTCTTTTCCTTTTCATTGTTCTTTTTATTATATAAAAATATAACTACAATTATAAAGTTGTTCTGTAATATAAAAATATAATTACGATTTTAATAAAAAATTAATTATAAAAGGATAACTTCTTGAGTGTCTATTATGCATCGTTTACATAAAATAAAATTATAACATTAAAGATTTGATGTGAGGACTGGTTACAAATGATAATAATTATATAAACCGAATTATAAATTATAAGTTTGATGTTTTAATAAGTTATGAATTTTATGTTAATAATTATTAGACAAATAGTATACCCATGCCCATAAAATATATTTTTAAATTGGAAAATGTTGCATTTGATTTGAAGGGTTTTTGTGATAAAACTACCAAATTAAAATTAAGGAGTGATTATTATTAGTTCCTAAAATTACGGGGTTATTGTTGTCTTTTCGAAGCAGCAAAAGTTTATAGTCTAAAGTATTTACATATATATGGAGGAAGTGTACCTCCAAGGGAAGGGGGAGACTTTGAATTAGGGTTTGGATAACATATTTTATTCATTGAGAAAATGGTATGGTTAAGTGACCACTTGGAGTTTTCATATGGAAGGCATCTTAGGGTTTTTTCAACTTATGTCATTACTTCATTATGTTTATTGAATTGACATTATGTATATGTATGTGGAGGGAATACCAAAATTAATATAACTTTTTTTTTTTAATTATTGTTTTTAATGTTGCCACCTAAATTAATTAATTTTGTTATAGGCAACTTTGTTTTCTATGTTTAATTATTAGTTAGTTTTTGTTAACCACTCGTTTCGTGAGTGGTGAATATTTTTTTGATGGCACGTTTTAGTATAACTATTTAAGTATGACTTCTTAAAATAAACATTTTAGAGATAGAATTTTTATAAATAAAATTTTAAATTAAAATTTCTTAATTATTTATTTATAATAAATAAAATATTAAAAAATTTATAATTATTTTAATAAATAATTTTTTAAGGTTCGATTATAGGAAAGTAATTTAAAATTAAAATAAAATAAAAATATTTATAGAGAATTTAATTTTTTAAAAAAATTCAAAATTCTACTAGCAAAAGTCGACCCAAAATTTAGTTTTTTTAAAGAAAAATAAAGACAGCCCTTTTAATTTTTAAAACCTGTTCTCCAATTTAATAAAATGATTAAAAAATTACCATAAAATTTTTAAAATTAAAAAAAATCTCTTAAACTAATGAAAAAACCAAAAGAAATAGGCACTTCGTATAATTCGAGTTGAGTCACACAATGAGCTCTAATATTTTTGTTCATTTTGTTAGGTAGCAGAAATGGTAAATTTAGCTCTAAATAATAAACACCATTATCATAATATTTGTATAAATTTAGGTAAATGATCATGATTTCTAAGGCCAATATAACACTCAAAAAGAAAGAAAATTGCACTTCTATCAATACAAACATAAACCAATAATTTCTTAACTATATCTAAAATTCAGATATTTTTAATTTTAAGAATGAATCACTAGTTGTTAAATGTAACATTTACTTTTTTCATAACTATATTTAGAATATATTTTGAATTGAGATGTCTTGAATTTCTTAATTATAGTTACTGTGACTAACTTATAACTGTCAAATAAATAAATCTTAACTGTCAAAACTTCTAACATTAAATAGAAGCATAACTACTGTAAATAAATTCTTAATTATTTAAGACATAATTATACTAATATACTATGACAAAGAAAAATTAATTAATGGGCATAATTATTTGTAAAGAATATCGAATACAGAATATGTAGAATAGGACACAAGTTAAACAACTAAGTGCGTAGAGTTAACAAGAGAAACAAAAATTTAAGGTCAATAATTGAATAATTTAGCACTGCACTTAATTTAAAACAAGTTAATTACTATAATATATATATCGCATACCATTCACGACTTCATTCCATAAATGACTAAATTTGTCTTTGTTGGATAAAGAAATTTTAAAATCAACAAATACTTGTGTCTATCATTCATATTTTAGTATTTAGTAAAATTTATTAAAAAACACTAATTTTTCCATTTTGTTTGTAACTTGTAGCGATGATAGAATTTGCAACGTAAGGACATAATATAAAATAAATAAATTTAAAAAAAAATGAAAAGCCTATACCTAATGCTTGTATTATTTTATTATTAGATTCTTCTGCTTCGATTTTTCTTTTCCCATTACATCTTCTTTTAATATTTCTTCTCCAAAATGCTTCGATTTGTTGATATTTGTTGTTGTATTGCAATTAGAACTTAATTGCTTTGGATGCTTAGCTTTTGTCAAGATCATGGCACGAACTAATTTTAATGGCATTTTGGTAGGGAAATTCCATTTTAATATCCTTGATTTTTCGGAAAATTGTATTTTATTCAATAAATTTAGCATTGTATTCCAAACATATCTAACATTTTATTTTTGTTTTACTTTAGTCTATGGAATCAAATTCTAAAATGTTCATCTAATGAGTAATGAGAAAAGAGTAGTGAAATAATTTGTAAGACTCGTTAAGCCATAATTTCGTCTAAATTTTATTTATTATAACAATATTATTTTGTACTTCTTAAAAGATCCATTTAAAAGCGATGAAACCAATTTTTAATTAAAATTTTTAAAAATTTAGGTTTATTATAATCTATAAAACCAAGGATAAATGTTCTTGATGCTCGCTAAAATATGTATTAGAAACGAAAAGTATTTTTGTATCTGAATAGTGGATTTTATAGATGAAAATTAACAAAAATTTTAGCTAAAAAGTAAAATAAAATTGACCAAAATAACAGAGACTAAAGTTAAATAAAATATGAAACATAGGGATGTTTATTACACAATATCAAATTAGTTAATGAAGTAATATTTGTAGAAGATTAAAGAATAAATTGAAATTTTCCTAATTTTGCCACAATATATATAATGTATTATACCATTCTTAAAGTTTTTATTTTTGAATTTTTTGGTTAATGTTATACTATGTAATTTTTATTTTTTTAACATGTAATGCATGTATTGAAAGATATGATATAAAAATTTTAGATGTATAAAAAATGTAAAAATTTAACAAATTATTTTTCTCTTTTATATAAAACAAAAGCTAATTCCAACATGAAGTGTGCAAGCAAACAAATAGTTAATTGCTAGCAAAGACATTGGCCCAAGTGGGATACTTATTAAATTTCTAAATAGTATTATATTATCTACTACATATGATCATTTAATTATTTTAGACATTTAGTTAATGGGTCATGGGATAACGTAGAATTTAATTTAAGGAGATTGATAATCTTGTCTTTAATGTTGACCGACTATTTGCATGTGCTTTCTTGAAGTTATGGATCAACTAATCATCAACCAGCATGAAAATTCTGTAATAAAATTTATAATACAATATATATGTTGTGGAAAATTTATCTGAGGTTAACCTAACCTAAGGTATCATATCTCATCATCATTTCACCCTAAAAAAAAAAACCAATATCTTAAGATGAGACGAGACGTTCAAAACCTACAAATATGAAAATAAGGTCACAGTTAAACTTGAGCTCAAGTCAGAAAGGCATCACAACCTAATAAAAGACATATAATAAATAAGAAGGTAAGTAATGAAAAAAATTTAATTAATAACTATCTATAAACCCACTATCATAAAAATTCATAAAATGATTTTTGTTATAAAAAAAAGAATTCAACTATTATCTAAAGAAGTTAAATAAAAGAAGGGACAATAAACAAAGAGGGGAGGACCGAGGACATTCTAATTACTTGCACAATTCTGCCAAAAAACTGTATCGTGGTTTTCTTAACTTAAAACACTTTTTCTATGCTAAACATTAGAGGGTTTTTGCCAAAAAAATTGAAAGAACAAAAGCCTGACCTTCATTTGATTATTATTCTTTTGCAGATTAATTGAGATAAGAGAGGAGGTGTTGTTGAATATTGTATCTTAAAAATTTTGATACCAACAATATATACATACATAATATATATGTGTGTGAGTGTGCGCATGCACGTGTTTGCGTGTGTAAAATGTAAGTAAAATACAAACACAATTTAGATGCTTAAATTTAAATAATTCAAACATATAAATTGTAATATGTATTTTGTTAGAATTCAAATCCAACCTGAAGAAGATTTCTCTTTATTTATAAGTTGGATATATTTTTTTAATTTGAGTAGTATTAATTAAAACTTATATTAACTAATAAATATGTTGGAGAATTTTATTCTCTAGAACTTGCGATAGGCATACCAAAATGAGAATTTTATTATCTAATTTTATAACTTTTCATATATTATATTTTTACTTAAAGTGATCATTTGTTATTTTGCTATTACATATTCATTAATAGTTATCCCCCCATAGTATTGGAAGGATATAACTCACCTGTTCTGAATGTAGATTTTGGGACAATATAATAATTGTATGCATCTAAATTAGGTGAACCTAAATTGTCTTCAATTGTAAACGTTAGTATTAAAAGAAATATGTATTAATTTTGTAACTCGTGATAGGCAACCCAATGTGGGCCCCTAAGCTTCAAGCCCATAGGCCTACTAGCTTAAATGTTTATGGGCTTTCCTTTCATTTTAATAGGTCTGTCCAGCGGGTTTCAAGAGCCAAGCCCAAAACTCGTGATATTACAAGCCCATTGCATATAATCACAATAAAATTGTATAGCCTTAAAAATTTTGAATTATCACTCTTTTTATTTAAATTTTTTTATTTATTAAATTACTGAAATATCATTTATTTGACTGTTATACAAAATCCTGCTTAGTTTATTGTAGATTCTCTAATTTTTTAGAAAATAATTAATGATACATACTTTTGTATTGATCTATTAAATTTTTGTATTGTGTTGACTCAAATTATTTTATACCTTAAACCTTTTTTAACAACTATTGACAACAATGACACGAAATGCTCAATTTCAATGAACATGACTATGACATTAATATGATATTGTTAAAAAAAAAAAAAACAGTGGACATTCCCTACTTTCTTATACCAAACCAACCCATCCTTCTATCACTTCTCTTTCCCATTACCTTCGTTTCTTTAAGAATTTATATTCTCTACTACAAATTTTTATTTTAACAACCACAATATAAATATATTTATTTATCTTTTAATAATATGTTTTTGTGATTGTTTAAATTTTTTTACTTATTTTTTAATATTTTTGTGATTAATTGATTTTAAAATAAACATGTATGTTATAGTATTTTATTAAATAATATCATAAATGATATAATAACAAAATTTTATGTAAGACCTTTTCAATCAATTAAGATGTTATGACTTTTAATTCACAATTGGTTAGTTTTATGTGAGCCGACAATTTGTTTCATGTACTCGTTGTCAAGTGGACAACTTAGGGAAACATGCTCACCTTAATTTTTAATTGCACTAATTTATTATTGCATTTACATTTTGCATGTGCACTGCAACACTCTTTATATTTATCCACCGTTTACTTATACACTTTGTCTTATCAAACTATTAAGAAATTACAGTATAATCTAACTAAGTTTAATATATTAGCATTATAATAAGTTTTTAATTCTAACAAATTGTTGTAAATAAAATTATTAAACATTAAGCATAAATTTGTATGAATAATTGATGGCTAAATATTAACTAATGAGCATAAATATTTATCAAATCTGGAATTACATTTTTCTTAAAATTATATTTATCAATTATTCATACAAATTTATATTTATTCACCGTTTACTTATACACTTTGTCTTATCAAACTATTAAGAAATTACAGTATAATCTAACTAAGTTTAATATATTAGCATTATAATAAGTTTTTAATTCTAACAAATTATTGTAAATAAAATTATTAAACATTAAGCATAAATTTGTATGAATAATTGATGGCTAAATATTAACTAATGAGCATAAATATTTATGAAATCTGTAATTACATTTTTCTTAAAATTAAATTGAAACAAATCAATGTAACATAATTTCAAGGCTCACACTTGTTTAATTATTTTGCAGCACCTTGGACTAAATGAAGTGTTTTAAATCCAAAATTATAATAGTGGTCCATTGATTCCATGAACATTTAATTAAAATGTTGAAATCTTCAAAGTCTTCAAACTTATATAACAAGTGCAATTATCTTAATTGATTAAAAGATTATTGTATGATTTTTTAATTAAAAGATAGTTGACATTCAATACTAAAATTCCTCACATATTATAATTCATTTATGAATAGTATTTCATATATCGATCCTAGCAACAAGATTTGGTCAAATACCATTGTCATACTCATACCATGAGCTAATATTGGAATTTGATTAATTTTTTTTAATATAATTTAAATTTATATTACCTAACTTAATTGCTATCATTTAAATACACCATGAAATCTATGATGCACAGATTAATCATGAATTTGAATGTGATGAATGTAAAATTTTGCAAAAATTAATCATGTTTAATAATTAATTATGTCACTTTCTTGCAAGCAATTAATTAAAGAAACGAATAACCAAAGACTTTCTAAGAGGAGACTTCTCTTAACTTAATAGGCTACAAAAAGTCATTTTCCATTCATTTCAATTTTCAGAACCCTATAAATACACATACACTTCCATTCTCCAAAATTCAACCAGCATCAATACATGACATAATTCAGACAACATAATTTCCTTCTTGCAGTTCTCCCATGAAGGTAATTAATTTTATTTTTTTAACAATAATTTTTTTTAAAATCCTATTCGAATATTGTATTGTATATAGTATATTTCAAAATTCTTTTCGCAGGCACAAAATGCTTACTTCCATTTTTTTTTCATAACATAATTTAAATTTAACCCAACAAAAAAAAGTTCATAATAATTAATGCATTAATTGTTTTATTATGCACTTTTAAGTACACAACTTTCATACATGTTTGTGTTTTTATGTAATGCATATTAAACAGAAAATTGTTGTCAAAGTTAACATCAATTGCCAAATTTGCAAGACCGATCTTTTGAAAGCTGTGACTAAACTTTCAGGTACGAAAAATTAAAAGTTCAAATCTCTATCACATTAGAATTATTCATAATCATATAATGTTAAATATGTAGGTATTGATCAGATATCAGTAGATGGAGAAAAAGGAACATTAACCATCGTAGGAAAAGTTGATCCTGTTTTAGTGGTTAAACAATTGAAAAAGATTGGAAAGATGGTAGAGATAATGAGTGTTGGGCCATCAAAGCCACCGGAACCCGAGAAGCCTATGTCACCGGTGCCGCCGCTACCGCCGTGTTGTAATGATTGTCAATATGTTGCCGTTGGCTATTATCCTTATGAAAGTGGCAGCGTGTGCTCCATTCTTTGAATCTATTTGATGAAATGAAATAAATGTTTCAAGTGTTTTTCAATGTATTCATATATGTCATATATGCATATTTTTTATTTTGATGTCTTTATAACGTTTAACTATTTAATAAATCACACTTAAAGAAACGAGGTTAACTATTTTTTATTTTGTGTATAATATAAAATTAATTTTATTTTTTTTAAAGGAACGAGGTGAACTTATTCAAGTTTTTTCACAATCTTTAAAAAATATAAAAGATGGAAAAAGATTATTTTATTTATTTATTTTAATTATAATAAACATTTGTGATAAGTCAGCCTATCCAATTAACCTAAGAAATTAAACATGTGTTTACTTACAATTTATGTACTTCTTTATACCATTCTTTAAAATTGACTTATGTTTGCCTTCATCCATTATTTTACACTACATAAAAATTCCATGTAAATTAAACTAATCGACTGTCAATTTCTCAAAAGACAGCAAATTGGTAATTATATATCCAATAATATATATATATATAAACAGATCATCAGTCCTTTTATTTTATACAAAATCTTATATTAATTATAAACTATTGGATATAAGCACATACAATTGTTAAAATTATATATGATCATATAATTAATACATATGTTAAATACAATTTCAACCATTACATATGTTGATATTCAACAGTTTATAATTGATATAAGATTTTGTATAAAATAAAAGGTCTGCTGATCCTGCTATATATATATATATAAATTAAAGAAACAAAAATTACAAGAAGACAATAAATTTCCTTCCTAGTCCATCAAATAAGGTCGAAAAATTTTTCAAAATAATCTCATTTTGCATCCAATTTACTAAATAACCATGTTTTAAAATTTCTTATCAACCTAACCAAATAATCAACTTTCTGACTATTTTACCCTCCGATAACGCTTACACGCAAAAATTAATTTAAAGTTCTTCTCTTTTGACTCCCCTAAAAAATCCCGAAATTAAAATTTCTCAATTCGAACGGGCGGTTTTCATGTTAGAAGTAGTCGCGCCAGTGGCAACGGTGGCGAAGACGGCGGCAGCGGCAACCGCGCTAAAGTAGGTGATTTTGTGCTTTTTTTGGTTTTCTTAACTGATTTTGGGTGATAATATGTTGAAATGCATGATTTAAGATGATTATGGTGATGATTGAGATGGTGATTGAAGTATTTTTGTTGGTTGTATGGTGATCGTCGAGACTGTAGCAAGCTGGGTTTCGTTTTCGAGTGCTTCAAACGAACTCAAAATTGAATTTGAGTTCGGTTACTGAAGTCGAATTTGTTTTCGAGTTCAGTACAACTGAACTCAAATTCATGCAGTTGACTGAACTTGAAATCGTTTTCTAGTTCAGTTCAACTGCACTCAAATTCGTCCTGCGTCAATTTCTGATGTCTGCCCCCCCCCCTTTTTTTTTAGGTGGGTTATTCGTTTCGTTTCATATTTTCTGTTGGGATATGTTTGCATTGATTTAATGGAGTTTAATGATTTTGTTATTATTTTATTTTTTTCGGGTGTTGTGTTGGTTTTGTTGATTTTGTATTAATAGTTTTTAAAGGCATATCATGTTGGCAAATTAATATGAGAGAGAGGACACTAGGTTATGCATTGTGTAAACAAAACTGAAGTATGTCGTATAGAGAAAGTCTAGAAGGACTACAAAAGTTTACTCCTGTTTGGAACACCTATCTTGATTCGTTGGATTACATGATAGATTCATTGTTTATGGGTTGTTGGTAGTAATAAATTTGGATTAGGCTTCCTATAGATGTGAATTTTGACATTGGGAGTTTTCTAGCACGATAGTTCAGTCATGGATGTGAAGGTTTAAGGCAACTAAGAAAGCTGATAGCAATGTATTAGATATATTTTTTTAACTTTTCAAAGAGAGAGGGCTTTTTCTGCTGGCAGACCTTGGCTTGCTTTTCGGTTGATATCAAATAACACCTAAACTTTTCCCAAAATGCACAGTTTTTTTCTTTCTTTGTCACATTTTTTGAACCCCATTTCCAAGCTTTTAACCAGGGTGGTGCCTTTTGTTAACTTGGAAGATCCCACGTGCTATGCAGTTAGTTGCAAAATGTAATTGTAGAGATGGACTATCGAAATTTGGGTTCTAAGAAGATAAGTTTGTTTCTCTTCATGGCTGCTGTCAAATCAATCTTTACTTCTTTGCACTTGTTGAGCGTTAATGGAATATTTTATCATTTTTAAGCTTTTTACTATGACCTGATCTAATGTTTTATGCTTCTTTTGATTTGAATGGATGTCTTTAGTTGCTGGTAAGTTGGATAGAGAACTGAGGTCTCACTGAAAGGGATGCAGAGCAATGACACATCCAACAGAGAAGACAAATATCAAGCCCGAAAATTAGAGGTTACTGACAAAAGCAAGGGTTTCATAGAGCTACTGCAACAACTAAGTGTTTGTGATTCTGTGTCTGACAAGCAATTTGAAGACCGATTTCAAGAGCTAAGCTCCTATGGAGACGACCATCTTGTTTGTGTGATCGAAGATGATCGTTCTGGGAAAATTATTGCAACTGGGAGTATGTTCATTGAAAAGAAGTTTATGAGAAATTGTGGAAAAGCTGGGCACATTGAAGATGTTGTGGTTGACGCCAGTGCTCGAGGAATGCAGTTAGGGAAAAAGATTATCAAATTCCTTACTGATCATGCTCAAGCTATGGGGTGTTATAAGGTAATTCTCGATTGCAGTGTTGACAACAAAGGGTTTTATGAGAAATGTGGTTTCAAGGAGAAAGCTGTTCAGATGGCAATGTACTTTGTTTGAGAAACATTTGCCATTTGTTATTACTGTTTTCACTTGAACCCAGTTGTGCAAATTCGTTAACTGATATATTTGTTCTAAGAAAATTTTCTGATCAGAGTCCGAAATTGGCATGTCTTTGCTCTGATGCCTGCTGATAACACAAATTTCTTGTAATCTTCTTAAGATCTTTTGCATTCTTCTCAAATGAAGAAATCCGAATTTCTTTACATCTTTATTTACCATTACTAATATACTCGACATCTCCATCATTCTTAATACCTATCCTATTGTTATTATCAGTAGAAATTACGATGAGTAGTTTATATAACTCTCCTAATTAATATGATAAATGTTCCATTTCTGATGACAATAGTATCGTTCATCAATTAATACAATGTAAAGGACAAAAAAATTTTTTTTTTTTCAATTACGGAAAGTGGGTATAATCTTGCTTAATCAGAGGTATTTTGAGTCAAAATGAGGCTAATATTTGAATTTCAGGTTGCGAAAATTAAATAAAAAAATGTGGCTCTATTTTGGCCATTTACGAAAACCGTCGGGTAACAGAAACCCGCCCTTTGAAAATAAGTGTTTTATGTTACATATAAAAACTATTTCAGAGTGAAACGAGATGGCCGACGGGTGTCCGACACGTCACCACTTAATAACAACAATCCAATTTTACCCCTGCCCGAATTCTATATTGCCTAAAATACTCTGCTTCGCCTATACTGTAACTGCGGAAGCGCAGTCTGGAATCTTGTATAGGGTGATCTCCCAAAAATCCCAGGTCTGTTTGATTTCTTCACACTCTGTTTAATTTCGCAATCAACGGCCAATTTCTTTATCTCTTTGAATTACTGTATTTATAAATATTTTCAACTGCTGCAATTCAGTTCCTAGCTTTCAATTATTTGTTCTGGAACTGTGGAATTCCCTGAATTTACTTCGAAAGCTACGAATTTGATGCATAGTTTTCGCGTTTGTACGACGTCGTTTCTGAGTGCGGGAAGGTTTTGAGACAGAAAAGAGTGCATCAGTGTTAATGGTGAATGAAATGATGACGAAGAAGAAGCAGAAGAATTATTCTGGTAAAGGAGAGCTCATAATTCTGATACCGTATGCAGTTGCCTTCTACATTTTCATTATCTGTCGCTCCCTTCAAATCTCTAGTGGTACTTGCTTACTCTCTGACTGTATTTCTCTCTATATTTCTCTTTAATGTTTACATTTGCATGATGACTGATAGCGTTTAAATTGATTGCATTATGTCTCAGATCATTTCAGCAAGCTCTACGGTTTACGCCCTGGATGGCTCGGTTCTCCTCATCATCTCAATGTAATTGAACAAAACCATTTCTTGTTGTTACTCTTTTTCAACGACTAATGTTCTTATTTTTACTTGGATTCATTGTTCATTTTTATTTTCCATTTTTAGGATGTTTCTGATGCTCAGTGGAGAAACTTCCGATCCAATTTACCTATTCTTTCTGTGGTTTTAACTCTGTTTGCCATGCTCGCGAAGAGTTTTAGAGTGTATTTTAATTTGAAAGCAAGAGAGATGTCCATGTTTTGGCTTTCCATTTCTTTTGCTTACCTATTATATCTACATGGAGCTTGGTATGTATTTTTTAATTTTCTAATTGATATTTGTCATAGTTCTTTATTTAGTTTTCAATTGACAATATTTGTATCAATTTTTCCTCTCTTTGTGTAGTGTCATATTTATCCTCTCAATTGCCACCCTTAATTTTCTTCTAGTCAAGGTATCTTCATTAAATTGCAAGTTCATGCTTGTCACTTTGAAAATTTTCCTTTTCGGCATCCTATGATATGCTATATGTCTTATTGCTGGTCAGGATTTAATTTTTTCATTGAAGTAGTTAATTTGCAATAAACTTTCTAATGGGTGATATACTTTACTTAAGTTTTACTTATGCAGGTTTTTGCGCGAAGAAACTACTTTCCGTTTTTGCTTTGGAGCTTCAACATATTTTTCCTTTTATGTAATCGTGTTTATGAAGGATACTCATTCTCAACATTTGGGTGAGTTAAGTATGCTGGGTTGTAAATTGCTTGTTCTTTCCTATAGTTAGTTGCTTTGTTTGACATGAGATCTTACGTAACTTTTTCAAACAATAATTAAACCTTTTATTTATTTATTTATTTATCTTTTCTATATAGGCAGCATTGGGAATATTTGGATAACTTTCGAGGCACCTTTAGATGGCACATTTGCTTTAACTTTGGTATTTTCTTGTCTTATGATTTTTTTTTTATTTCTAAAAACTAATATATTTAAGCATCCTTTTGGATTGATTTTCTTCTTATCACATTGTTGGAGATTGTTTTTGTTTCACATGTATTAACTCTTATGCCTAATAACATTGTACATATGTTAACCTTCTGTTTTTTGCGAGTTCTGTATGCCACCAATCCATTGCCTATGTTGGAAGACCCATACGTTCACATTTTCATATCTGTGCCTGACCTCAGTGTCTAGTGATCTTTTATTTATTTTATTTTATTGTATTTAGGAAAGGATACAATGTTCCTTACAGGAAAGATAGATCTTTAGATGCACGGGATACTATTGTGTTCGAAAATTGATAGATGAAGGGCCAGTTGCATTTTTTTCACTTTCTTTTTGTCTTCTTTCCTTCCCTTTTTGGCCATATACAGTCAGTGTACTGATGAGGACCTTTTACACCCTATTTAGTGATGAGCATCACACATAGCTAATTATTGCTTTGAGTTTTCAATATAAAATGTTGTTACATAGAAGTGTAAGTCCATAATAGATTGTAGCTTATTAACATATACTAATTTATGTTTTACATGGTTTTTTTTTTTGGCAAGTTCAGTAAATATTAGTTTTTATTTGTTCAGTTATTTTGCGCATGATAAGCTTTGGGTATGATTACCATTGGGCGCTTCGAGATTCTAGTGTCGATCATGAGGTATATATTTCATTCAGCCTTGGGAACTATACATAGATTTTGTGCATTTTTTTTGTTTCAGTTGGATTTTTTACTTTCTAATTTGCTTATGTTTTACTTATCCTGCCTATTAGGAAAAAGTTATAATTTGTAAGCTTATGGCAATGAGTTAGTCATTATATTTTTATCTTATAACATATTACAGTAGAAATGCAAGAATCTTTTTTGCAAATGGTCATGTAAATTAGGGTTAAGGTTGCCCTTTCATTTTCACAATTAGCATCAGCATAGCCTAATTTGAGGAGCCTGAACTGTAATGCTTTTATCAGTATATTGTGCATTGTTAAGTTGGGGTTTCATTTGTCTTGAAGCTATGTATTATTGCAGCCCTGCGTGCATGTTCTTCACAGGCAGTCCATTCTGTAATTTTGAGCTTTGCAGACGAACTGCTAAAAGTATTTTTCTATCGAGTATTGCATATCCTTGTATGAAACATGTCTCAATTTACAAATTTTCTGTGTTTCTTGTGATTTATATGTAATATTGATGTAGAAGAATCTGAGGTTCATGGTTTTGTAAATTGTTTTTAAAAGAAATTTGACCTCTATACAAATAGTTGTAAAGAACAACTGCTTTACCCAACTGCATGCAATGTTTTGCTTATATTTCACCGTATGGTTCTGGTGATTGCAGAAGCATGTTCAGCGCTGTCCTACTTGTAAATCAGGGAAAATTTGCCACCAAATTCTGCAGGTTGGAAGCAATTTAAGCATGAGTCACTATACTTGTCTAGTTTCTGCAATCTTATTGCTGCTTCTTTCTGTACTAAGTTCTCATGGTCATTAATCTCTTTTATTACTCAGGAGAGGAACATCAGTGAAAATTTCACCTTTGCTATGTACCTATCCTATTTGGTATATGCACCTCTATACATTGCTGGGCCAATTATAAGCTTCAATGCATTTGCTTCACAGGTTTGTGACTTGATACTATCTGTTCCTTTTTTATACCTGATACAAAGTGGTTTTGGTCGGAGTTGTCTTGCATGTGTGGAATTTAGAGAAGAAATAAATTAAAAATGTAGAACAATTGTCTACATTTATGATTTTGGAAATTATTGGATAACATTATCGAATTACACTTATTATTATTTTTCTAAAAATGCCAATACTTTCTGTACTTTGTCATGAGATCTTATTTATTTTCTCCCTAATATATTTTTGCAGTTAGAGGTGCCTCAGAGCACTTACTCAATAATAGATGTGGGTTGGTATGGATTACGTTGGATATTCAGTTTTCTTCTGATGGAACTAATGACACATCTATTTTATTACAATGCCTTTGCCATCAGGTTAGTTTATTAGAACTGATAAACTTCATATCATACTTCTTTTGAGATGTCTGGTAACTAATTAGCTTTCCCTGTTTAGTGGCGTGTGGAAACTGTTATCTCCTTTGGATGTATTCATCATTGGATATGGGGTAAGATATTTTCTTGATTTATCTGAGGGATTTTTTATCTTCGTAAAATTGTCATATTAACAAGCTTTCTCCTTTTTCATATGCTATTACAGGTCTTAAATTTCATGTGGCTAAAGTTTTTTCTGATCTGGCGCTATTTTCGGTTCTGGTCACTGGTAAATTTGATGGAAGTGTAATAAAGTTATCCTGATCTTAATTTTTCTTGAAATCTTGTGTTATTACAAGCTGTAATTTGATTCTTGAATACATCTTAGAAGAACCTTATGTTTTAGAATCATGTTGTTGTAGATGTGTGGCGTTGAGGCTCCTGAGAATATGCCAAGGTGTCTTAATAATTGCCACAACTTGGAAACCTTTTGGAAAAATTGGCACGCTTCCTTCAACAAATGGCTTGTGAGGTGTGATTTTCAACTTTTTCCTGGTCTTCCATGTATTCCAGTTGATTTTGATGTTTCTGTCCTAAAAAATGGAATCATTGTAGGTACATGTATATTCCTCTTGGGGGATCGCAAAAGAAGCTATATAACGTCTGGCCTATATTCACATTTGTTGCTATATGGCATGATTTAGAATGGTAAATTCTAATTTCCATTAAGTTCTTTTCTTAATTTTTTCTGTTCTGTGGTGGTATTGAATTTTTAAATTTACTGCTTTACCTGAAAGCTTATTGCCTCTTGCCTTAGGAAGCTTCTTTCGTGGGCATGGCTAACTTGTTTGTTCTTTATCCCGGAAATGGTTGTGAAATCGGCAGCAGATTCGTTTCAGGTGACGCCTATCTTAAGCCAATTCTTTAGTTTGCATTAACTAAATCATACTTTTTCTGAAAAAGGGAAATTAAATGTCAGTGTATTTTGTTCTCAGGCTGAGAGTACTTTGGGGGAATTCCTTTTCAGAGAACTTAGTGCATTTGCCAGTGCTATCACAATTACTTGTCTCATGGTGTGTGCTCATTTCATTAAAACTAGTGTAACTTTAAGCTATAACTTTTATTTTCTCCATCTAACTTTCATTTTAAGTACTTAAGATTCTAATCAGTATGTGATGTTTATGTTTGGTTGAGGTAAAATTTTCTGTTGGTAGATTTTGCTAAGTATCCTTCAAGCCTTTCATTTTATGCAGATTGCAAATCTTGTTGGCTATGTTATTGGACCATCAGGAGTTAATTGGCTGATGTTGAAGTTTCGTACAAGAGAAGGTGCTTTCATATGTTGTATCTTTTACCATAGTTTCCGATACTTCATGGACAGTGGTTAAAGAAACATTTTTTCTTACAGGACTGCCTGTATTAATCGGCATGCTTATATCATTTTACATTGGGACAAAGGTAAATAACATAAAATGTCCACACAGGGTTTTGATCACATTGGGAACCTAGCATATGATTAATTTGTCTGAAATCACATTATTTTGCAGCTTATGTTCCAAATTAGTGATGCCAAGCAAAGGAGGCAGTAAAATGAATCGCTGGTGAATGTTCACTACTTAGCCTAGACAACAGAAAGCTAGTGTATGAATCATATGTGACCCAAATCAAGGAGCAGAAACCCAGAATTGGCATTTTATATGCACACATATAATTAGCTCAGTGAGAATAGAAACCCAGAATTGGCATTTTATATGCACACATATAATTAGCTCAGTGAGAATGAGGCATACTATTGAAGACTTTGATTCCCTCAAAATTTTCTGATGGGAACGGTGCATTCTCATTGACCTTTGCAATGTCCTCTTACATGCTTCATCGTGTTCAATTTAAAGAAAGAATGAAAGGAACTACAGTTAAACGTAGGATGGATAAATTTTGTTACATATGTTTCCCATTTAACATTCTCTATTTCTGTGCCATGAGATATAGAACTATGTACCTGTTCTCCGGCTATGTAACTGTTAAAGAAATACAATTTGGGGGATCTCCCCTGCAGTTCACAGTGTGGCATCCATAGAATTACTTTGGAGGGAAATTCTTGCATTTGTGACCGGGAGAGTATCAGGTTGTATTTTTTTCTTTTATAAACTTTTTTCTACTTTCAACAACTGTTGTAGAATGCATGGGTCATGGTAATGAGCCAAATTAATGAGTTAGGCATAACTCTTCATTTGGGATGAAGGGAAGTACAGAATATACTCTAACTAATGCTTCCCTCGCTTGTTGATGTTTACCTTTTTAAAATATGAATTTGGTGCAAGTCAATTATGTTGTGCACTAAAACAATATTGTACTATAATTCTAAATAGTGCTAAGCTGCACTAAATCCGCATTCTGTAAAGGACGGATCTATGCACTAGGGATTTTACTCAAACTAATGCTATATTGATAAGTGGAAATAAGTGCCAAAAGAAAGTAAGAAGGAACAATTTGTACATTGTGTTTATGTCAACTAAAATACACTGAAAATTTGCAGGTTTCAAGCTTGCAAGTTTATTTCCATAAACTGTTTAAGAAGCATGACCTGACAATTCTGTTTCACTGGCTCATATTTAACATCCACGTTATGGAGGAGATGATGGACTTAGTGCGAAGATCTACAAACAATAGGTCGAAAGATAATGCCAAGTTGGCAAGGGGTTTATTTTACATTTATGTACTATTTTGAAAACTACTAAAAAACTATCAAGTATGTTCTTTCGCCTGATTAGAGATTTAAATGTAGGAAGATTTTCTGTAAACATTTGGAACATCTTGAGTATTAGTGACCCGGATGCCATTTCATTCAGAAGTTCGCTGCTATTGAACCTATATTCCCCTTGAAAAGTCTTTCCTTTTCACACAATCATGTTTCCCACATGATGCCAATCCTTTACTTTCAATAATTCAGTCAGTGACAAGATTTTTGTGTTGACTGTGAGAACTTCAAAGCAAATCAGTCACAGTGAAATCTGTTTCACATCACCGTAGAAAGTGATGGATGACAGTGAAAACATCTATGAGTCTTCCACCGTGGATAGTTCTCTCTTCTCCAATTGTTGGTGCAATGGAATCGAGGGCCATTGGTGGTGGCATTGTGCAAAGCAACAATAGACGCTGCACCTTCTCCCAAATCTGATAGTTGCCATGAAATGGATGAGCCAATGGCCGTGCTGAAGATCCCGAGCTTCATATTCAGACTCCCCAAAATTTGGCTCCTGAATACGGATAATTTCCTGGAGATGTCTATCCTTCTCATTTACTTTATCACCAATAGTCTCCGCAAGAGCAGAGTCCATCCCTGAAGTGATGATATCGAACTCTGTCTCTAACTATTATATCTCGACTATATGCTTTGGAAACAAACTTTGTAAATGAATGGCAGTCTCTACAGACTCTCAGATTCTTCACTATACGGAGGCTTGTTCCTTCTGGAGTTCTTGCCAACCCAAAAGCAATTGCTAGCTTCTCACTATGATATCTATTGGATTTTTCTGAGCAATCTTCAGAGGGTGATTCCTCTTCAATATAACCAACCAGTTTTGTTTCATGTATCACTTCATCCAACTTTCGATATATCATTTCTGTCTCAGGGTGTGACTTGTCATCTACCACAAATTTATGAACTTGGTCGCCAACTTCAATCCAGCTCCAACCTGGGGTAGTCTTGATTCCCTGGCTTTTGATTAGTTTCCTTGTCCTCGCAACTCCTTCAGGATCTTTGTTACAAGCATATATTGTAGCAAGTAGCACATAGTCGCCGGCACTTGATTCCCCACGTTGAACCAGATTCTTCATTGCAATTTCTCCTATTTCAACGTTTCTATGAATCTTGCAACATCCAAGCAAGGTTCGCCACAACACAGCATCATCCTTATATGGAGAACTCTCAATAACTTCAAGTGATTTTTCAAGCTTCCCAGCTCGTCCATAGAGATCCACCAAGCACCCATAGTGCTTAATTCCAGGCTTTAAATTGAACCTGGAAATCATCATATGAAAGTATTCAACACCTTCCTCAATTAAACCTTGGTGACTACAACCACACAATAACCCAAGAAATGTTATAGAATCTGGGTGGAAACCTGCCATCAACATCTGCCTGAAGAAAGAGACAGCTGTGTCAGCACGACCGTGAACTCCATAGCAAAAAATCATTGAGTTCCAAGAGGAGACATCCCTGCACTTCATCCCACTAAAGACACAAAGAGCACCATCCATACTGCCACATTTCGCATACATATCAATAAGAGCATTCCCAACATGCACATTCTCAACAAACCCCATTTCGAAAGCAATTTTATGCAAAAAAATCCCCATATTCAATGCACCCACATGAGCACAAGATGAAAGCAAGCCAACGAGCGTGAACCCGTCAAGGCCCACGTTCTCAATTCTCATCCTATCATACAACTCCAACGCCTCAAGGTGAAAACTCGCTTGGGAATAACAAGAAATCATGCTATTCCAAGAAACCAAATCTCTTTCAGACATATTATCGAACACCGATCTTGCAACGTCAACCAATCCATTTGTAGCATAACACCTCCCAAGACTAGTGCAAACAACCACACATCGCCCATACCCAGATCGGATTATGCACCCATGAATCTCCTGACACTTGTTTAATAGCTTGACTCTCTCACAAGCCTTGAGTGTGAAGGAGAAAACGAAGGTTTCAGGGCGGGAAAGAGAAGCAGAAAGCATGTGATTGTAGTAGAAAATGGCTTTGAGAGGAAATGGGCTCTGGGCAAATCCTCTGATGATGGAATTCCAAGCTTGGGTTTGTGGTTTTTGGATTTGTTGGAAGAGGAGTTGAGCATAAGACAAAGAACCTGAAACTGAGACTGCATAGTAGTTGAGAAGTCTGTTGGAAATGGCGGCAATTTGGTGAAGACCGTTGATTATAATATATGCATGAATTTGCCTAAGACTTTTGAGACTCTTGCATAAGTGTAGTAAATTGAAAATTGCATTGGTTTTTGACATGAATGTGCTCAAACTTCAAATATCAGATGTGAAATTCTCTTATGCCTATGATTTTCACAGTAACCTCGAAGTTAAACAAGCATTCCCGTGGTGTGAATAAGTGTACAAAGAGTCACCACGTTGAAAATTTCGGTTCGTTTTTTAATCCATTTTATGGTGCTAAACTTGAGGTTTTCCATAAGAAGTTTTGATCAATTTTTCACGGCATTTTAGTTTCCAGTAGTAAAGCTACATAAGTTTTGAAAGATTTACCTTACTAGTGTATATTAATTTATTGAGAGAAATTATAAACTAGAAGGGTAGATGGACAGTATAATCATGGTACTATACAATCGACTCTCTAGTTCATGAAAGTGGAGATTTTCTTGAGTATAATTAAAGAGAACTGATTGTATGATAATCGAGTATATTATAACACGATTCATTAAGTCAAAAGATTGTAGTCAATTAGTTAAAATCCACAATTTATTTCCACAATCATAAATGTTACTCTGCTTGGAGAGTTCTGATACTTCCATGCATAATTGAAGCTACCAATCCAAACATTTTCATTGAGTGATGAACATTTCACGTCATACATATCTTGTTGAATTACACCTGAGTAATGATCTTCTGTATTCCTTTGTTATTATGCCCACAAACTACCAAGTAAATTTGACAACAGATTTTTTCATCCACATATGCAAAGGAACAAATTCTACATTAAAAGGAAAATTTAAGCACGAAGTTGAAAGAAGTAACATAATAGACTACACAAGTATTCAGATTACACCAATCAACTTTTCCTCAGATCCGTTCTAGGATTTTTCTATTCTTAACAATACAAAACCATAAATGCACACACCCCGTTGCATTTGCATTCTTCCTCCCAAGAAAACTGCAAAGAAGTACAATGCTGTCAGTCAACCATTAGCTACTAAACCAATTAAAATAAACATGATAACAATAAAAGGAAAAAAAATGAAGAAATAATTTCAGATGCTTAATCTATCTTAATCCTCGTCTAGAGTGGTAGATCCACAAAAAATATTCCATAAATTTTTTCCTTTTATTTTTTTGGTTTTCCTGACATTGAGCTGTCCACACAATACATCTGACCAAAATGCATATTGATAAATTCTTATTGATTATTTGAAATGAATACATGATGTCAATGTGAATTCAGATCTTAGGTTCATGCAACCAAACTTGTTTTGACAAATCATTGCAACATTGAAGAAAACTGGTAAATCAGCAAGCAGCAGGACTGAGGAACTCAATCTATTACATCAGCAAAGAACTTAAAAGAAATTATTATTCTCATATGAACATCCTAACCTGTTCACAATATCCTTGGATCCACCTATCTATATTCGGCTCATAACAAAAGACACTACTACTTTTTCTTCCTACCACCTCCAGCCTTTGACTTTTTGTTAGTTGTTTCCTTTGCCGTGTTCGCTGGTGTATCCTGTCATGAGCATGAGCAGACAACGATGAACGAAAAAAAAAATGTGCATTAAGAAGCATAATCATCTGTACTCATTTGTTGTACTAACATTACTGACTTGAGATTGAGGATGCCAGAATTTGAAGGGCTCAATTATGAACAAACGAAAAGGATCATTAACAAAACAGAAACATAGAATTTCAAGTAGCTCCTTGCAATATGCAAACACTCCATAATTGTGACAACTAATCATCAGAGTGGCAGACATTATATAATTTTCCCATAAATCATTGCCATAATAAGATAACTGTCAATTTGTTTAATGAATCAGTGTGCTAGACACAAATAAGAATCAAATTGGAAGGTTCACCCAGGACTTCGGCTTCATGCACGTAAGCAGACACCTCTGCATAATGGAGGGGAGATCATTGAGCCCAGAGCTAGAGTTGGCAAGCTTAGGCCACCAACGAGCTTGGGCCTGAAAGAGTAACAAGCTTGCACAGAGAACATCCTAGACTTGATTGCCAACTTGGGAGATTGAAGCACACATTTGGATCCCTGTAATCCAGTGTACCAAGAAATTATGGAAGCAAATAAGGTTTACGGTACCTAACAGGTCCCAAAAAGCATGGGAAAAGGGTAATGTTTGTATCCTATTTTCATTCCTTTTCCAGAAAAGGGGATCCAACACAAATAGGTTTTCATCATGCACAAGAAGTTTGGAAGTTTCAAATGAACAGCATTGGGCCAGAAGAACTCTTCCTTAACAATTAGCATTAAGTATATAGGCAAGAAACTGATCATTTTCCAACCAAATCAACTAATATCAACATTATAGTATACAGTAGTAAACAACTAAAACAAGCATCACCTCTTTGTAAATTAAATTGCACCTTTCACTGAATTCATTGTATAATGAATAAAACAAACCATTGGGAAAATTTTACTATTGAAAGTAGATGGTTAGGACTGCCTAGAACTCAATGAGACGTTTAAGATTAATAACTAAGTGATGCGGGCTAGCTACACAAAACCAAACAGATCAATTATTGCTAAATCTGCAGACCTCTTGATGCTGTCCGAAATTTTCATTGCATGAATTGTCAAAACTTTTAGCTTCAATCAAGTGATGAGTGCTTAACCTAGGGTAAGCATACCTTCCGTTTAATGGGTGCAGATGGGTTAGCAACTGGTTTAAAAAAGGATTCTAGCCTGTAAAACAAGAGTAAATGATAAATAATCAACAGAAGAAAAATGGTGAACTAGCATTAATTTTTGAAGCATTACTTACCGGCCCTGCGATGACTTGTTCTTGGCTGCTTTAATTTTTTCTATCGCCTAACATACAGAAAAAATAAAAAATTAGTTCAAAGTGTTTTTCTTTTAGATAAGCAACATAACCTCAGGCAGATTGTAAGTTAATCAATCTAGAGTAAAACCTTGGTTACTCTATCACTGTTGAAGGCATTTTCATTAACTAGAAAGTTAATCAACCCCTGAAAAATTAAAAAGGAACGACTTTAGATATCTTAATCAGTTGAAAAGCTACATAATGTGACATATATAGTTCTCAGCTGGACTATCAATTATCATTCACCTCTTCATCAGGAGCAGCCCACTTAATATCCAGTTGCTCTTCGTCAACAAAGACTTCTGGTTCTTTAAACAGTCGCCGAGCCTCTTGATATGGCCAATCTTCTGCTATTTGGTACCTGAAAAAATTTTTAAAGAGAAATGCTAACCCATCAATCTCCAATATCTCATACATTTTAGCTTCTACTAACCTAAAAAAGGTATATGATCTTATTTCAATTTATAACCTTCAACCACTTGACTATATATTAAACTCTAAAACAATTTCACCACTGTTAAAGTCTGAGAGTGGGAACACAACCATGTTATAATTTTCAACTCAACAAGCAAATGCATACCTATCTCTGTTTATGTTTTCTAGTATATTCTCTATTGAGCCATGTTGACGAATGAGCTTTAGCGCTGTCTGTCCACCAATACCTACAGCAGATATTCATAGTGGCAACAAAAAAACTAAGTGCATTATTGAACTTTTAGACAAACACAAATAAACAACACCTCAAATTTTGAAAGAGAACCCAGAAAGTGACACCGTAAATGAAAATACTGAGTACCTCGAATGCTATCACAATAATCACATCCTGAAAGAATGCACAGATCTATGAATTGATCCATAGTAAGATTCAGTTCCTCCAGAATCTGAAACCAAGGAAAAAAATTATTAGGACGTAAAATTAAACACTCGAGAACCTGCAGGAGTTCAATGTTCAATGTACCTTTGCAACTTCAAACTCCATGACAGGTATTTTTCTTGAGCTAGGATCCATCAAATGTCGAAGAAATCTAGGAGCACCAAAAGTTAGGGAATCCATATCTTCAGATGCCACAGCATAAACCTGAAAACCAGCAGAAATCTTGGGTAAATTATTACCATTTCAATGAACAGCTTTGGAGACCCATGGAAATGGAATTATTCCCCTAAAAAGAAATTAAAAGTACAAACCCGACCTGCAGAATGAAGTCACAGCAGAAAATAATGTCATCAATACAATGAGGTAAAAGAAAATTATGAGAAGCAGATGACATTATAAAGATCAAATACATATGCAAAAAAGTTGACTCTTCCAATGCCAATGAGAACAAACACAGTTCACATGCCATAGAGCTTAATTAACTTGATGTACTTCAGTGGCTCATGCCAAAAAACCCAAAATAGCCTGCTAATCATGAATGTCCAAGATGCATGCCTTTCCTGATTTGCATAGTGCAGCACACTGGGCCTCTGCTTCAGAAGGAGCCTAAATAATAATAATAATTAGAAAAAAAAATCGTTACTGGCCAAGAAAAGGAAGAAAGAACATAATTTTATAAAGAATTAAAGGAATACAACAATTAATGTATATGTGATATCACCTCAACTACAGGCACTCCCATGAGTTTTAGAAGTCTTTTACAGTCGTCATTGTGCTGCTTGGTTACCTGCAATGACACAGAGCATAGAGTGATAAAAGCTAGCATGTATGCACGTCCTCTCTTTCCAAACTTATTTTCACCTAAAAAGAATGATTGATTTCAAAGTAACCATAAATTATATACAGGATGGCGGATTGGGAAAGGACCCACCTTTACAGTTCGCTTGCTAAATTTCTCAACGTCTTCCTTATTGCCAGCCTGCAATGCCAAAACAACAAATGCTGTATGATCTATGATTTATGTACCCTTCTTCTATTGAAAGACACCTGAAGGCACAATATTCTTGTCCATCCATGTCCAAAACTAGCCACAATCAGTTAAAACACCTCCCTTTCATTTTCCAAAAAATATGTATATCATTTTGTGGGTGCCATGTAAATTTTTGTAAGAATCTTCACTTACTGCTATGCTTGATAATTATCATATGAAGTTCTTCTACAAGAAAACAAACAAATTAAAATTGTTTGGCATCTAAATATAAATGTACACTCCTATTTACTTGTCCAGATATAAGAGAGTGATGATGTCCAACAATTTGACTCTATTGAAACAGAAAACTGATTTGTATGTCTACAGATTATAGTATTCCTACATTTTTACCAAATGATGTAAAATGACAAAAGCGCAATTAAAAGAAAGTTAAAAGAAAGGTATTTGCTTACCTCTACAGCTTCAGCCAAATCCTCAGTAGCATCTGCTCTCTTTGAGTATCTGCATCAAAAGTACAATATCAGAAACATCATTACCTACAATACAATAATTTTAATAATCTGTCAGGCAATAGGTGATGAAGCCACTATATGGTGAGAGTGAAAGTACCGTTTTGCCAGCTCTTGTTTTTTCAAATCCGGAGGTTTCCCATCGAATACATAGCTGATTTTATCCAATAAGTAGATTAGAGAAAGCACAAAATTAACCAAATAACATTCATACAAAGTTAAGATATGCTACCAGGACTAAAATTCAAACAAAATAAAAAAGGAAAATAGAATAAACACATTACACTGGCTTCATTCCAGCCTCAAGAAGCCTGATTGTGCGAGTGAACATCCCTTGTAAATGACTACCAAAAAAGACCCAACGTCAACATTCTTGAACAAAACAAAGACAAATTAACAAATCACGCAACCAAAAACAATTCATATTCCAATCCAGTTGCTTCAAAATCATCAAATATAACAAAAAATGAGAAAAATTGCTTCTATGTACCTAGTAACTTCGCCAGCCTCATTTGTCAACATGTCAGTTCCAGTTCTTCCCACCACAATCTGCACACATTCAAACCCAAAAACCCACATGAAAAATCGAGTTCAAAACACATCAAATTAGGTTTCCAGGTTGGAAACAAATTGGGTTTATCAAAATTTAACAAAAAGCAAAAAAAAGAAAGAAAAGAACAGACAAGGAACTGGTAGATGCTCATGCTGGCATCAATGGCTATCTTGCGACCAAAATAGCTCTCAAATTTCTGTTCTTTCATAGCCTTTGGTGCATTGTCTGCAAGAAGCTTTGTTAAACCCTAAATAAAAAAAAAATCATTATTTTATAAAAAAAATAATACACTGTATGATAAAATTGAAAATTAAGAAATTAACTCACCTTTATACCCATTGATAAGAACAACAGAAACTGAGTTTTGAAATTTTTTTCTCTTTAGGTTTTAGGTTTTCAGAGATACTTTACTCAGTCTTCAGTCTCCAGCGTTTCCCGCCTACTGTTGCAGGTTATGGATACTATTATGGCATAATATCATGTAGACCCCTGATTTTTTCCTGAAATAAGAAATGAACCCCAATAGTTCAAAAATAGTTATTATTTTCACTTGTGATTAAATAGGATGTAAATAATTATTTTCACATTCTTGTTATTTAATTAGTTGTCACATATTTTTGAGATTTTAAGAATTATTATATTAGTTTATGAGCTTAAAAAGTGAAGTTTAATGCCAAAATTTGGCTATAATGTCAACAAATTTATTTGATTATTAATATAATAAAATTCATAGATTTTTATTGAGTTATAACATGTTCAATAATTGATTTATCTTGTTATCATAATTACTTTCGTAATTGGCCAATTTTAGAGAAACTACTTCAAATAGGATTGTTGATTTTTTGTCTAACATTTAAATTTGGTTTATTATCAAATATCCATATACATTAAGTGTTTTGGTTTTATAATCTATGTTTGATTATAAAACACTTATGTCTACATACAAAAAGTGAAAGTTCATGACTTTTAACTAAATAACAAAATGTCTAAATATTTTTATAATTTTATCTCTAAAAAAATCTCTCTAGTAAAAAAAATTCATTTATTTCCATCCTTCCATATAAAACCAAACCTATAAATTTTTTATGAAATATTTTAACTTTATAAAAAGTGTAATTTTACAATTTTATTAGGATAATTCATATCACACACTTTTTTTCATATATCTTTATTTATTCAAATAATTAATTCTAAATTTTTGACATGACTCAAAGGTAAATATATAATAGAAAAAATCACTTATACAGTATAAGTTAGTATAACCAAAATTAAAAAACATATATCAAGTTTCAAATTTGTAAAAATAATCAACTTTTAGTTTCAAGTTGAACTTAGAATCATCAAATTTAGATTAAAAAAATAAAAGCTATCGAAATTAAATTTTAAAAACACCTGTTATTTAACCATATTAGTACGATGATTGACATCTATAACTGAGTTATATATAAAATACATTATCAAAAGAAACAACATTTCATAATGTTACTTAATTTTAAAAAGTCATCGACTCATTTTGAACTCTTGCTCAAGTTTAAATTTAATCTAATGGTTATAAATAAATGGATATTGTAAATAGATCTATCTAATGAAAAGATACATATATACATAGAAAGGTCATATTTAAATATTTAAATATTCAAAAAAAAAAAACCTTTTTACACCCCTTTTGTCTTCCATCACTTCCTAAACTTTATAAGAAAACAGTAATATTATAATTATGTTACTTAAGAACCATTATATCTTGAAAAGGGAAAACCATAAAATCTGTTTTATACCAAGATATTGTCTTAGAGAGGCAATTAATAGACCTTTCTTATTAAAGACAGTGCATTGCACACCTTAGATTATTGCACATATATACCATTAATATCAATACATTTTCAGAGCAAACCACGTGGATAGAGCCATAATTGTATCCTAACAATATACAGCTTAAAATGTACAAGATAGATACCTATACATACAAAAATAATCCAATTTTAATTAAGATCTTGTTTGATAAATTAAATATTGTATAAATGAATTGTAAATATTGTAAATAACAAAACAACTAGTAAGGGAGGATCGCGAAGATAAAATTCTTTTGATACAATGGAAATATTATATATACTTCTTTTTCTTAAGCAAAATGCCAAAAAGGGAATCATAATATTATTAAAAGAATTGTATGTACAACACATTGTACGATTAACTCTTTTTTTTATTTAGATTTTTTATTAATTCAACACATTATATAATATGAAAGCTACTTTTCGATATTTCCCGAGTAAAAAGCTTTGCTTCATCCGTTGAATTATATGATACAAAGTAATTTAGCTTATGAGTTATACCTAGGAGATAAGTTAGATTCTATAACCAAAGAAAACAGATCGAAACGATATTAACTAGGTCGTTTTATGTACTGTCTCTCTCTCTCTCTCTCTCTCTCTCTCTCCATATATACATGTATATATACGTTATATATGTTCTAATTATTGATTAATGTGCTAGCTTTATCGTTAATTCCTCTCTGAAAATTGATTTAGTTCTAGCTCTTAGTCCAAAAATTTCTCCTTGTCTCCACCATGGTAAGTCCATTTCATTTCCTTTCATCTCTTTTTTCTTTTTGTAATTGTGTATACAATAACAAATGTTTTCCTAACCAAAACAAGGTATTTGGTTGGAGAGAAAGTGATAGGAAAATAAGAGAAAATATAAGAGAGATTTGAGATAAGATTCGTACTGGATAACCTCTATGATGTATTGACTAATTATTAGAATAAATTTAAATCTAAGTCTAAGGCTAAAGTGAAGTTAAACCCCTTACAATATGGCGCATGAGACTTATAATTTTTTCTACTAATTATTTTAATAATATTATTAATTAACTATAACTAATAATAAAATATAATTATCATCTAGTTCTATGGTCTAATATTACCTAATAAGCAGTTATATATATATATATATATATTTGCATTCACTTTCATACACATCTACATTAAAATATAGCAAATGTGAATATATAACTCTACGACTTAGCACATAAATGACACTATTTTACACAAATTATTATCAATCTACATCAAAATATGCCTCGACTTCCTCAAATTCGTAAACATTTGCACCTAACAATCAAGTGTATATATATCTTGGCCTTCCTCAAATTCGTAAATAATAAGAATCAAGTTTATATATATCTTGGTCAGGATTTATCGAGACTAATTATATATTTGATATGTTTTAATGCGTTCAGGACAAGGAAGCTAGTAGCAATGGCAAGGGTGGATTCAGAGCTTGCATGTTCATTTTCAGTAAGCAAATAGCTTGATTCTTTTAACCTAATTAATTAAAATTTCATTAACAAAGTCTTAATTAATTTAATAACATGTTGGAATTAATCAGCTGTGTATTGTTTAATTTGTAGCATTGTCGGCGTTGGAGAACATGGGATTCGTCGCAAACATGATAAGCTTGTTTCTATACTTTAAAGATGTTATGCACTTTGATATTCCATCATCAGCCAACACTCTCACAAACGTAATGGGTTCTACTTTCTTGCTCACCGTCCTCGGTGGCTTCATCTCCGATACCTACCTGACCAGATTCGCCACTAATTTGATCTTCGGAACCATCGAAGTCTTGGTAATAATTACAAACTACCTCTACATACACATATATACACGATTCTGCTCGGATCAGGACTGACGAGGTCTCATTTTACAGGCTTTAATGATGATGACAATTCAAGCCTATTCACACAAACTACACCCACCAGACTGCGGGAAATCAAGCTGCGTAGAAGGTGGAATAGCAGTGATGTTCTACGTATCCCTGTCTTTATACGCATTGGGTTGTGGCGGTGTTCGCGGTTCGCTTGCTCCGTTAGGGGCTGGCCAATTCAACGAAAAGGATCCAAAAGAGGAGAAAGCTTTGGCTAGCTTCTTCAACTATTTCTTACTCAGTTGCACCATCGGAGCTGTCGTCGGAGTCACTGCCATTGTTTACATTAGCACTGATAAAGCCTGGTATTGGGGTTTTATGACATCGACTATCAGTGCGTTTGTTGGATTTGTTCTTCTCGCTCTCGGCAAGCCTTTCTACCGCGCTCAGCCGCCTGGAGAGAGCCCCATTTTGAGGGTTGTACAGGTTTGTATTAGTTCATTGTCTTCGTAATTTCTATCAGATTAATTTGTTAAACCCTTATTACTTGTTACCATATATAAGATTGATTTAACCTTAGACTAAGTTTAGTTTGTTGGCTTGACAGGTAATAGTTGTGGCAATCAAAAACCGAAAGCTTTCGCTCCCGGAAAACTACCAGGAATTGTATGAAATCAATGAAAAAGGAAGTCTTTCTACCGAGGCAAAAATCCTCCACACTAACCAATTTAGGTAATTGATCATAATGCTTCTTACTATATTTATTTATATACATGTTTAATTAAAATTTATATTTTCACAAATACGAATATGGTTTGTCTTTATACGTAAGGAGGTCCCTAAATCCAATTAAAATCACTTCATTGTTAAATTGATTTTATCATTTCAATAGAAGTTGGGGATTTTAGTAGTTTAGTTGTAAACAAATAATAGTCAGATTATTTTTTTTATAGGTGGCTAGACAAAGCAGCAATAGTCCGGAAAGACATAGAGCAATCAGCATGGACAATTTGCACAGTAACACAAGTAGAAGGAGTAAAAATCCTAACAAGAATGTTACCAATTTTAGCCAGCACAATCTTGATGAACACTTGCTTAGCACAACTCCAAACATTTTCAGTTCAACAAGGCGTTTACATGGAACCCCATCTAGGCGCCCTCAAAATTCCCACCGCTTCCATTCCTGTAATCCCCCTCTTTTTCATGTCCATCCTTCTTCCAGTTTACGAGCTGGTATTCGTCCCGTTCGCCCGGAAAATCACAGGACATCCCTCCGGAATCACGCAACTTCAAAGGGTAGGAGTAGGGCTAGTTCTCTCAGCAATCTCCATGGCCATAGCAGGAGTTGTGGAAGTGAAGAGAAGAAACCAATTTTATAAAAATCCATTGAAGCCTATGAGTTTGTTCTGGCTGTCGTTTCAGTACGGGATATTTGGTATAGCAGATATGTTTACGCTTGTGGGATTGCTTGAATTCTTTTACAAAGAAGCTCCTGCCGGAATGCGATCGCTTTCAACATCTTTTACCTTTCTGTCACTGTCATTTGGATATTTTCTGAGCACTGTTTTCGTTGATATTATCAATGCTGTGACAAAAAAGATTACTCCAAGCAAACAAGGGTGGCTGCATGGGAAGGATATAAACAAGAACAATATTAATTTGTTTTACTGGTTTTTGGCAATACTTAGTGTGCTGAATTTCGTTGTTTATGTGTGGTCGGCTTTGTGGTACAAGTACAAAGAAGAGACCATTGACAATGACGTCGATGCTTATCAGCAGCCAATTAATGGAGCACCGAGAGCATTGATTAATAATGATGATGCAGCCAAGGAGGAGAAAGCTGGGGAGAGTGACGCAAAAAAAAATAATGCAGCCAATGATGATGAAGTTAAGTCAGAAGCATGATATATATAAAGTGAGCTGTAATTTCTGTGTTGTATTAGATAAATAATAAAGGAGCAAATGTGTAAGTGCATGTGGTAGTTTCGTGCTTAATTAGAAAGAGGTTTAATTTTGTAATATTGAAGATTTTGTGAGGATTAATATGTTAATGTAGTATTTTATTAATTAATGGTTATATTTGCTTCATATGCATAGGAACACATATATAATTAATAAGAAAAATCAAATAGACTGCTAGTGGATGGACCAAGAGTTATATATGTTAGAATTTTTTAACTATAAGTGGCCCACGATTTTCATCATTTTAAGTGGGAACTTGTGTTGTACAGTTTCTATCAGTTTTTGTGCAGTTTATTACATGTTCTAACAGTTGTTACACGTTCTGACAGTTTTTGGCAATTAAATGGTTACACGTTCTAGCAGTTTCTGGTATTTTTTTTATGGTTTCTGTGATGGGTAGAGCCTATAAATACAGCTCTTGGTTAGGTCCCTATGCCAACAATTTCTTTTAAGAAATATACACCATCGTATAGAAATTGTAAGGTTTAGAAGAACCATAAACCAGTAATTTTTCATCACCAGATTGTGAAAGACGACAATGGCAGGAGGTATGTCTTTTGGGTTTAATTCCGCATTTGATCTATATGCTATTATGATTAGTAAAGCATGCTAGATCATATATGAAATAGGTAATATTTGGTATCAGAGCCGTTGTTATTGCCTCTGCTTTGTTTTTGATAAATTCGGTTAAAAGGTTATTATTTAGGAAATCGAATTTATTGTTCAGTATTATTGATTAATAATAATACTAGAAATCATTATGAAATTGGATTACTGGTTTGGGATTTGATTTGATGATTTTTGTTTCTGGAATCAAATAAGAGATAATTCGTTTATGTAATAAAAAAAAAAAATTGTTTGCTGGAGGTTGAAGATAATGTCATATGACATGTCATCTGCTATATGCTAAATAGTATGACATGTCGTTTTCTGCATGATATTGTATGACATGTCATCTGCTTATGTTAAATAATAAGACATGTCATTTTTGAAATGACTTAATATGACATGTAGTTTTTATTTTTGAACGCGTGTGACATGTCGTTTTTATTATTTTGGTAATATGACATGTAGTTTCTGTATGTTATAGTAAATAATAACATGCAACTTATTTGATTATTTTGGGACATATAATTAAAATTATGTCTTATTGTTTCATACAATTTATATAACCAATTTATGATTAAAATTAAATGTCTATAATCCGTATAATTTTGCTTAATTAAGGATTAGCCACAGCATCTTTAATTATACAAAATTATATTTTGAGTATTTTATGATCATGTATAAGAAGATGACATTACTTGTAATTAATCATATTTAATATAATAAATTTTATCCCACAGGAATTTTTATTATATTTATATGATTAATTAGAATAAAATATCAAATTATTTTCTTAATTACCTACAGGAATTAGGAAAAGGAACATAATTTGATAGTTTTATTGTAAATGTTTATATATACATATATAAATATGAATATGCTTGAATTAAAACTTTAGCCCACAGGCAAGTTTTATGTTCATTAATTCATATTTTACAACGTGATTTATATTAGTAGAACATGATATCTGTTTATTAGCCTCAATTCATATTATATATAAGCATGTATGTTTAATTGTGCAGTTATACAATCTATAAATTTTTCTGATATCAAATGTGACATTCCTAAGTTGAAAGGTGATAACTATAAGGTTTGGAAGGAAAGAATTCTCCTTCATTTAGGGTAGATGGACATTGATTATGTTATACGGAAAGATGAACCAATTATTACCAAAATCAGCAGTCAAGCTGAAATTGCTCTTTATGAACGATGGGAGCGATCTAATCGCTTAAGTATGATGTTCATAAAAACTAAAATTTCTGCTAGTATTCGATGTTCAGTCGATCAACATGATAATGTCAAGGCATTATTGAAGGCAATTGATGAACAATTTGAGACTTCAGATAAAGCACTTGCTAACACCCTAATTATGAAGTTTTCATCTATAAAGCTCACCAGTGTTAGAGGTGTGCGTGAGCACATTATGCAAATGAGGGACATTGCAGCTCAGTTAAAAGCTCTTGAGGTTGAAATGTCTAAGTCTTTTCTTGTACACTATATATTGAACACTCTTTCACAAGTATATGGACCCTTCAAAATCTCCTATAACACGCATAAGGATAAATGGTCAATTAATGAACTATTGACCATGTGTGTTCAAGAAGAAGGAAGGCTAACAATGGAATTGGGTGAAAGTGCATTTATGGCAACACAAGGGAAGAACAAAGGGCAAGCCAAACAGAAAGGGAAAGGTAAAATACCTCCTCAAACTGAAATTAAAAAGGAATCCAAGTGCTTCTTCTGCAAGAAGAAAGGACACATGAAAAAGGATTGTTCTAAGTTTCAGAAATGGCTTGAGAAGAAAAGTAATTCAATCTGATTTGTTTGTTATGAATCTAATACAGTTGAAGCTAGTCATAACACATGGTGGATTGATTCTACTTCTACAATCTATGTTGCAAATACCTTGCAGGGTATGCAAAACCTAAGGAAACCAGTGGGTAGTGAGTAGTGCATCTATTCAGGAAACAAGATGCATTCATATGTGGAGGCAATTGGAACATGTAGTTTAATTTAAAGTAGTGGTTTTGTTTTGAGTTTAGAAAAGACATTTTATATTCCAACTTTTTCTAGAAATTTAATTTCTGTTTCAAGACTTGTACCGTTTGGTTATTCCTTTAATTTTTCAGATACTTCTTTTAATTTATTTTACAAATCTGATCTTGTTGGGAATGGTACATTGTCTGATGGTCTTTTCTGTATTAATTTACAAAATAATGCCTCTTATGACGTGATGCATGTTCAAGCTGGTATTAATCGATGTGTTATGAATGAAAATTCCTCTATTGTGGCACCGGAAATTAGGACATATCTCTTTAGAAAGAATTAAAAGATTAATAAATGATGGGGTACTTAATACTTTAGATTTTACTGATTTTAATACTTGTTTGGACTGTATAAAGGGAAAACAGACCAACAAGACAAAGAAAGGTGCCAAAAGGAGTTCAAATAAATTAGAGGTCATACATTCAGATATTTGTAGTCCAGACATGGACTCGTATGGTTAGAAATACTTCATCTCTTTTATAGATGATTACTCACGATATATGTATCTCTACTTGCTTAAGAATAAAAATGAAGCATTAGATATTTTTAAAGTTTTCAAAGCCGAAGTAGAGAAACAATGCGGAAAGCAAATTAAGATTGTGAGAACAGACAGAGGTGGAGAATATTATGGTAGATATACTGAGGATGGACAAGTACTTGGTCCATTTGCGAAGTTTCTTCAAGAACAAGGGATAGTTGCCCAATACACCATGTCTGGCTCTCCAAACCAGAATAGCGTAGCAGAAAGAAGAAACCGAACGTTAATGGACATGGTACGAAGTATGCTTAGCAGTTCTAAGCTTCCTAAATCATTGTGGACTGAAGCTCTTAAGACGGCAGTGTATATATTGAACCGAGTTCCAACCAAGGCTGTGCCAAAAACGCCTTTTGAATTATTTAAAGGTTGGAAACCGAGTTTGCGACATGTACGCGTTTGGGGATGTCCGTCTGAAGTAAGAGTCTATAATCCACAAGAAAAGAAACTAAACCCAAGGACCATTAGTGGATGTTTTATAGGATATGCTGAAAAGTCTAAAGGGTATAGATTCTATTGTCCATCTCATACCATTAGGATTGTGGAATCAAGAAATGCAAAATTTCTTGAAAATGACTTAATTGGTGGAAATGATCAATTTCAGAATATTATTTCTGAGAAAGATCATATTGATGCTCAGCCATCCACTTCAAGTGATAGGTTGATTGTAATTCATAACTCACCTCAAGTCCAACCGGATGTTGAGCAACCAATTATTGAAATTCCACAAGTAACTAATAATCCAGTAGATCAATCTGTTCAAGAATTACCAGAAAATTTTGAACAAACAGTTGAACAACATATTCTTCAGGAAAATGTTGATACAACATTAAGGAGATCTACTAGATTAAAAAGATCAGCAATTCCTAATGATTATGTTGTGTATCTACAAGAATCTGACTATAACATTGGAGCCGAAAATGATCCAGAAACGTTTTCACAAGCTATGAGTTGCAAAGAATCAAATTTATGGTACGATGCAATGAAAGATGAGATGATTTCTATGGCATTTAATAGAGTTTGGAATCTTGTTGAGTTGCCTAATGGTGCAAAAGCCATAGGATGTAAATAGGTCTTTAAAACTAAGAAAGACTCATCAGGCAACATTAAGAGATAAAAGTAAGACTCGTTGCCAAAGGATTCACTCAAAAGGAAGGAATTGATTACAAAGAGACATTTTCTCCTCTATCCAAGAAAGATTCCTTTCGTATAATTATGGCATTAGTTGCACATTTTGACTTAGAATTGCAACAAATGGATGTGAAAACGGCCTTTCTCAATAGAGATTTAGAGGAAAAGGTTTACATGAACCAATCAGAAGGATTTTTCTCTAGCAATGGCGAGCATTTGGTTTGCAAGCTCAAGAAATCCATATATGGCTTGAAACAAGCCTCCCGTCAATGGTATTTGAAATTTCATGATGTTATTTCTTCATTCGGTTTCGTCGAAAATATCATGGATCAATGTATATACCAGAAGGTCAGTGGGAGCAAAATATGTTTCTTAATTCTATATGTGGATGACATTCTACTTGCATCCAATGATAAGGCGTTACTTTATAAGGTGAAACAATTTCTCTCTGAAAATTTTGACATGAAGGATATGGATGATGCATCTTATGTCATTGGTATTAAGATACATAGAGATAGATTTCGAGGTATTTTAGGTCTATCTCAAGAGACCTATATCAATAAAGTTTTAGAGAGATTTCGGATGAAAAATTGTTCACCAAGTATAGCACCTATTGTGAAAAGTGACAGATTTAACTTGAACCAATGTCCAAGGAATGATCTTGAAAGGGAACAAATACAAAATATTCCATTTGCTTCTGCTATTGGAAGTCTAATGTATGCTCAGGTCTGCACCAGACCTGACATTGCATTTGCTGTTGGAATGTTGGAAAGATATCAGAGTAATCCTGGTTTAGACCACTGGAAAGCTGCAAAGAAGGTGATGAGGTACCTTCAAGGAACGAAGGATTATATGCTTATGTATAGACGAACAGATAATTTGGAGGTGACTGGATACTCAGATTCAGATTTCGCTGGCTGTGTTGATTCACGAAAGTCAACATCTGGATACATTTTTATGTTTGCCGGTGGAGCTGTATCTTGGAGGAGTGCAAAGCAAACTTTGACTGCTACTTCTACTATGGAGGCTGAGTTCGTCTCTTGTTTTGAGGCTACTTCGCATGGTGTATGGATGAAGAATTTCATATCTGGGCTTAAGATCGTGGATTCAATTTCTAGGCCATTAAAGATATATTGTGATAATTCAGCTGCAGTATTTATGGCTAAAAATAATAAAAGTGGTAGTCGAAGCAAACACATCAACATTGAGTATTTAGCTATAAGAGAACGTGTTAAAGATAAAATAGTAGTTATTGAACACGTTAGCACTGAATTGATGATTGCTGATCCTTTGACAAAAGGCATGCCACCATTGAAATTTAAGGATCATGTAGATCAAATGGGACTTGGTTCCTTTTGATGTTTTTTTGTTATCAGAACGAATGTTGATTGTAATGAAATTCTATTTATGTTATGATATTTTCTCATATTTGATTTTCAATTGTGTACACATTTATTAATTGAGAAATATCATTTATGTTTGGACCTAGAATAAACATAGGGTTTATTCATTATTAATATTGATAACTGTTTAAGAGACATGATGCATAGTGATACATGGAAGATAATACTCATTTATAGAGAACCTATCGCCATGATTCATATATTTTGTCTCTTATTATAGTAAATGATGAAATCATGGACCAAGTGGGAGAATGTTAGAATTTTTTAACTATAAGTGGCTCACGATTTTCATCATTTTAAGTGGGAACGTGTGTTGTACAGTTTCTGTCAGTTTTTGTGCAGTTTATTACATGTTCTAGCAATTGTTACACGTTCTGGCAGTTTTTGGCAATTAAATAGTTACATGTTCTAGCAGTTTCTAGTATTTTTTTATGGTTTCTGTGATGGGCAGAGCCTATAAATACAACTTTTGGTTAGATCCCTATGCCAACAATTTCTTTTAAGAAATATATACCATCGTATAGAAATTGTAAGGTTTAAAAGAACTATAAACCAGTAATTTTTCATCACCAGATTGTGAAAGACGACAATGGCAGGAGGTATGTCTTTTGGGTTTAATTTCGCATTTGATCTATATGCTATTATGATTAGTAAAGCATGCTAGATCGTATATGAAATAGGTAATAATATATGGTGTTATATATATATATATATATATATGTTGGAATATTTTTGAGATAAAGGTGATAGGCATTTATATTTATAAGGGAAAAGACAATAATTAAAGTTGCCCTATAGAGGCACATCTTCGAAAATATTGTAAATAAACAATTTTTCGTGATATTATTTCAATTTGAATTAAGAAGAATAAAAGATAGACCAAAATTAAAGGAAAGAAGACGGATGGGTGGAGATTATATATGTGAGTGTATATATTTTTTCAATGAAGGAGGTGTTGAAGATGAGTTGGAAATGAGTCTTGAAGGAAGAAAAGGCCTAAATAGTAATTAATTAATTCTTAATTAATTAATTAGTATTTTGTGTCACCATATATACTAATTTTAATATTATTAACCCCTCCAGATAAAAGCAAAAAGCAAGAAAGAGAATCAATTGTGAAGGGAGACTGATTTTTCAAGAATTAAAAAGAAAATCAAATAAATTGTTTTGTCTACGTTATAAGTAAGAAAAGAGTTGGTGAATTTAAAATGAAAAGCATTCTGTTGAAAGCAGAATATCCTAACCAGCTAGACTACAACGGATTGATGTTTGCTGCTATAATTTTCAAGACCTAAACTATATTGTCACTTTGAATTTAGTGCATACATAATCAATCACAACAACAAAACCTATTTATATAATAAAATTATTTTGAGCGTGAAGAAAACCGAACATGTTAAAATTATTACTTCATTTATTCACCCAACTAAATCTATAATTTTAAGTTAAAGTATGTTTACTGATAAGGATGTGTCTCTTAAGTGATTATAGAGCATGGTTTTTATAGAGGAAAATTTTTGTCGACTATTATAGTTGGTGGCATAAAGAAGTTATGAAAACTTTAAGTTTACGTGCGAAATTTAAAAAGGATTTTAATCTATTTAGCATAAATTGGTTAGGAATTAGAAAACATTCTTCTAATGAGATTAGGTAAATTGAAACTAGGTTGTTTAGGGTTTATCGAAGGAATTGGAAAGATTCATCTTTAAATAAGACTTGTAAAGATGTCATATGAACAAATTTATTGTAAAAGATTTCAGGCACGTGATAATAGAATTGTGAGTGTAAAAATTATTTAAAGAAAAAGTTGGAAAAACAATCCAGCAATCTTTTATGATGTTATTTCAATTGGAATTACTGATTGGTTTAACTATTATGAACTGTTAACTAAACTTAAATTTAATTCAATAAGTATATATAATTGAAAGAACATTAATGGGGAGATACACCCTAACCTAAGGGGTACATGTATATTCCCATATAGGGGCCATATATTTTAACAAAAAGGTCTTCCTGCACCTCTTTAATTGTCCACCATTTTCCTACTCCAATATTATGATGAATACTTTATATTTTATGCATCAAATCTCCAAATGTTTGTTATAACTTTGTAGAAATAAAATGCTGATTTTGGCAAACTTGCGACGTTCGAGGATTTTCGGGTTTACTTTTAATGTATGAGTATGATGCAGGCAAATGAACAGATACTTTATTATTATACTATATCATACATGATAATTAGCAGCTAGCGAAGGACCTGATGATTGCATGACTAGACTACAATAAATTGACGCTTGAGATTCTAATTTTCTATATCTGAACTATATTATACGATATTCACTACAACAAAACCTATGATATAATAAATTATTTTGTAGCTCGAAGAAAACCCAACAGGTTAAAATTATTACTTCATTCATTCACTGAACTAAATCTATAATTTTAAGTTAAAGTATGTTTCCGAACAATAATGTGTCTTTTAAGTGATTATAGAGCATGGTTTATAAAGGATAATCATTACCGAGTATGTTAGGTGGATAATCTTAAGTTTATAAGAATGGATGGATACTTAACATACTAATATTTTAGATGCATAGAAATGTGACCAATTAATTTTAACTTTAAATTTAGACGAGGATAACAATGTGAGTACTATTTTTGGGAACTGCAATTTTACAAGTCTCTAATTAATCCTAACTAACTTCTAATTTCTTCATGCTTATATTAAAATCATGCAAATTTTAATTTCTGATACCTACTTAATTGAATGAAAATCTTTTATAAATAATTGACTGAAAATTATTTGAAGCACAAACTTCACATTTCTCTATTCCTTTCTTTCTTTTCTTTTTGTTCATTTGTCCCTTCATAGCACTGCTTATATCACCTCACAATTTTAATTTTTCTATGATATTTAGTTTAGTTGAGATTGTGTGGGTATTGTTATAAGCAGTGACTATGAAGGGGCACATGAATAAATAAATAAAATAGCTGTGCCAATTAAAAAAAAAACCCCAAACTAAAATATGTCAATTGATATTTAATTTAAAGTCTTGATAATTCTTATCAAGCTAATTTATTTGGAGGCTCTATTATAAGAGTTTGTGATACATATTTTCCCATAAAATGAAATATCTTATTGATTAATAACAGTCCTTGATTTATAATCTTCGACAAAGTAAAATATCTTGTTAATATACAACATTACAATGCTTAATAAATCTTAGTGTTGGGCTCGAAATATTGAAATCACCAACATCCGTAATTTTGATTATAAGACATTATATTACACATGTAAAGACTTTTAACTATACAATAATTAACAATACGAGAAGCCATTTGTAATTAGAATGAGTTAAAATAATGTTAATATAAATTCTTGATGAAATCTTGATTGGTATGTACTTATTGATAAAGAAATTAGTAAATGACAAAAAAAATTAATTTTGTGGAAAAGTATCAATCGGAGTATGAATTAAACTTCAAGATGTGATATCATAATATTGACATGTAGTTGATAAGATATTTGACTTATGAGAAAATGAAAATAATTAATATGATAAATAGTGTGACCGTATTTCAATATGAATTCATTAATTTTGTATCATGATTTTACTATGTCACATAATTGTCCTTTAATATTAGTAATATAGTTTTAGCTACAAACTTTACTTCCTACATGGGGTACTATTTTAACAACCACGTGTATGAATTGACTCCATTTCCAAAGATTTTACAAGATAATTTTAAAAACTTAACTACTTGCTAAGATTGTGTTGAAAATTTAAAAAATTGCTATAGTAATAATATTGGTAAGAAAATAATATTATCATCTTACTTCTTCAAACTATTGCCACTAGCTGGTGTAATAGATCTTTGTCACATACTGCTCATGTGATAAAGTCATATGATGACCGTCACGATTTTAACTACTTTTGACCTCATTTTCATCATTTTTTTCTTGGAAATAATTATATTATTACATAAATTAAGAAATTTAAAGTCTAATGACTTGGACAGAAATTTATTTGGAGCAAGTCATTCACGACAAGCGATGAGCAGTGGCAATTAATTAATTAAATGTTAGTTCTTAAATACCTTATTATTAAGTTAATTGTTTGTGTAATTTGCGGCTATATATTTAGTTTCACAATACATTTTACAAGATCTTGATAGAATTTTGATTGGCTTGTCAATAACTAAAAGAAACAATAAAAGAAAATTTTGTATTAATAGAAATATAAATTCAAAACCGTCCTGTAATAATGTTGAAAATGTGGTTGATAAGATATTTCCTTTAGTGAGAAAATGAAAATAACATGATTAAGAGTACAACTGTATGTACAATTAACGATCACGTGTGTCTATTTCAAAGATTTTACGAGAATTTTCATTACATAATTCTAGAAACTTCATTACTTGCCAACATCTTAAAAGAAAAGATCGATAATAATATTATCTCAAAAGAAAAGATTTTATCTGCACCCTTAGTTTAAATTAGTTTAAACATTTGTATTTAAACTGGTTATTGTTATTCTCTTTCTCATACTAGTATGAATTTATTCAATAAATTTTATCACATAAATTAAAAGAATTATTTTTTATCACAAGAATTCAAATAATTATTTTAAAATTTTGGTGTTTAATCTAATATTTTGTTAATTATTAACCATTTAAAACAAAAGTTATTGGATAATTAATCATATCTCGTAGTAACTTAATAAAAAAATAAACTTTCTTTCAACCAATATGTTTTCTTTGCAACATAGAAGATTAACTATATATCTACACTAAATTCTCTATGATTAAATTGTTTTATGATTTGACACTTGAATGTCCTTATGCAAATATGTTAAGTATATCCAAGGTGGAGTTAGGCTGAATGTTCAGAGAGAGCCAAAATGTAATAATCTAAAATTTGAGGGATCAAAGCAACAAAAATGTAATTTAAAAGATTAAAATTAGTAATTTTTACACAAAAACTTTAAAATTTTATTAGGATCTCTACAGGTCCCGATGTGACTCCACAACTAAATATATCATCCAGTTATAATGGTAACTCGAGATATATAAATGTAAAATTGATAGTGGAACAAGATCGAAGAAAAATAATTTATTATTATCGCTATAAACCTACTTTACAAAAGCACCATCACTCTTGGCTTGTTTTAATTATATTATTTTACAGTAATTTTTAAAAAATTGTTTCATTTACGAATAAATAGTTCAAATTCTTATCTCAGGTGAACCGAATATATTTAATGGGTTTTGTCGTGTCAATAAGTATTTCTAATTTTTGGTATTTGGGAAAATTTGAACATAAGAACTTCAAATCAAGCTTTAACTAATATTATATTAATTGTTGTCACTTAACCCAAGAACCATTGTTAGATAACTAATGGTCTCAAGAACTTGTTAAAAATCTAAAAATTTCTATAAACCAATATTTCTTCGCAATATTGAAGATTAGCTACCTATACTAAAATTTTTACAATTAAGTTATTCTACAATTTAACACTTTAATAGCCTTACGTGTGCCAAGCTAGTTTTCGCGAATGTTTGAGATATGCATGCTTATCTCTTCTAGTAATCAATATTCAAATTGAACAATAATATAGATGAACTTCCAACTAATGTCTCCGCATGCTTATCTCTTCTAGTAATCAATAGTCAATCAAATTGAACACTAATATAGATGAACTTCCAACTAATGTCTCTGCATGCTTATCTCTTCTAGTAATCAATATTCAAATTGAGCACTAATATAGATGAACTTCCAACTGATGTCTCTTGCATTTTCAACATACTACTGTGCAATAATTGAATTATGGATTTCTTCTAGTAATCAATATTCAAATTGTACACTAATATAGATGAACTTCCAACGAATGTCTCTTGCATTTTCAACATACTATTGTACATTAATTGAATTATGGATTTCATTAAGAGTGCGTAACTTAACCCTAATTCACTGCAATCGACATTATCTGGTCATGAGGATTGATTTGATAAATTTATAAAATTAATTTACAGCGCTACAAGAAGACAAATCATTCGTTGTGAAGCCTACGAACCTTATTTTTTAGGGTGTTTTAATCACTTAAGTAGAGATAGTATCACTCTTGTCTTGCATGCACTAGTATTCCTGGACTTATTTTAATCGTATTATTTTATGACAACATGAATTCATTAGTTTCAGATTCATTTTCAATTAATACTACTGTATATGATGCGATCATTAATAGTATAACTTTACACCAATCCAAATTTATTAGTTTCGTGTCATAATTTTATCAGGTTATGATTAAATTAATTGTCATTTTTAAGTAATATAGAGTTCTTACAATTTATATGGGCCGTAAACTTTACTTCCCACAGTAACAATTATCTTATCCACAAAAGTGTCAATTACTTTCCAAGATTTAACAAGAATTCTCACTATATAAATCAACAAATTGCTTAACCAATTACCTACATTGATCTTATACTGTGTTTGCTTTAGCAATATGGCGAGGTCCCTCAGCTCTCAGACCAAAATGGAATCGCTTTCAAGAATTTTCCGAGAATTGGCAATCAAGGGGGAAGATTTACCAGAGAAATATATCTACAAAGGAAGAAATGCTGGAGTCCTGAATGCTTCTCTACCTTCCATGGAACTTCCGGTTATTGACCTTGGTCTCCTCTCGTATCCATCACCTAACAATGAAGAACTTCAGAGACTTAGCTCGGCTCTCAGCTTTTTCGGCTGCTTTCAGGTATGGCATCAAACTTAATTTCCACTTAATAGTTAGTTATTTTATTTCGTAAAATATCTTACTTTTTACCATTTCATTAATTTGCTCATCCCAATCAAGAGAAAGTCTTACATGGGCTGCATGTCTTTATAGACTTCCCAATAAACTCCATGCATTTCTTTTGTCCTTCTTTCTCCTTCTGTTTTCTTTTCATCTACATATTATCATTAATAGCTCCTTTTCAACTACGTAATTATATTGAATCTTATTTTTTCTACAAACACTTGCATGTTATCAAAATCTACACCAACAATTCAAGTCTCGATACCTTTGCTAATTGCATGATCGTTTTTTATCTTTAAGCAACTCTTTGTCAATAGTTAATTTATTTTCTAATCAATATTGTTGCTTAATTTACTCGAACAATTTACTCAGAGCTGTTAGGGATTGTGCAGGCTGTAAATCATGGAATAGAAACTGAATTTCTGGAAAAGGTTCGAGAAATTGCCCTTCAGTTTTTGCACTGCCTCCGGAAAAAAAGCCCAAAAATCCCACAAAAACCAGCGGCATTCACGGCTACAAGAATGATTTGATAACTGAGAATCAAACACTTGAATGGGCTTGCCGAATGAACATTTTAGTCTGTCCTGAAGATCAACGTCAACTCGAATTTTGGCCTCAATATCCTGAAAATTTTAGGTAACTATTTAAGACTGCATTTAAGATTTAATAGCTTGTAATTTCAAGCAGTTAAAATGATGTGACAGTTTCTGCATGTTAACTACAACTGCAGGGAAATTTTAGATGAATATGGAATGAAGTTAAGGGTGGTATCTGAAGATATCCTAAAGGCAATGGCAAAATCACTGAAGTTGGATGAAAATTGCTTTTTGGAAATGCAAGGAGAAAATTCATTAATTATTGCAAGATTCAATTATTTTCCACCATGTCCGAAATCTGATCAGGTTCTCGGTTTCAAGCCTCATACGGATGGATCAGCATTCACCATCATCTTGCCAGACAAACAAGTCGAAGGTCTTCAATTCCTCAACCATCAAAATCAATGGTATAAGCCTGCTACAACTCTCCCTCAAGCTCTTCTTGTTAACCTTGGCGACCAGGGAGAGGTAAGCAGATAGATATATACTACGGTATAATATTACTGAGTGTGAACGGAATTTGAATCTCAAATCTTTTTTCAGATAATGAGTAATGGGATGTTTAAGAGCCCGATACACAGAGTGGTGACAAATTCAAAGAAGGAAAGGATTTCAGTAACAATGTTTTTTTCTCCAAATTCAGAGAAAGAGGTTGAACCGGTGAAAGAATTGATCAGTGAGGAAAGGCCAAGATTATACATGAAACTCAAAGATTATCACAACTTCTATTTTCAAAGCTACTGGAAAGGGGAGTTGCCAATTGAAGCAGCAAGAATAAGATCTTGTTAATTAGAATATTTCTGCTAGTTATTGTGATGTGGGAATGAAATAAAAAAAACATCTCAGAATCTGCTATATGTAATCCATATGCTCTTTCGTTAAATAAAAGAGCGCAATAAATGTTTTGTAAACATTTTACTTTCATCATTTAGTATTAGTAGCTGCCTTATTACAATTTTTAATATTATATCAGTTATCCTATATTATTTCTCATGTAGTATTATGAGACTGCGTAATCCCAATGTGTACAAATGCATTATCTAAAATTATGCTTCTAGTAGAAACAGAAATGTATACAAACAGAAAGATTTGAGATAGCAATCAATGTGTTTTACATAATTGATATTAATTAACTGCTAGCTTCTTGGTGTGAAAACTTAAGTATTGGAACTCAATAAGATATCATTCCCACGTGACCTTAAAATGCTAGAAACTAGTAATAATTTGACAATATCCAATAATTATTGCTGGATTGTATCATGCATGCGCTAGTATAAAATAAAGTAAATAAGGATTGCCAATCTTTGACACCAATGTCATCATGATTAATTAATTGAATTTGGATATCTCAATTCAACTATATACAACGAGATGAATCAATTTTTATTGAAGCATTATTGAATAATATTAAACGTTTTTTGTCAGTTTGAATAATTATAAGATAGTGGTATAATCTTAAAAGTAAGTTTTTATTATACTTTTTTAAATTAATATATTGGAAAGAGCAAATAAGACAAGTATCTAATTAAAAGGATAAGAATTTATTTTTGGTATTGAATTTTTATTGATCAAAATACAAGCTTTGAAGTTTTGACTTGTAATGGATAATATAAAATATAATAGAAGAATATATATTAAGTATCAATTATATATATATATAAACACACATATATATGTGATATAATTCTAAGAATCTAGTTAGTATAACTTTTCAAATAAATCTTTTTAAAGTAAACATTTTACCGGCAGAATTTTTATAAACAGAGTTTTTAACAAAATTTTATTAATCGTTTAGTCATCACAAATGATTTTTTAAAAAAATTTAAGTAATTATTTTAATAAATAAATTTTTAATATTTTATTTTTAACAAATATTTTAAAATTTTTAAAATAAAATAATAATATTTTAAACAATTTTATTTTTTAAAAATGTTGGAAAAACTCTACTATCAAAAGCCCAAACTTTAGGCTTCTTCTAATAGAATTAACCGAACGATATCGAAAAATTTAAAAAAAAATTTATTATTAAAAAAACTCTTTAGCCAATGGAAAAACCAAATCAAACGGACACTAATTCTTTTTAAAATTCTATATAAGATTAAAAATAAAGCTAAACTACCATTTTATTATATATAAATTACAATCTGAATCATACTAGACATTAGTTCTTTAGCCAATAAAACTAGATGTGATATTTACAAATTTAAATATTTCAAAATTGCTAGGATACATATCTCAAAGTAATGTATTTTGTCCGATTTCTTTAAAAAAATTTCAACTATTGACATTACCAACCTAAGCTCTAAGATGGTCAAAAAAGCCAAGCCTTGGATAAAGTTTGGGTCATAAGGTCAGGTTTAAACCTAACTTTAAATATATTTCGATTAAGACTTAGACTTTTTTAAAATATAGTATGATTTAAGTCAGGCCGAGTTACCTAAATATAAATGTTAAAACTTTAGACCAGGCTAATCTAAGCCAAGGCCTAACCCAAAAAATATGAAATTTGACATAGGTGCTTAATAAATTTAGATGGATCAAAGTTGAGTTTATAAAACCTAACCTGAATCCAAAAATGTTTAACCCTTTATTTTAAGCTTTAAAGCCTGTATTTAAAACCCGACCTAGAAAGCATATAAGTTAGGCTCAAGGCTAGACTCGGTTTAAACAAATTTATCTTGGTTTAGGCATCACTTTTATAAACCCGATTCAAACTCAAAAAAACATTCATCCTACTAAGCTCTTTTTGTTTCTATTAAAATGAAAATTCTTGTGCACACTAAATGGTTTACATTAAAAATAGTTCCTAGTACAATATTAGAAGTGGGCAGAAAATCAGACCGAATCAGACCAAACCAAAATTGGATTAAAATTTACAAGTTTGGTTCGGTATTTTATGCAATTCGGTTCAATTTCAGTTCTTAAAATAAAAAACCTGAAATTTTTTGTCTAATTTTGGTTTTGATTTAAAAAACCTGAACTGAACCAAAATAATTATTTTTTAATATTTTTTCATCTAAACGACGTCATTTAGTACACTGAAAAATTTTTAAAAAATAATAATTTATTCAAAACTAAACCGATCCGAAAATCAAATCAATTGGTTCGGTTTTAATCTAATTCTAATATGTAATCGGTTTGGTCCGATCTAAGTTTTTCTTTCTATTTGGTCCAGTCCAATCTTAAAAATTTGAGATCCGGAATTTTTGGGTCCGATACAATTTTTTAAAAATCCAAGTAGAACTGAACCATGCCTACCCCTATATAACATATGATCCCAAACGAGATTTAAGTTATCTATTATCACATCACACAACAAAAGCTCTAATTTCATTTATGCCTAAAAATTTAAAAATAAGATTCTAAACAATTGCAGTCAATAAAATCTCCTACAACACAAATCAAAATAATCCTATACCAACAAATGTAATGGCCATAATGTATAAATCAAATATATACAGAGTTTAATTAATTACCAGTAACTCTAAAATCACTTTTCTAAATTTCATACTAATTTTAATTATCTTAATCATGCTTAAGCTCTTAACTTCATATATATCTTTCAACCTCTCTTACCTGCCCCTTAAGTGATGAACTTAATAGAAGTAAGTTCTATTCACCAAACCCTAATTACTTTCTAGATCACCTGAAAGGGAAACTTCAACAAGGACCAATTTAGCGAATCATTAACACTCTCGTCCAATTCCACATATTCAATCAAATTCTTTAGCTTTAGTAATTCTTTCTACTATATAAGTGCACATAATTATTTGATTATATATCCTTTTGTAGTAATCATCTCATAGCCATAAACTTCATTAATACTGAAAATATGTTTTAAATGTTATTTCTTATGGATTGCTAGTTTAACAATGTTGCCAAAAATATGTAATCTTAAAAATTTGACTAAAATAAAGTCATTATAATTGGCCTACCTAAAACATATTAATATGCAAGGTTCTTCAATAACTTATATTGAAAGTCAAGATCTTCTTCTTCTGCAACATCAATTTCATATTGATTAACTTATCAAAACATAAAATGTCCACCACCATGTGATGAATAGAGCTAAGTTTGACCTATAATAAGAATATTAATAATTCAAATATGTCTCGAACATCCAATGAAAGGAAAAAGTTAGAGTAATTATAAAATATATGTTGAAATTTTGAAAATAAATTTAAATAGACTCTGAGATCTCTGAGATCTTAAAATCTTATTATAAAAGTCTATCCCCAAAATTGGAAAGTTCTATTTGTTTCATAATCAATTACACGCCAACTAAGGTGTATTTGTGACATTTTATATCATAAAGTTTAGATGCATGGTTATGAATTGAGTTTATGCTGGGTAAAATAGTTTGAGTTATAGAGATAGGTTAAAGCTTGAATATAGCCCAAGTTTTAGGGCCGGATGAAACTAGATCCTAAATATATTTTAAATTGAGCCCAGGTTTTTACTTTTAAAACACAATATACGCTAGATCTGGTTGAGCTAGGCTTGGGCAAAGTCTGCGTATTCGAATAATAAATTTTAAAACCTCATGCTAAGCCCAAGCTCGACCATAAAAATATGAAATTTAGCCCATATACTTAATAAATTTAAATGAATCTGAGCTGGATTTATAAAACCCAATCTGAACCCATAATTTTTTAACGCTTAATTCTAAACTTTAAAGCTCGAGTTTAAAACCTGACCTAGACTAGGCCTAAATAAGTCCAAACTTGGACAACATATAAGTCGAACCCAAGGCCAAGCCAAATTTAAATAAATTTAATTTGGTTTAAGCCAAGCTTTTATAAACTTGGCTCAAACTCGAAAAATTGCTCACCCTAGTTAAGTAATATAATTCTTATTCTTCTTTTTTTATATATTTTTATTGACAAATTCATTGTATTTCATACTAAAAATCTTATTAAATACTTTATATATTTCAATAGAGTATACATTTTATTAAAAAACATATAAACTTCCTATTAGTACTCATAGTTTTTAGGTAACCATGATATTTTAAGTGATCATGGTATTGTCCAAACTATCAAATTTAGTGCCTTTCTTACCTATATAGCCAACTCTAACTATAGAACTTTCTTTATTTTAGGTAATCATGATATTTTATAATCTCAGTCTAAACCTGAAAAATTGTCCATACTAATTAAGTTAATACAATTCTTATTCTCCTCTTTTTGATATTTTTGTTACTAAATTTCCATCATTTTCATATTAAAAGTCTCATTAAAAAATATATTTCAACCAAATATAAATTTTATTCAAAAATATATAAACTTCCTACTAGTGCTTATAGCTTTAGGTGATCGTGATATTTTAGGTGATCATGTTATATCCACATTACCAAATTCAATGCCTTCCTTATCCATATAGCTAACTCTAACTATAGAAACAACCTTATTATAAGATCCAAATGGTTATAATAAAATTAGAATTATCGAACATGTCATATTTAATGTACAGTCTATTTATTTTAGTTTATAGATAGAGAAAAGTAACCTTATTGATTCCTAATTTATTCTTCCTGGTATAGTAATATTTGCAATTAATGGTAGATTTACAGTGTGTATGGTTTATTAACTACACAAGGGAAAAAAGACAAGACAAAGAAGCAAATGAATTTAATCACTACAAGAAAAGATATCAACAAGTTTAACTCGAAAAAACAAAACCTTCACATTGACAATTGTCCTGTATTTCCCAAGATTAAACCTAATATTAGATAGAACATTGGCGAATAGGTGTACGTTTGGTGAGTTCTTGAAGAACCATCTGGTTAGTTTTAAATCACTAACTTGATTTTTAAAACTTTTTCAGTATATTTCATTACTCCTACATAATAAGATTAATTAGCAATTACTATCTAAGCATATAACATTCAACTCTAGAGTGAATACTTGATGACTTACCTAAAAAGTATCTTCCCAAGTTTTACAACCAATGTTGGCTTGATACAGTGCTCCTTCTAATATTGTATTTCTTTTCGGACAACCAAAAAATAAAATACTATATCTTAATTAAAAAAAAAACACATTACCACTCAAATCTATCAAATATAAAACTCTTTCTCTAAGAACTTATATTCCAAAAAAATAACTAAAATACAACTTTCTCCTTTCTAATAAATCTGGACCAATCATTTCTTCTCTTTTAAAAAATAATGAACTTTTCTAATTATAATAAAGCTCACAAGTTAATGTCATTACAATCCAACTGTGAAATAGATCTTGACCATGCATTTGTCATTAAGAAAAATTCCTCATTTAGGTTTTTGGATCACTTCTTTTTTAGCGATGTCAACTAATTAAGGTTTTGTAGTAAGGTTGTTTAGAGCAAAAGTTGGTGAGATTTTTATAGAATTAAGAGAAATTTTTATTAGTAGAAAAATAAAATAAAATTACGAGAGTAGAAAAAGTAAAATATATATAACATATAATAATAATATAATATTGTTACATTAATTTTTATAAATATAATTTATATTAGGATTTATATATATGTATTATTGAATATTAAATATTTTTTGTAATTGTCAATAATTATAAGAAGGGTATAATCTTAAAAGTAATTTTTTATTTACTTTTTTAAAATTAAAATATTAAAAATAAATAAATAAAACAAGTATCCTATTATAACATGAAACACAATAGAAGAATATATATTACGTATTAATTATACAATGATATACCTATACATATATATATAGGGAGAGTGTAACTTTAAATATGTTAGGGTTACAAGTGGAAGCGTATCATAAGAATGGATGGTGCTTAGAAAGTTGACGGGGTCCTGTAATAAATTCTGGGCTGTTATAATTTATTGGACTCTCAGCCTTATGGTCCATTCACTTGTTCTGGACATAAAAAACAAATAATCATATTTACTTGTTCTGGACATAAAAAACAAATAATAATAATAAATATGATTATGTTGACGTATTAAATTATAAAAAAATATATGGATATCTCCTGAGCATGAGCGACATCTTATAAAAGTGAGTTAATATCTAAAAGGTATTATATAAATAATTATATATCTCTTACAATGAGAGCAAATATCTCACAAAATCATAAGTAAACATCTAATATATGTCATATATATAATTAAATATCTTACAATAAAGACAGACATCTCACAATAAATATATCACACAAATGATTATATAAACTCTTAATAAATATCGAAACTAATAATATTAATAATCTAAAAAGTTAAACTTAATATTAATTTCCCAAGAAATATTCTTATTTTAGTGTTAACAACATTGTTATCCTAATTAAAATAGTAACATTATCACTATTATATCAGTGGAAGTTATAATTGCTAACAGAATTGCTGTGTAATTAAATAATAAAATAAACTCTTTTAATAATAAATGTTACATACTTCTTCAGGGACGAGACACTTACCGTAAACTTGAAAAATGAAAAATATTCCGTTGCCGGGAATCGAACCCGGGTCTTTCGGGTGAGAGCCGAATATCCTTACCGACTAGACTACAACGGATGACTGACAATTTATGATTGTTAAGAAATTTAAATCAAATTAAATTGGATGAAACATTTAAATATAGCATTTTAAGATTTTATGTTCTAAATTATAATATTCAGTGTTTTACCAATTAAAATGCCTTTGCTTATTTATACAATAGTGCATTTTTAATTTCATGACTCAATAATTCATTCCAACTAAATCTTTCAAAATTAATATTTATATTGTTTGATAAATTTATTTTTTGTTAATCACTAGCTACAGCCGTTGACCACCACCACCAATCATCGTCTAAGTTATCGTGAATATCATTAAAATCTTAGTTGAACATTTTATGTAAAAGTATCATAACCAGCATTGTTTGAGCGACGTTTACCGTAAATGTAAAGTTCAATATTTTCAAATTTTGACTTGTACATATTAAATAAAATAAAAATTAATAATTAATAATTGATAAAAATATATATTGATCATATATAAATACATATATATATATAAAAATAAGTATTATATATGTATCAAAAAATAAAATAAAATAAAGCTACGAATAAATTTGGGAATTTATAAGTGCTTTGTAAACCACAAGCAGGGCCCAGAGAGTTAGAAGGGAAGCTTAGAAAGATAGAGGTGGACATTTATCATTTGGGTTCTCAAAGTTATTGCCCTCAACCCAACAAATAGTAATTATAACCAAAAAAAATTAATACATATACAAATTCTTACATAAAACTATTCGCATAAATTAACGTGATAATATAATATTTTTAATTTTATATTTTTGAAACATTAAAAAAATGTTTACGAGAATAAAATAAATATTTATAATACTGTGATGTGATATAAGTTTACATAAATAAGATTTATATAGGAGTTTATGTCTTTAGAATAATTTTAATAACAATTAAACAATATGTTGTTGTCTTTGATGGATTAAAAAATTAGTAGCTCTTAATCTCTCGTTCTTAAATTCCTAAAGTTAGACTTGATATATTAATTCATAATTTATAACATTCTTTTTTAGATTTTTCTACACATGACCCAAGTAATAAAATTAATCCAAGGAAGAGATTATAAACTTGTATTTAATTACCCATATATACGTTAAAACACTAATACTCAAATTAAATAGATTAAAACAAAATCTTTTAATATTAATAAAGAAATTAAAAGCTCAATAAACTCTGTAACGTCTTGATTAATAAATGCAATCGCTCAGTTACACCCTTCATCGGAGATCAGAGGACCTAGATAAGTAATACATTAATTTAATAGAATTAACTCTAAACAAAATAATATTTTTTTATTAATGATTTAGGATTGGTTTTATATAGTTTTTAAGTAGAAAATTTTTAATAAAATGTTTTTATTAATAATTTGTTTATTAGAAATATCTTTTAATAAAAATAGTATAATTGTTTTAATAGATAAGTTTCTTAAAATTACATTATGCAGTAAATTTTTTAAAAATAAAATAAAAAGATTTCAATAATTTAACTTTTTCAAAATTTTCAAAAATTTATATTATTAGAAATTTAAAATTTAAACTTTTTCTAATAAAAATGAAAATAATTTTTTTAATGACAAACTCTTCTTCAATAAGCGATGACAACCAAATGATAAAAAAAATATTTAAATAAATTTTAACATTAAAAAAATTAAAAATCTTGTTGACTAGGAGAGAAGTTACTTAATAATGTTAAACATTTTACACATATGTATTATTATTATTATTATTATATTATTATTATTATTATTATTATTATTATTATTATTTAACGTTGTAGAAAGAAGATACTTTTAATGTTAGAACATAATAACATTTTTCAACAATGAAATTCTCGATAAATAAAGTTAATATAGATTGAAGGAGCCAAACTAAAATGCTTGTGGGTTTATAACTACATTTCTTTACAGATTTCACTTATATATATATATATATATATATATGTTAATCTTATAAGTAATAAAAAAAAAAAATAATATAATATAAGAGAGCATCAAAGAATTTAATTATTTATGATATAAATTTTATTAAAAAAATTGTTAGAAATGGAATTCCATTGCCGAAATTGAACCCGGGTTTTTCAGGTGAGAGTCGAATATCCTAACCGACTACACAACAACAAATGACTAATTAATATTTTCACACACACACACACACACATATATATATATATTGTAAATAATAACCGAAAATATTAACATTTCACCTAGGGTTCAAATTCAAGTCCTTCATCCATCATTCTGCCAAGAAATATTCATTGGCTAATATAATATAATTTAAAATAATGTATTGGAAAAAATTTTCACTCTCATTTAATTCAATTGATATTAATTTATTATCTGTATGTTAGATTTGCATATTCAAATGAAAATAATATTTGAATTAACTTGTATTTAATTTATGTTACAAGACTTTGAAGCATTGGGGCTCATGTCTAAGCCTTTTATGTTATTGTTGGAGGGTGCTCCAGCACCCATTAAGAAGCTGTTATATTTTGTCTTTGTTGTTAATATAAATTACCTCTGAATTTAACAGACTTAACACATATTTTACAATAAAATTTACGTTCAAATTAAGAAAAAAGAAAAATATATATATATATATATAACCATTGAATTTTCTTTTTTGTTCTTTAATTTGAAAAGTAGATCTTATGATCTTCACAAGATTTTCATTTTTTTCATTAATTTTATTTTCTTTTTAATAGCTTTCTGCATATGAATAAGTTAATCCCACCAACAAAAATTCATGGAAAGTCCAGAAATCACAAACATGTACAAATTTCACATGCACTTTCCTTTATGAGTGATGGGTACTGAAGCTTTCCCTATAATTTTTTTTTTCTTTTTAATATGTATTTATATTACATACAGTATATTTTTAAATACAAATTTAAATAAATTAGTCCTAACTTAATACAAAATAATAACATCATTTCACATAATTCAACAGCAAGTTATGTACTCAGATCCATATACATTTTAGTAGATTACGATTCTCTACCCTTACAAATTTATATGTAAGAATTGTATTGTCAATACTTTTGGTGTGTCATACAAAAAAAGTAATGTTATTTATTCAATCGTTATAATAAGCAATGTTGTTTACTTACGTTATCATGTTAATAACTATTACAAAACGTTAATAAATTAATTTACAATTTGAACTTTACTTATAACATTATATAAACTTATTATTATATATATAGTTATGATGTTTACCATTATAAAAATTAGTTAATTTTATTCATAAAATACTATATAATAGTGACATGCCTACATGCAGTTGTTAATTATTAATTGATACGGTGGCCCAAACTTGGGTGAATGTGATATATATTTCGTGACCATGAGCTCACATGCTAATTAATAAAAAAAATATTAAATACCCGCAATCTCCACCATTGAAATTTTTTCTCTTCCACGTGATCACACCAACAAAACTTAATATTTCATCGTTATTATATAGTTTGACTAAATCCAAACACAACTTCTTATATATATATTTTTTATACTATTTATAAATAATTAAATTTAAACATGATTGAGACTAAACCCAATATATATAATTGACATATAATAAAAATATATCATAATTGATACATATATAAGATACAATTTCGACTAATGAAAGTGTTTATAAATAATATAAAAAGATGTGTAAAATTAAAAGATTATTAATTATTTTTCTAGATATATATATATATATATATTCAATTTTATGTTAGATTTTTAAATTTTTATTTAACGTATTTTAATTTTGAAGTTATAACAAAGATGAATGTAATAGTACATTCGATGTATTATAATCAAATTTTATATATGTATAGATATTTTAACAAAATTTCAACCATATATTACACTTGAATCACATATATAAATTCTTGTTTATTTACTATTCATAAATAATTAAATTCAAATTCGATTAAGATTAAATTTAATAACATAATAATACATAATAAATACATCATATTAATACACTATCAAACTGATCCTTAATTTGATCTCGTTGTTAAGAATTTTAGGTAGATTTTTGCTAGGATTTCATTTGGTCTTAATCTTATTTCGGTACCTGTCGATTTCTGCAAGCTGGTGATTTAGTACTAGTGATCGAAATATATATCTATATACACACACACACACACACAGATAATTAAATGCATCAAACGAGTTGTGATAAGGACCATTTTTTGAAATTTACGATGACAACAAATTCTTTTACTTAAACAAATATTTAAGATCATGTATATTTATCTGTATGAAAATGATAACAATTAATATTAGTCTACTTTCATCAATGAAGTCATGCATGGCATTATAAAAGTATATGTTTAAAATATAAAATTTTCAACAAAATTTGGTGTGAAAGATTTGTCTTAGCGACATCCACAGAACATATTCTATCACGAAAACAAGAGAGACCTAGTAAAAAAGAGACCTTCTATTAGAATGCAAAAATGTAAAGCTTCAGTATGATAGAAGGCAATGATCTCGCATTAAACTTTTACATGATTTTATGTTCAGTCATTTAAGATTTTTCTTTTTCATTTTAGTTTAATCTTTCAAATTATTACCTGATGATAAAATTGAATATATCAATCTTATCAGACAATACGAATGGTATATATCCATTTTTTGGAATAAACAATTGATAATTCAGAAACCCTAGTAGCTTAATTAATTCCTGACGTTTATCTTAATTAAATTAGTCTACTTACAATATGAAAATGATAGACAGTTCAAATACTTGAATATTGCCAGAAGCATGCATTAATTTGTTTACTGTTCACAAAATTTGATGGCAATGTAATTAATATATATAGAGAAAGAAAGAGAGGAATATATGCACGACTGTTTACGTGTAGTTTTGTGACAAATTAATGTCACAAATTGCAAGAAAATACAAGTTATGTATACGCAACGCAAATAGTTTCATATATATGTGGAATTAATTCCTAAGACAACAATAGATAACCACTGTACAACGCAAATAAATATATTGACATATATATAACAATGATAGAATAATCCATAACATGTTATGTTATCTTAATCATAAGCGACTCGATTTTATCAGTATTATATAACATTATCTCGTTAATTTATAGTTTTAATTTTATTTGTAAAATATTATAAAATTATATACGTGTCATAAGATAAATAACGTTGTTCACTTGATTATATATATATATATATATATATATGAAAATGTAAGATATGAAAATGTATAGATGGTGGGCAAGTGATGAAAAAGTTAGTAAACTAAGGATAACGAAAAGGGCTTTTGTTGATTTCGGAAATTGCAATCAAGGGTGACTCAACGACAATTAAACCCCATAAATGCTTGCATGACGTGTTGAAACTTCGCTTTCTTTGTCCTAACTTATTTATATATGTTTGTTGGAATGATAGCTATCTATCTATCTATATAACTATATATAACACAATAAACTCTTCTCTTGCTTCCACTTTTTCACTCTTGAAGCGATCTGTTTGTTATATTTAGATGGTCTCCCAAATACCTTTAATTTTACTAACTAAAAATGAGTATATTTGGTTTCACTCTTTTGCTTCCACAGTTGTTATGATACAATTAATATAATTTCACGAATTAAATTACTTGAATCAATAGAATAGATAAAAATTTATGTATGAAATTAAGTTAAAAAAACCGATATAATCAATAATAATAATAAAATTGAACAGATAATATAAAGATGTGGATGTTATGATTATTAAATGCGTGAATTGATATTCTAAAAGGTTCGTATTTGGCAAGTTGTGATAATAAAAATAAGAAGAATACGCAGTCAACTTCAAGACCCAACCAGTCTACCACTACGAAAAGAATTGTGATTCCAATTTTGCCGTGTCAAGGAATTTCTATCTCCAATTCATTTTCTTAATTGAATAATTAGAAAATGAGATTGTATTATTTTATATATTATACAAAAGCATAAACTATAGAAACAAAAATAATTTAACAAAAATTATCATTAAAAATTTTATAACATAATAATTATTGGAAATCTATATTAGTCAAAATATCAACAATTCAATAAATATATATTTATTTTAAAATTTGAAGTCATTACTTCTCCATTACCAACGTAATTAATATTTAAACACACTTATTTAGACAGAAATATTTATATAAATATTTAATTGATGGTGGTTTAATCTTAATGAGGAGACAAGCATAATAAATTAATTAGAGGGAATCATGTTGGGGCAAAGGAATAGAGATTAAAGAAATAACATGCCCATGTCATCGCAGCACATGCAATTATGCAAGCACATTAAATGGTCAACTTAATTCAGTATTAATTATTAATTCCTTCATTAATTAATTGTCTGTTTATTTTTTAAGAAATTAATTCATTGTCTGTTGCATGCTAATATGATTCTCAATTTATGATTATTTTATTTTTCCTCGTTAGTACTTCTAATTTTGATATTTCTTCCTATAACTAAATATTATTATTGGGTGATGTTACAGTATAGTCACTTATACCATACAGTAGCCAATTTTTTATTAAAATTTTTACGTTTTTTTGTAACATTTTATTGACAAATGCAATAGAAAATCTGAGACATTGTAACAAAAAATTTGATAATCAAAATGAATATCTTGTGAGCTAAATACTAGTATTGATTGCATTGTAACCCTATTATTATTATTATATTATTACATGCTAATCTTATATCCAAATCTAATTGAAAGTGATAATTATAAATATTAAATTACAATAAAATAAAAAAATTATAAGAAGATTGGTTTCACCACCAACCTTCAATAATGAGGCAAGGTAGCTCTTGGTTTTAGTATTCATTGCCCTACTTCCCTTTATTAGTTAAATAATCATTTTTAATTTCTTTATTTTATATGTTAATTTTGTTTATAATTTTATAGTTGAAAAACAAATATGATTAAAGAAAATTGGCCCACCATTTTTGAATTTCATATGTAGAATTTGAAATTTTTGGAAAATATAATGATTAATTTTCACAATGTAGAATTTCTTGGTTTACTCTTTAGTGCTTTTTTTTCAAAGTCATTTAAGTAGATTCTATTCAAAGCATGCCAAACAATTCCTAACTTGTGCCACACTTTCAACTCCCAAAGATCAAAGAAGTTTTTGACAACTAAGTTTTGGACTTTACTATTTGTCAAGGAAAACAAATAATGGGTCAAAAATATCATAATTAGATGATTAAATAGAAAAATTAATATTTCCCTTAAAAGAATTAAAATAATTCGAATATAATTATTATTGTTATTTTTAAAAAGATAAAGTAGAAATATATAGAACTTGGACAACTATTATGGTACCCAATTGATCACATTCACATGTGTATAGACAATATAATAAAAAGGAATACTACACGTGATTTTGGATATGTACTTGAGAAGTGCTTTTAGGTTTTCCTATTTAAGCCTTGGCCAAAAAATCACATATAACTTTTTTTTTTTTTATTTATAAATAAATTGAAAATAAATTAAAAAAATATTTCTCAAAGTTGGAGAAAAACACATGAAATACTTTTTTTTGGAACAAATCTATTAAATATTCTCTTATAAGAAAATATTATAAATAAATTAATACTCTTTTATGTGCTTAAAAATAAAATTTTAATTTTTCCATAACATCATTTAGTACTTAATCTTAAATTTAGAACTTAAAATTATAAAATTATACTTAAATTTTTGATATTAACTTCTTACAAAAGTCTTAATTTCTTCCTTATAATTTGATATTTATACTCATTAATATCATAAAAAACCACTCACTTCTTTTTAATATTAGTATAAAACTTTTATAAATTATAAAAATAATTTTATAATAACTTTCACAATTTTTATTTATTTTAATAAAAAAGTAATTTTAAATTATAAAATTAAACTCTTAAATTAATTAAAAAGAAAATAAGACGAGAATTTACAAAAAAGAGGGAAAAACAGCTGTAAGCCAGCCGCAAAGGCACGGGGCTCCACCACCACCTAGAAGAAGCCCTAAAAGTGACAATTAATTGACTTTTGGAAAAATTGAAGAAGTGGGAGCACGTCCTACTATTATACATACAGTTTTATCCAACCAACTCCATTTGGTCCATCTCATGGACCCCATGTGTCCACGTCAATCATTCTTCCCCTTTACTTCCATCAAACGGGCCACAAGCGTCTGTTACGGAAAATACTTAGAAGTTGCTGTTATTGTAACATAACTATAGTTAAATCCGTAAATCTCTAGGACAATAACATCTGAGTCCTTTATTTTTCAAATTGTTTATGTACAAATATAATTTTCTCATATGTATCAACACTCTTTTTTTTTTTTTAACAATTAACCTAATTCAATTTTTATAAATATATTAAAGGTGTTTACAATTTTTTTAATTTAAATAAGTTAAAGTTTATAACCAAATTTAAATACAAATATCTAAATGAATATATTTCATGATAACTAAAAATTTTAATATAAATAAATTTATTTTCTATTTTGTAGAGGCCAATGATTTATATTCAAAAAATTTAAAATAAAAATAAATTTATTGTTTATATTTATATTTATATATTTATATCAATTTATTTTTCAAATAGAAAAACTTTGTCTAGGCATCCAACTCTCTTAAAACGATAATATTATCTTTTAATTTTGAAGTTTGATATCAATCGATTAAGATAATATTAAGTGTTAAATTTTGTTTTATGGCAATTAGAGACCTATTGGATACAAATAAAACAATTATATGCTTATTGTTGAAAACTGAAACATATTGGGACCTAAAGGCTATTTTTTCGTAAATCTCTGGCTAGATTCCAAACGGGAGTCTGTCTTAAAAACCTTAAAAAGCCCGGCAAACACTCACACTGTTCTTTGCAAGAACCAACACATTCTCTCTCTTTCCCTGCCTCCCTCTCTTTCTCTCTCCGAAATCAACCCAAAAATTACGTTCTTAGTTTGCATTTATAATACGGCAGAAATTTCTCTTTGAAAAGAAATTATTTAAGTCAGTTTCTAATTGGATTACTTGCTATTTTCAGGTGTTTAGACAACAAAGACACATTGTTTTAGTTTCATAGTATTTTTCCTTTTCCAAGATTTGGGTAGCAGAAGTTGAGATTTGAGACTGAAAGAAGAGAGAAAATGAAGCTTTTCTGGTTTGGGTTTGTTGTGTTTCTTACATTCGCCAAATGGGTCAATGGATTCTTGGAGTTTAATGAAACAGAACTGTCTTATATTGAAGATTATGGTAGTAGGTTTGGTAGAAATTATTCTTATTTTGGGATCTCAAAAGCTTCTTATAATCCTGTAATGGTAGGATTAACTCTCATTCAAAGTGCTCGTGCCAAAGGAGCAGGTAAAATTAATTAATTAATTCTCTTGCCTAATTAATTTTCTGGCTTGTACTTTTGTGTCCAGGTTGCTTGATTTGGATGTGTGGTAATTATGTTGATGTAGATTTGTTTTGTTCCGTTTATTTTTTATGTAGTAATTGTAACTTAAACTTCACTTCAGCCCATTAAAAAAAAAGCATGAGAGAAAAGGATTGAAAATTTTAGTTTTTTATTATTATTTTTCAGCTGTCAATTTAATTAACCCAATGTTTGTTCAATTGTCTAAATGAGATGTTTTTCTTTCAATATTTTGTATAATCATAATACTGTATCATTGTTGAATTTATGGATATTGTTAATTAATTTGCAAATCTACTTGTTTACTGCTTTTTACTGTCTTGGGCTGTTTGATAATGCATACTCAAATTTAGTAAGAATTTTTTGCAGCTTTGAAGGATTATTAATCTGTCACTTTTAGATTAAGTGGGTAAATCTAGATAGAAAAATTATGATAGTGACTTGCAATAATTATGATTTTTGTATGATGTTCAAATCTGTTCTGCATATTGGCCTAATCTACCTACCTGTGTCTTTTAATCTTGCAGTATGTTTGGATGGAACGTTGCCGGGATATCACTTGCATCGTGGACATGGATCTGGGGCAAATAGTTGGCTCATTCAGTTGGAGGTTTGTGCTAGATAGATCTAAAATGCTTGCATCATATGTTCTTTCATAAGTTTTGATCACTTGCTTGCCTATTTTCTGTCTTGAGTTTTTATTATGAAAAAAAGGGCAAAAAAGAGTTTCTGCTAAAAGAAGCACTATTATCATAATGAAGGGAATATTAGTTTTAGATCACTTATAACTTGAAGGATTTGATGTTAAACTACAAGATGAATAATACTTACTAAAAGTCATTTGTGCTCTGCCTAGCTAAAATGGAAAATGAGTGAATATAAAATTCAATCCTTTTTGGTTCTATGGATGGTGGTCTTAAATTGTCTATGATTTTGGAATAATGATTTTTGTCGACAACTTTTGTAACCCCTTATATTGTGCTGTTTTAGGGTTTATAAACCTGTTATGCAAGCTCCTCCTAGCCAATATGCTAATAACTTGCACTAAAAATGTCATTCCAGGGAGGAGGTTGGTGTAATAACATTAGGAGTTGCGTTTACCGTAAAAAAACAAGGCGTGGATCATCAAAATACATGGAAAAGGAGCTACCATTTACAGGAATACTGAGCAATAAAGCCGAAGAAAATCCTGGTATCTTCTCGAACTTCATATAAACAGTTCTAGTCTCATTAGTACATGCAAATATCTTTATTCTTTTGCTAGCTCTCACTGTTTCAGCCATTACATATTTTTTTCCTTTTATGGCCTCGCAGATTTTTTCAATTGGAATAGAGTGAAGCTTCGTTATTGTGATGGTGCATCTTTTACTGGAGACAGTGAAAATAAGGTTGACTGGAAAATCTGACAATTTACTTAAAATCATATAGCATCCATTTGCTCTGGGCTAAATGCATATTTCTTCTCATTTATATGCATAAACCACATACTAAAATCATTTTGCTTTTAGGCTGCTGGACTGCAATTTCGAGGACAGCGTATATGGTTGGCTGCAATGGAAGATTTAATGTCCAAAGGAATGCGCCATGCCGACCAGGTTGAAACTTTGTCTTGCATATAATCTCTTTTCTTCTCCTTTATTCCATTCTAATTCTCCCTGAAATGATGACACAATTACATTACAGGCTCTCCTTTCTGGGTGCTCTGCTGGGGGCCTAGCATCTATTTTACACTGTGATGAATTCAGAGACCTGTTTCCTAGGACGACTAAAGTGAAGTGCTTGAGTGATGCTGGTTTATTCCTTGATGCGTGAGTACCAAATATCTTGATTTCTTGCTTTGTTTCTGTACTAATGAAATTTGATCTTTTTCCTTGGCTGTTTTCTTATTGAAGCTTTATGTATATGTTGGTTCTCCTGTCTGCAATTTCAGGATGGATGTATCTGGTGGCCACACTCTCAGGAGTTTGTACAGTGGTGTCGTAGACTTGCAGGTACCATATTGAAACTTAAAGTTGCCAAGTAATGTTTGGTCTATGTAACTTGCAGGTTAAGATTTTTGAAATTCTGACATACAAAGAGAACCATAGAGTTTGCTCATATTGATTTTAATGGGTTATTGCAGGGGGCAAAAAGCAGTCTTCCGCGTGTCTGTACTAATCACCTTGATGCAACTTCGGTAATCCTATTTCTTGATTTCTTTTTTCCCTTTCTCTCAATTAATCAGAGAGAAAAGTAGAATGATCAATGCACTATTTACTTGTGCGAAAATTTAATATTCTGTGTTTATGTTATTCAGTGCTTCTTCCCTCAAAACATAATCAGCCAAGTCAGAACCCCACTATTTATTCTCAATGTTGCCTATGATTCATGGCAGGTAATGTTTCCAAGTAGAATGTAATCTTAATTTACCAAAAAATGAACAAACGATCTACCTGAAAGTAAGCCCTGAAATCTGGACTAAGTAATTTCTTATGCATATAATCAGATCCAATCGAGTTTAGCTCCACCATCGGCAGATCCCCATGGCTACTGGCATGATTGTAGGTTAAACCACGCAAAATGTTCAGCATCACAGATTAGATTTTTGCAAGGTAAATTATGTATATTTGAAATATCTTCACAACTTTATATTGGCTTATCTAATTAAAATAAATATAATAAGCTTACAAGAGCATGCATTTCATTCTTTCTTGTAACAGGTTTCAGGAAACAAGTCCTGACGGCTGTAAGAGGCTTTTCAATGTCTAGGCAGAATGGACTATTCATAAATTCATGCTTCGCTCACTGCCAATCAGAGAGGCAAGACACATGGTTTGCCGATGATTCTCCTGTGGTTGGAAAAAAGGTAGGCCTCATATATAGGATTATACGCATATACATCCCAAAGGCTTTTCAAGTCACCAGAAAGCTTATATGTATCTTCTTAGTAAAATATTCACATAACACATACTAAGTAACAGTGTTGATCATCATCATGATGTTCCATAGACAGGAAAGAGAAGCAATATCTAATTTCCTCAAACTGAAAAATGTGCAGGCGATTGCAATAGCTGTGGGAGATTGGTATTTTGAACGTTCAGGCGTAAAGATCATTGATTGTCCATACCCTTGCGACAACAGTTGCCACAATCTGGTGTTCCAAAGAGCTTAAATTTTTATCTATCAGCTCTATTCCATGATATTTCTTAGATTGGTATCTCATATTCTTCTTCTCATCATTTATTGAAAGAACTTCACAATTATTCAACTAAAGTTGATAGAAAGACAATAAAGGTGAAGGTTGCTGAGAAAATGCAAATTTGTCCAGCAATCCATCTCGATAGCTGAAGTTGTGTACTACTAGCGTAGGCAGCTTGAGTATGAGCAATTCTTTGCTTTTGTTAGAACATCTCTTTCTTTATAATGCTGGGTTTCTTGCTTCGGCTTGTGTTTATGCTACTCATTTGATTGCTGTCTTTGAGTGCAACCCATATTAATTTAGAATTGACATGTAAATTTGTCATCCTAGTCTCACCCTCTTTATATATACTATATACTGCCAATTTTACAAAGAGTTAAAACTTCTTATCTCTAACATGCAAAATTATGTGGCTCAAATTCATTCCATAGATTTCCCACAATCAAACAAATTTGTATTTATAAAAAAAGTTCGTCCATGATTGTTTTCAAAGTGAGAAAGTCAGCTATAGTTTTACCATATGAAGACAAGGAAAGTGTCAATTCATCAAAAAAAATGGAAAATATTTACTCCATAGTCAGAGAAAATCCAAGATATATCATTGATACAAGGATCTTATATATTACGTCAAAATAAAATAAAAAAGAAGAAATTAAGAGGTTGTTTGCTTACCTTTTTTTTTTTTTTTAAAAAAAACCCCTTTTTAATTTTTAAGAATAAAAAATAGTAAAAACTATGTATAGTTATATATTTTTTAAAATTTTATTTTTCACACTCAATTTCATCTAATTCATACTACGCACGAAGAGGTTTGGCAAGAACTTAAATACCACACAATAGGGCTTCTCAAAAAGAAAAAAAATTACCAAACAAGGGGTGAGATTATATGGTGATTTTTTATTTTATATTAAATCATGCTGGATTTCCTGTTTTAAAAAATTTTGAATGGAAACAAAAAATTTCATTTCCTAAACACTATATTTTTTATTTATATTATTATTCGATTTCAAAATAATTTAGCACTGTCAAATTGTATCCTAAATCATTTTAACTATGCTCAGGGAGTATATTATATTACGTGGAGTTATATAAACAAAACAATTTACCGAAGGGATAAAAATCAATTCTACTTTCTAAGAAAACGACAATGTTAAAACTGCTGCACATGAAACTTTCTTTTCTTATCTTGCTGGTCCCCGGTGGTAAAATTAGGATAAAAATATCCGAATCCCTGATCTTTTATAATATTTCAAATAAGAGCATGATTTACTTATTGTATAAAATAAGTTCCTTCCTCCTATTGGAATAATCAAATTACCCTTAAATTATGAATTTTAACCTAGAAAACGCAAGAATTTGTAACTTCATACTGAAGGATACTTTAGATATTTCCATAGGGAAGAGGGATCTATTGATATTGGTGGACAAAGTATGTCCTTGTTTGTAAAATATAATTATAGGGGTCTAGATGTTATTATCCCAACGAAAATTTGTGGAATTAGTAATAGATCAATATAACATTCAATTAGCAATGGAAACAATATAACATAGAATCTCAGTTCGAATGCCAAGTAATGGGTTTTTATTTGATCTTTTCAATTTTGGGATATTGAAGAATGCTTTTGATTTTTTTTTTTTTGTTTTTGAAATGATACTTTTAAAAAAAATATAAGAATTACTTTTAAAAGTTAAAAAAAATATTTATATAATATTTTCTAAAATGATCAACAATAAACCAGGTTTTTCGTATTGTTTCATAAATGAGTAAAGTAATTATTTTGGGAACAAAATTATAATTGATTTTAAAAATTCATTTTTGAATACAATAAAGAACAATAAAAGAAAACTTTGTAAATTATTAAAAATTTGATACATTAATAGTTGAAGTGAAATCGTAGAAGTTAAAAGAAACCAAAAGACAATAAATAAAAATTTTGTTAGTTGATAGAAAAGAACAAATTGACAAATAAATATTTTATTTTTTAATATAAGTAATAAAAATAATTTCAATAAAATTTGAGACTTCAAACACTCTAGATTTTGATAAAAATTTGATAAATATCACATAAAAAGCCAATGAATTTGGTTTCTCTCATTGCAAATTCTAATACAATACATCTTATATATATGCTTAATTAATTCTATCATCTGTAACTTAAATTATATGTGAGTTTACTATATCATTAGTTTTAAATATTCAATCTCTTGATAATTTAATTAGCTTAATATAATTCGATAAATAACCTTAACATTTATTGTAACTTATGTGTTTGGTCTGTTTTTACTGAATAGTCGTTATATCATAACATGACATGCAAAGAATATTTTTCATCCAAAAAAAAAAAGTTTTCAATAAATTATTTACAAATTAATAATAATATATATGATAATGCTAGCTATTTCATTATTATTTATATGATTGTCATTGCCATAATCATTTCATCATCATTGCATGCATACTCAACAAATCATTAAAAGCCTTGAACCTTGCTGCATTTTTTTTTCTTAATTAATTATATATATGTGAAGAAAATCAAAGATTCCCAACAATCAAACTCTCTCAATAGGAAAAAAATCTATTAATTAAACTGAAAATTCAAAATTTGCCACCCTTAAAAGCTGCAAGTATCTAATCATCAAGCCTTGAGTCTGCAATTTTAGTGGACTATTTCTTGTCTTCTTTCTACATTGCTGATTATTGTAGGGCCTCAATGAAAGGGTCCAATTATTTGGTTCACATGTGATTGAATTTTATATATGTATAAAGTATTCATATATATTTTGTATATATGTTCATTTTTGTGTCAATGTCCAATGATTCATCCAATTAGAAGAGATAAATTTGGGTTTTATTTTATTGACCAAGAACACTTGTTTATTGCCTTTGCACATGGGACCAATTAAAATTAAAGGATTCTTGTCTTCTCTATTTATCAAAAGCAAAAATGAAGTGTAACCCACTACTATATATCTGGCCTTGTAGCCTAATGGCCTTTCCAATTAATACTTCATATATATATATATATATATATATATATATGTCAATTGTCTTTTTTTTGATATATTTAAAATACTTGTACTTCTGGTTCATTTTAAAAATATTTACAAGAATGGTAAATATAATACAAAATTACTTGAAGTTGATTTTCAAATTTTTGGAATATGTTACCCTTTATATTTAAACAAGATATAAATTTGACGATTCTAAATTTCGCATGCAATTAAATAACGAGAAAACGAAGTTCAGCTGTAATTTCTTATTCACAATAAATGTTTTTCCCCATTAATTTCTTTGTAAACAATGAATAATTCTCAAGAAAAAGAAGCTACTTCTTCATGATTGTATAAAATGATCGCCTAACTACTTCTCCCTCCTATCTTTTCAATCATTCACTTCTTTTCCAAGAAGAAAATGAAACCTGTCCTTTTTCTCCATTGAAGTTTCATGATGAATAGTGGACTCATGTTATGATATAACGACTATTCAGTAGACTTTTTTTTTAAATAATTTTTTTAATTTTCTGTTATATTTTTTTTAAATTCTTAAAACGTAATTTATAATAAAAACTTAAGATGTAAAATGAAAAGTTATAGAGTTATATGACATATCTTAATTATTATACGATTAACTAATCAATACCTATATCTATTGTTCTATACATTTTACCTTAAATTTCAAGTTTTGTGTTATAAAAAGAATCGGTAAATTTATTATAACTAACTGCACAACAATCAAAGAGGTTTAAAATTCATATTTTTGCTCTCACAGAATGAATTAAAGCGATTAAGTTTATGTTTCTTGTAATATTTGAAAAAAGGGGGTTAGAAATCTAATTGTACTATAATTCTGCAATGAATGGATGCAAACTTGGGGGACCCTTTTGAATATTTCTCACGGAAGAAAATAATAGCATAGGCCCATATGCCAAGGACATATTGCTTATTGTCCTCATATAATAATTGGCATTAACATCTTGTCACCTCTGGATTCACTGCCCACAAAAAATTTCCATTCAATTAACTGAACTGGGATTGTCTTGCTTCACCAATTTCTTTAAAGATAATGTCTCTGCCCTAAGGAAAAGGAAAATCTGTGGAGCAGAGAATGTAAGGCTATGGGGTTATCAGAGTAAACGTGATCTGCAGTTTTTATTGACTTTTGTGGGGGCAAATCTGCAATCTTTTTGTGCTATTTACTTTAGCAGGAACAACAGTTCTTGTTTGGCAACCAAGAAAATTAACAGCTGTATCACCTTTTAAGTCAAGGTAGTAGTGAACACAAAATTAAAAGAAGAAGATAAGTATAAGTTTCTTTTGTTTTGGACCGTTTTTGGGTTAAGAAGAGAAGGAAAAATGTGAAAAATATCTCACTCTGTAGGGGGACAATGATAGACACCCATTTAAGAAAAATGGTCCCTTAGAATTTTGCATCAGAAAAAAAGGCTAGAAAAAATTAATTTGTCTTTTAAAAGTATTTTCGAATGTGAAAAGGATCAACACATAGAAAGAGAGGGATGGCATTAAAGGAATCTGGGATTGAATCCCAGGAAACCAAAAGCTATATGGATATGTTATATACTTGGAGTCACAGTCTCCATCTACTTTTTGATCTGGATAGGAGAAGGGAGAGTTGTTGATAACTCTAGAATTCTATTAAAATTTAGGTATGCACCTATGTTTGAGATTGATGTGCTAATTATCGTTGATTTTAATCCATCACTATTGTGAAATACTTAAAATCACTAACGGTTCATTTGTTGAGAGTTGATGTTGATTTGTTCTTGACTTTAAAATATAAATACAACATTTACAAATATATTTTAAAGAAAAGAGTATAACCCTTCAAATTAAACTAGAGAAAAAATAAGAAAACAGTCATCACATTAAGCATTATTGAGGCACTTGTAGGCATAAATTTGGATCAATCCCAAATATGGATTAACAGAAGAGACTAGGAAGAATTGTATTAAACACATTTACAAAATCACAAGAAATAAAAAGTTCTATGCACTGCACAAACACATACACACACCTTTAAATTAGAAGACACATTTTTGCAATCCATTCAGAAAATAAAAACTTATATGGAGTATTTCTCTCTTCCTTCTGAAATGAAATGTGTTTTCTGATTTAATTAACATCACTGTACATAGCTTGAGAGGTTTGATTTTGTAAACTGTTTCCCAGAAGAAATGGAGTGTTGAGATATTCTGACCATTTGAGCTCTTCTTCAACTGGTTTTCCACAATCTGTTGTCAGTCCCCAGGAGAAAACATTGTTCTCAAAGAAGCTATTGTTGCTCTGCAATTCAATACTAGCAGTGCTTCCATTGCTAGTGCTGCTAACATTGTTGCTGAAACTACTAGCTTCCCAGTTCTGGATTCCATGGATATCACTGGAAGGATTATCAGAAGGAAGACTAATCGAGGGCTTTACGCGTATGGGCCCTTGGAATACTGAGCTTGAAATGGTCGGAATCATGCTGGAATTAAACTCAGAAGAAGAGCTGGAATTATTCGTATTGAAGCAAAAAGAAGAATTTGTATTCATCCCCATATGACCAAAATTCAAATCCTGGAAAGGGAGATACCCTGGCAAAGCAGGCTTGCAATTTGTGCTTGTGGTTTCATTGGAGACAGAAAATTTGTTGAGAAAAAATTCCTGAGTATGAACTATGTTTGTCATGTTGGTATTCTTGATTGCTGCAGCTGATTCTGAGTCTTCAGAGATTTTCTCACTGTTTTCTTTCCCTGCTGTGAGCTGCTTTTGTTTATCAATAGTCTCAGAAATTGGCTTGTGAGTGTTGGGATCAATTCCTTTTTGCCTCAGCTTTTTCTTGATGCTGGAATTCCAGAAATTCTTGATCTCATTATCAGTTCTTCCTGGTAACTGAGCTGCAATCTGAGACCATCTGATGAAGTAGAGCATACAGCAGCCAACAAAAAACAAAAACAACAAATAATGAAAGAAAATTAAAATTATTAACAATGTACAAAACAAATTATTAACTACCTGTTTCCAAGTACTGCATGAAGTTCAATTATCAAATTCTCTTCCTGTGTAGAAAATGCTCCTCTCTTCAAGTCAGGCCTCAGGTAATTCACCCACCTCAGCCTGCAACTCTTTCCACATCTTTGCAAACCTGGAAGAAAATTCAATCAAAACAAAACAGCATAAAAAGCAGAAGAGATTTAGCCCTAAACAACAAATAGTTTACCTGCAAGTTTTGGTACAGAACTCCAGCAACCATGCCCATGCTTAGTGATATAATTAAGAAGCTTTTCATCTTCTTCAGGAGACCACAAACCTTTCCTCATCTTCTGCTTGTAGCAGCAAGAATGTTTTCCCATTTTCCAGTGCAAAAGAGCTTTATATATTTTCAGTGGAAAGACAGAAAGAGGGAGAGAGAAAGAGAAAGGTGATAAGAAAGTTGAGAAAATGAAGTAGAAGCCTACAATGGAATCAAATTAATAGGTTACATGAGGCCGGTCATATCACGTCACTAAATTTTTTTCCTCATGATTTTCAAACTTGTACGAAAAATACTATAGTTTATCACAAATTCGAAAATAACATCAGTATTATTTAAATTTTAAACATTAGTTTTTAATTAATTACTGAGTTTGTAATGATATGATATCAACGTTCTCGTATAAAAATTTCTCGAAACTAGGTGATGTCGTATTCAAGAGATGGACTGTAGATTATTAATCTAATTTTGTATTTGATATGTTACGAGTTGGATTTTCCCTATACATTGGTTGATACTTCTCAGCATTTGGACTACCAATAGAGTACCAGTACTATTTGCATTGGACGGCTAGGATTTAACCAAAGATATCCAACGGTGGTAATGGAGATGGCATGGACCTCCCATAGTTTGATGACTTTACATATCTCATAAAAAGTTATTGAAAATTTAAGAAAATTTTCATCTCTTGTGGGGTTTTTGACAGATACACATCTAATCAATTAAGTAATATTTTTTCTTAAGTCTTTCTTGACGTCTATATTCTGTTTAAATTTGAATCAATACTTGCTTTTTCTTTTAAAGAGAAAGAAAGACCTTACTATTTGTATATAAAAATTACATAAACAATATATTAAAATTGAGGATTGCTAGTTGACCACTTAAGAATTAATTGTGGAGGAAAACTTGGAAAACTGTTATTCTCAGATGCCCAAAAATCTAAGTCAAGACAAATATATACAACCATTAAAACATAGAAAGAATTTAATTTACAAGATTTTGTATTGATATTCAAGCAATACCAAATTTCAACAAAGTTTGTCACAAGATTCCCAATACAAAATTAGCTACTGGATTAGAAAAATGGCAAAAGTTTCTTTGAAACAAGAAATACCCAAATTGAAAATAGGTAATATTTTCAAAAACAGATTCCTCCTCAATTAAATTCATGACAACAGAAAACCATGCATATGATTCCTCTTCTGGTTGTATTTACTATGATGAAAATACATTAACATACTGAATTATCTATTAATTTTTACTTTTTTAGCTAGGTATACCCTATTTTGTTTATGGCTGGCTTTCTGGATAATTTTCTGAAACCAAGATTAGTAGGCCATTTCGGAAAAATCCGATTTAGTACGAAGTGTTTTTCAACTTCACTAAAACAAGGCTAATGATATTGGGGTCCCTGAAACAGTACATTTTTGCAAATAAGACCGTAATTTTCCGATGGAATGAAACAAGTCATTTTTCCGAACAAGGACCAATATTGCAGTGGTGAGTCGTTAACTTTACTGAAATAACCAAATTATGCTCATAATATTAGATTTTGAGCATAGAGTATAAGAATTTGTAATTTAATAATAAAGGGTATTTCAGTTATTTTAGTAAGAATTAGAGACTTATATGACACAAATAGAAAAAACTTTATCATTATTCATGGAAAGATAAAACCTTAGGGACCTTGAAATTAGTATCCAATAAAAACATTGGGTATATTATATTCCTTTTTAATTTTCTGTAGAAATTAAAGCTTCCAAATTCTACAACTCCACTGGTTATTATTTGTTTCTTTAATTTGAAATCCTCCACATATAATTTCTTGAAAGCAATAAAGAATTAATTAATAAAAAGAAGTAGACTTGCGTATGCCTCTGTATAAAGACAATTACAATAATGAATTTGTCCTCTATTGACTTGAAAGTATGTGTTCTGAAACCAAATGGAGACAATTTTGGATGAATTATTACAGATTTAACTTTTTCCTTTATTTTTTTTCTTAATTTGTTTAATTAGATGGGAAAGAACGAATTAAATATGTAAAATTAAATAACAGTAAAAATATGAAATATGAGGTGAAATAAGTAAAATTTGATATTTTATTAGATTGTATTTTCCTTTCTAATATTTTATTTTGTAATAATAATTTAAAATAGGATAATTTTAATTTTACTTAGTTTTAGTATAAAAGAGTTTTAAAATTCTAGTTGTCTTTCATCTTTTTCGTATCAAATAAAACTCAAAGACTTTTCTCTAATACTTAATGTTTCAACTTTATCTTTACAATTTCGGCTTCCTCAAGTGCACAGAAAAAGTTTATCAAAATGTGTGATGTAAAAAGTCAAACATCTAATCTATAAAAGTAATTCATCAGTAAAAATGATTCTGGTTTATCTTTTTAACAAAATCAATTTATGATATATCAACACAAATTGTATCTATAAATAAAATGTCTTGAGGAAACTTTGTATCATTCTATTCACTCATCAATGTAAACAAAAATCTTTTACTTCTTATTTTCTCCTCTTTTCTCAGCAACCAAACATCAAATAATCTTTTGTCTCACAAAAAATATTTGTAACAGTTATTTAGGCAAATACAAAAAATTAAAGCAGGAAGTCTATTAAAATAATATGGGCACTTATCCAAAGTATTAATAAAAAAATATAGCAGGTTGATTTGTTTAAAACATGTAATTTTGTTAATTATTTATCTAACTTGCTGAAACAAACATCCAAACTGGTGAAGGCTTTTTGGCTTTCTAAAATTATCAATTATTTTCCTTAATTACAGATGTTCAATGGTTAATTTAGAAAAAAAAAAATAGAAAACCCCTTTAATTAAATAATAATTAAAAAATCTCTTTTTTTCTGTAATAATCTGTCTCTTTGTTATGACATTACGAAGCTTCCTTGACCTTTTATCCATGTCCTGATTCATACATCCAAATTTGATTTTAATATTTAATCAATTAATTAATTAAAAACTCCATGAATTCTCATCATTATTGAAGAATATATGAGCTGTTATGTGATGAAGTCAATCATTGTTTCTTACATGTACAATAATAATAATAATCATAGTAATAATATTCTTATTGTTCTTCGTGCTTAATGTTTTCACACCATGCATGTTGGCTTCGCTGTCATTTCCATTTTATTCCTCTAATAACAAAGAAAAAAAAAGTTTGATCTTTGATTATTAGATATAATCTCAATTTAATGATGTAGGACACCATTTTTAATTGAGTTATTTTTGTCAGAATTGAGTAATTAATAATATCTTGTTTCGAAGCTTTTATCGAGGGGATAAGAATTTTGCCCAATTCAATTTAATTTTAAATCTGGTTCAAAAAATTTAAGAATTTTTATAGATTTATTTATTTTGTTTTCTTGATTGATTGGAGTCTAGAATGTGATTTGAAATAAAAGCTTGAATATTAATTTCCTGTGACTTCACAAATTTGAATTATTCTGAAATAACTTTTCTGTCATAACTTTATTTTTTTATCTGTCAATTTTCGCTTCTTTATATATAAAATATCATTAAATGATTATAAATACAAATATATAATAATTTAAAGTTAATTAGCTAGGTTGACTTGTATTGATGGAGGATCGAGAAAATTTAACAGAAATTGTTATTTTCACATGGCAATTCATATTAAACAACAAATAGAAAAAATCTTTATTGAATTTAGATTGAAATGTCAAATCCAAATAAAATTGAAGTACTGTCCGTTATTAAAGAAGCTGAGCTGGGAATTGGGATTCCCTTTGAATTGATTATCTATATATATATATATATATATATATAATATTATTCAGAGAACCTTACTCGAGTTTGCATTGGGACCCCAACACAGTTGTAGTTTATTTCTGTAGCTACAGTATGAGGCGTAACACATTTTTAACAGGGCCCATGAGTTTTAATACTTCTAATTTACGAAGGAAAAATAAAAAAAAAAGGTGTTGACATTAATCATTGTGTTGGTCTTCCTGGTCATAAGTTAGAGTTCAGGTTATATGTAAATTTGCAAGATATATTTGATGTAATATTTCAGTGAGTGTAATATGCTGTGAAAAGAAAAAAAATCTGAGTTCACGTTACTGTACATTTAATTGGATTTGATGTAAGAGTTTTGTAATGGAATTCTTCAAACATAAAAACAATTAAATATAATTATTTAAATTTACGTGATAAATTTATTAAATAAAATTAATTTGCATGTGAACGAATAATGAATAGCTTAAATGTACATATTCGAATTCTTACCTTCTATTTTATACCATACACAGTTGAATGTACTATAATAATATTTTTTTAATAGGCTGATTGATTTGTTTTATTTCTTTTAAATATTAACTATTTTCCATTGTAAAAGCTTGGAAGCCACCCCTCAAACTTTGAGACAAAAAAACTAAACTAAACAATTTGAATGTGCTTCAATCAATAAAATATTCGAATTCGCTTTAGTTAACTTTCCATCATTGTTTCTTCAAATGAGCAAGAGATTAGCTCGATAACCAAATCAAAAGGTAAATTCCTTTTATGGAATCATTAATTTAATTAAATTTATGTTGATGATGACTTACTGGTAAAGCAATGTCATAATTTGCAAAGTTTACTCAAAGGCTAATTTGTTAATTAAACAAATAAGTAGCGGTAAATTTAGGGATTGAAATTCATGTAGAGATCAAAGATTTGGAAAGGTAATTAAAATAATAATCGATTGCTTATTTGAAATATAGGGAGACATAATTCATTATGTACCTTTTTAAAATGGCCAATTTTCATTATTTTAAAGCCATCTTTTCCTAAATTTTAGCCTAACTGATTATTTATTTATTTAATATAATTTAAAAGTTAAAAAAGTCTAATATTATTTTCTTAATTAATTAATAATTACTCTCCTTCAACACAGTACTTCATAAAATTTATGTCACTTAGTTAGGGTTCTAAGGGAAAACCAAATTCAACTAAGTGATTTTTTTAATTTAATTCAATTCTCTTAATTACTTTTAGAGTTTAACTTCTTTACTTAATCTTTTTAACATTTTGAGTCTCCAAATTTTGAATTCTAGGACTGTCTTTGTCATTATTAAAATCAAAAATTGAAAATTAAAAATAGAATTGAACCGATTCAATTTACTTCTAAAATTAATTTAATTTAAAAAATAAAAGATGGAATTGATATGTGCCCACCCTTAGGTATTACAACTACAACATCGATCATGACACATAAAAAGTGCGGGAAACATCTAACATTGTATTGCCCAGACAACTAAAACTTACAAAAGAAAAGGAAATTAAAAGGGGGGCCATTTGAAATGACCCAAAGTGTACGTTCTTCAATGATATTGATTAACAAAACTAAGGAACATAAGCACATGGATTTCTCAATGAATATACATTTTAGTTAAAATTCACAACTAAAACCTAATTATTATGTATCTTTTTGTCTTGTCAAAGCAAAAGGTGTGATATGATTAAAGAAACGTGAATATCATTATGGAGATGTTGCTTAATTACCATAATGGAAACTTAATATCTCAATTACCATCATTTTTAGTTAAGAATTTTACGTTTTTTCCCTCATTAGTATATATTATTAATTAGTTATCAAAATATGCCCATCATTCCTATTCTTTTGTCTAATACTTTCCTTATTTTTCAGTTTTATTTCAAAACTTTCCTCTTGTTATATATATATATATATATATACATATTTAATCATTAAAATTTAGTTTTTAAAAAAATTAGAATTGAAGATCTAAGAAATTATTTTTCTTTTCTAAAAGGAAGATAATGAGCTAAAAATTCAAAATTAAATAAGGACAGTAGGAATTTTTTTTTTCCCTAATGAGTCTAATTAATTATGAGTTTAACAATACGTAAACACAATAATAAATAACAAGCGGTAAGATTTGTTATGTCTTTTCATTGGATGTATATTTTTATTAAATAATTTTTTTTACTTCGTCGAAATTTATCTACTTTATTTTATTTTTTTAAAGAAAAAAGAGGGAAAGAGTTGAAAGCGTGTGAAGGGCCAAGGGTCATAGTAGAAATTGACTTTGTTAAAAGGCAGCATAATTTTGTAGGAATATATATCATCGATTATGAAAAAGGAGTTTAAGGCATCTAATCCCATCAAATTATTAAAAGCATTTTGTCTTGTTGAAATGTTTTTCCATGAACCCCATCATCAAATAATTAAATATTATCTTTCTTTTGCGAAAAAGAAATGATAGTCAACTTTCTTTCAACATTTGCATGATTGCTTTGACATACAAGAAAAAAGAGAGGACTCTCAACAATATTTCAATCAAATTCTTAATCTATATTGTAAAAAACTTTAAAGTCTATATTCTTAGATATAATTAAATGTTGTTTTATCATTTTATGTCAAATAATTAGTGATTAGTAATTAATAAAATGAATAAAAATCTTCTATATCAAAATTTTTAGTGAAATTATTTAACAGAATCACATATCACTCATTTTGAATTATTGTTATATATTTATTTAAGTTTGCTAGAAATCAAGTTAGTAATTTAGATTCATTCTTATAAATTTTATACTGTGAAGTGTTCAGTCCATGAGATTTTTTTTTCCTCAAAATGTTACATTTTCATGTCCTCAACGCATGCATTGCATGGAATTAAAAAAGTCAATGAATTATATTTTAAGAAAACTATTTATATTCATGATCGCTAATCCTATTTCTCTATTATTTTTATTATATAATGCAAAAATCTATTATTTTTATTATATAATGTTGAAATGTTAGAGGAAACTAAATAAAAGATTGTATTTTCACAAAAGATGGATTAAGAAAATCTGCTTAGTCTTCTATAACGGAAGATATCAACATAATTAATGCTGAAATACCTACAAAAACATCTTCTAAGAATAATACGGAGAAATACGTTGCATAAGAGTAAAATAAGAATAAAAGAAATGGAAAAGAAGAGAAATTAATGTTAGATATAAAATAAAAAAAATGATAAGTGCAGATAAAGCAATTTATGATGTTTTTATTCTTGCTAAGAAATTGATTAATTATACAACTGCAAAAATAAAGAGTTAAAATGAGAGTGGAAGAGAAATTCATAAAAAAGCAAGGTGTTTTTCCAATTTTTTATTGATGTTAGTAATTAATTAAAAAATTGTAAAATCAATTCAAAATAATATTTACTTGTTATATACATACATACAAATATATATATATATATACATATATAATACAGCTTTATAATGTTTACAAATTAAGTAAATTCCATTGAAAGAAACCAATAATTATTAATACATTTTCCCTCGGTAAAATTAGATTATCACTTATTATTTCTAGAGAACATAATGTTTTATTGATAACAATTCAACTTGGTTATGTCAAATTTCTGATTGATAATTAATAAAATTAAAAAAATAAAAATATTTAAATTTTAGTATCAAGTTGAGAAAAAAATAAAATTAAAATATTTAAATGACTAAAAATATATAATGTATATTTACCATTCGGATTCAAAAGCAAACACTGTTAAATGGTCACATATAACGATTACCCACAATTAAAAAACCACAATTTTATAATTATCATAATCTAGGCAAAAGTATATAGTTTAATATTACAACAAAAACAAATATATTAAAAACCGTATATGATTGAATGCTATATTTGCATTTCTTGTATTTTTAATTAATTATAAAAATAAACTATTTCGTTACCCGAAAATTTCCTTCCTAATTAATCTTACGAACTAATTACCATCCATTCATACTTGTAGCCACTTACTTTATTCAATAATGATCAATTAAAAATTACAATATTTTAACCTCAAATCTATCTTAAATTATTCTTTTGTTATGATTTTTTTTACTATTTACATTATGCAAAAGATTAGTATCTCAAACTTTCAATTAAAAAGATAAAATCTATGAATTGGTTATTAATGTTTACATTGAATATTTGAATTGTTCTCAATTTTATTTTTTTATAAATATTATGGCTATTTAATTATGTAGAATATAGTAAAATTTTTTAATGTCAGCATGTAAAAGAAAGTGAGATCAAAACTTAAATTATCATTTTTCTTTATTGATTTACATTTGTTTAATATTTGTTCAAAATTAAGATATAAATAATTCAGAGTCTACTTCATGAAAATTTTTTTATGCATATATTATAAATTTCTATCATGACATATAAAATTCATGATGTATTCTATATTTGAAAATGTTATATTTTAATGTCCCAACACATGCAATACATGAAAAAAAATTAATTGATAAAAGTTTCCTTCTTGGAAACATATAATTTCATAATCCATTATCACTATTGTTTTAAACATGTTAAGGTAAAATATCATGAACAAAAATCATATTCAAATAACAAAATTATGTAAAACAATCTTAAAATTTTAGAAGGAATGAAACGTTAAAATTTATTTTTAATCACCACACAACTGAAATTTATAACTATTTTATTGTACATTTTTATTATGTAAATGAGGATAGGATCACATATCAAAGGATCAAGCCCTTATGGGTTGGAAATTCAACAAAAAAAAAAAATTTGATAATTATTCCTAAAATGATCACACTAATGAAATAAATTTGTATATATTAGTTATTAATTTTTTTAAAAATATTAATAATTAAAATATTACAATGAAAATATAATCATGAAGAAATATCTTGTAAACAACTGACTGATTATGAAGAAATATTGGACGACAATTTTTATAATCTCAATTATATTGTTTATTAGTCGTTGTTTACCTTTTAATCAATGGATAACATTTTGATATTTTATGGGCTTTATCAATCTATAGAAGACCGTACCAATTTTAAGACCCAAAACCACAGTCAAAGTTGACTGGATTAGGTACTTAGCCCATTATTAAATAATTGCATATTAGCTTTCCTTTTTTAACATGAATGTATAATCAATCTTTTATCAAAATTTTAATGAGTATGTATTTTTACTTAACTTTAAAAGGTATGGTATACAAAAACTTTTAATAACTATAAACTTATGAGATAAAATTATATTATGATATTTAGATTATTATCATTTTTATTTTTTCAAGTTTAAAATTTATTTAACCATAGATATAATTAGAATATATAATCTAATTGATGAATATTACATTATGTAAAGTAATCTAGTTGATTGATGTTTAACTTTTAGTTTTGAATGATTACTATGGTAATTATCCTAGAATTTGTGATTTGAGATTTATAAGTTCAACTCGTAAGTTTCTATAAATTTTTAACTTTATTAACTTACAAAGTTGAACTTTACATTGTTACTAAGTATAAGATGAATTGATACTTCAATTTTAATTTTAATTCTTTTATTATTTTTTCTAAGATATTGTTGCTTTTTGAGCCTAATATCTATCATAAAATTATTGAATGTAAATAAGGATAAATTAAGAGAGTGAGTTCATAAACCTAAATCATTTATTTAAAATTCAGTATACATAATTTTAGATCATATGATATGAGTTTCTTATTATATGGAGCATAAAGTCGATGGGATATAATCTCTCTTAAAATGTCACATTTTAATGTTTATAACAAATGCAATTAATGCATGAAACAATATAATAAATTACTTTTTTTTCTTATTATTTATTTTCATAATCTCTCTACATTTCTTTCTTACATTTTGTTTGTTTTATTGTTTATTCACAAAAATTTAAAACACATAATGCTGAGATATTAGAGGAAACTAAATATTCAGTGACCCAGTAATTTAAAGACGGAGGACCAAAAATCAAGGAAAAGTGGGTGAAAATGGGTCTTCTGAGCATCTACTCAGCCTGTTAAAATGGAGGATGCCAAAACTGTCCTTGTCGAATATGCTCAAAAAGATATTTTCAGGAGAAAATGATAACAACAATGTTGAATTTCGAACAACGAACATGAATAGATGGTAAAAGATGAAAAGATAATTTTATTTAAAGGAAACTGAGCGCATAAATTAAAACTTTTGGTAGTGTTCTGCATTTTTAGCAAACCAATTCAAGAAATTCAAAAATCAAAATAAAAATAAATTCTAATCAAATTCATGTGAGCAGTCAAATACCTAATATATCATGAAAATTAAAAAAACAATTGTTATTTATTAATCTTCTATCACGTCAAACAATTCTTAAGTAAGTTTTTATATATACGTAAAAGAAATCAACTATTACTCTCCTCATAAAGTTTTTTTTTGATTGGAAAACTGAAACGATAACATAAATCAAACATTTATACAGTTCTGTGCTTTGATATTTATTTATTTTTTGTGACAGTTATTAATACTTTTTATTTTATTTATTCTATATATATATATTGTGGGATTCTACTAACTTTTTCATGTGATAGTTGTTGTAAAGTTTGGAATCTTATTTATTTGGTTGTTGCCAACCATATCATCCTTTTCTTCCTTTTTCACTTAATGTAAAAGAATTCTATTTATTGACTTCTCTATCTGCAAGTCTTGAACTGAATCAATATAATTCTCATGGCTTGTCAAGCTGGAGTAATTACTGCTGCACCTTTTTTCTCTTTAATAAATTTTCTAGTTCATAGGATTCCTGATGATGGTGACTATAATTAACTCTGGGTTTTCTTCTTTTTGACTTTTTAAGTTCTTGTACATGTATATATTAGATGTTTCATTTCAGGATTACTATGAAGACGTGTAAATTTTTGGCTTTTCCATGTTTAGATTTGAGATTTGCCTTAATTGTAATTGATTTCCATAAAGCACTTAGATGATTCAAAGAAAGTTATATGTATACGTATATAATTTAGTGGACGACATTACTCATGTTATAACTAGTTATAATGTCACATACTGAAGTGAAGTTATACTCTCCACAACTTGAATTTTATTTGCGAGAACTGCAAAATTATGTCATGTTCTGTTCGAATCTTTATATATCCATATAGCATAAGGATGTTAAGAATACATACATTAATCCAGAATCTTAAGTCATTAGGATACTAGAAAATGCATCAGAAGTACTTTCTGTCTGTGATTTTACATCCTTCCTATCTAAAATTTCAGTAATTCTTCCTTATCTTGAAAGTTGTGGAACAAGGTTAGAGAGGAAGCAACGCCCATTGAGCAAGCAGATGCAGTTTCATCTTTAAAGGGAAGCGGAGAAATCTCATTACCAAATGAAGGAAGGGATGAGAATGAACAGATTGAGCCTCACGTTGTCGAAATACAAAAGAATGATGGTGTTCCTGTCAGAGATGCTGTGTGTTGAAGATGAAGTTGAGGCTGAAAATGAAGCAGAAGAGGAACATTCATCTAGGGAAATGCAGCAGAAAGTAGAAGGAATGCAACTGAAAAAAGGTGAAGTTCCTGAGCAATCCAGTGAGAAACCAGGAGAAGCAAATGAAGTTAAAAAAACGAAAGTTGAGGGAAAAAGAATTGAGGGTTTGGAAGCAGTATCTGCACAAGTTCCCTATGAAATTGGAGAAAAACTAGAGGGACATTCTCAAGTCGGGGAAAAGGTTGAGGTTGAGGTAAAGCCAGAGACATCAGGTGAAGATGTTGAAATGCTGAAAGGGAAAACTTGGAAAGAATAGGAACCTGGTCCAAGCATGACTCCAGAGCAAGTAGTTTCAACTAATCTGGAGGGAGAAGCAGCTCCAAAAGCAGCTGAAGAAGAAGCTTTTTCCAATGTCTCAGAAAAGTTTGAAGGTTTGTTGAATGAAGCAGAGCTGGCGGCGGAAGAGTTTGGGGAAGGGAACATTAAAAATGAAAGTGAGAATGGAGAGAAGAGCGTGACAGGAGAGGGATCAACGCAGCTTGTTAAAATAAAGCATGAGAAGAGTGAAGAGATCGTAAAAGATTAAAAACAAGTTATAGATGAGCAACCAAGACGGGCAAACAGAGAGAAAACTGTATTAACTGCAGAAATCTAAGATGGAAGTGGAAAACGGGAAACGTTAAGACACAAAAATGTATCAGGACTTGACAAAAGAATTACTTCCAGCCAAGTCTACTCAAAAGGCAATCAATCAATCTTATATCAAAGACGAAAACAATTGCTTGTGAAGGCAACGTGAGTTATCATTGGGACATCTCCAAGTTAAAAAACAATCTCCTCTGATACCGAAGGTTAAATCAAAGTGAAATAATGCTGTTTGCATATGTCATTGATATTGTGATAACTGGTTCAAATGAGTTCCTCACTACTGCTTTCATTACTCATTTGGGTGATGTGTTTACTCTTAAAGATCAGGGCAATTTGAATAATTTTTTGGATATTGAAGTAACACCACCTTTTTTTGGAGCTAACTTATCTCAAACCAAATATGTCAAAGATCTTCTTACTAGAACTGGTATCACATTGCAATGGTTGTGACACTCCTATGGTGGCTGGTCAGAAACTTAGTAAGGCTGCCGGTAATCCTTTGTCTGATCCATATTAAATATTAATCTAGAAAAATCCATGGAAATATCTAAGTTATTGGTGCAAAGACAAATCTAGATAAAATGGTAGTTGTATTGTTAGTAAAAAATATCATGCAACTAATAATAAAATGTACTCAATCAATTCTTTCATATTTCTTTTGCTGTTAATAAACTCAATCAATTCGTGTCTTCTCCATCTTCGGTTCATTGGCAAGCCTGCAAAAGGAATTTCGATATTTGCAAGCTACTTCTTTGCTATGGTTTACAGTTTGTTTCCGCTGGTAGATTAAATCTTAATACTTTTTCTGCTGTTGATTGGGCTTGTGATCTTGATGATAGACAATCTGTTGGAGCGTATTGTGTATTTTTGGGTGATAATATAGTATCTTGGTTATCCAAGAATCAGTATGAGTGGTTTCTAGAAGTAGTGCAGAGTCTGAATACCTCTACTGAGTTAGTCTGGCTTCAATCACTTCTTGGCGAATTACATTTTTTCACCTTCATCTATTCCTATTATTTGGTGCAATAACGTCGGTGCAGCTTCCCTTACCAAGAATCTTATTTTTCACTCTCGTACGAAGCGTATTGAGATTTATGTGCACTTTATTCGAAAAATGTTGCTGATGAAGTGCTTGAGATTCGCTATATACCTAGTTCTGCTCGGTTGGCTGATGTCCTAACTAAACCTCTTTCCTTTCTTTAATTTTCCAGGCTCCCAACCAAGCTTCGAGTCTTTTCCAAACATCTAAACCTGAGGGGGATGCTGAGTTGAAGTGCTGGAAATATCAGCTGGTGTATGGTGAGTTGGAAATACTAGCCGAAGACGTAGCAAGTTATAATTCTGTTGACAGTTTTGTTATTCTGATTATGTCATAGAATTCTCTAGACTCTCTGTACGAATACTTGGCCTTTGTTCAATGTTCTATATTCTGAGAATAACAAGAATGAAGCTCTGTATCCTTAAAACTTCTTTTTCATAAATTTTCTGTCTTTTTTCTGGGTTACCAAGCGCTTCTTTCTTCACATATTCTCAGTTTCTCGGTCTTCCATTTTCTGAAGTCAGAGAAAAAATTGTTAATTCTACAGTTCAGAACCATCTATCGTTCTATATATGTGTGTCTGTGTGATAATAATGTTTACAAATTAAGTAAATTCCAATGAAAGAAACCAGTAATTGTTAATGCATTTTCCTTAGGTAAAATTAGATTATCATTTACTATTTCTAGAGACCATAATACTTAATAGATATCAATTCAACTTGGTTATGTCAAATTTGTGATTGATAATTAATAAAACTTAAAAATATAAATATTTTAATTTTGGTATAAAGTCGAGAAGAAAATAAATTAAAATATTTGAATAACTAAAATGGTCACTTATATATAACAGTTACCCACAATTAATGAACCATAATTTTGTTATCATAATTTAGGTAAAAGTATGCAGTTTAGTATTACAACAACATATATATATATATATATATAAACACTTTTATGATTTAATGGTATATTTTTAATTAATTATGAAAATAAACAATAAACTATTTATAGTTACCACCAAACTGTACTTAATTTGTAATTAATCTTATGAACTAATTATTATCTATTCATAACTGATAACTAGTTACTCTATTAAGTATTATAAATTAAAACTTACGATACTACCTCAAATATATGTTAAATCATTATTTTATTATGGTTTTTTAGACCATTTATATTATGCAAAATATTAATATCTCAACCTTCCAATTAAGTGGATAGAAATACTATGAATTGATTATTTTATTTTTACATTGAATATTTGAATTGTTTTCATTTTGTTTTATTTTCTAGAAATATTATCGCTATTTAATTGTGTATAATAGAGTAAAATTATTGAATGTCAAAGTGTAAAAGAAAGTGAGATCAAAACTTAAATCATCATTTTTCTGTGTTGATTATTTAATTTTTGTTCAAAATTAAGAAATAAATAATTTGGAGTATATTTTGTGAAAATTTGATTTAGTCATATATCATAAATTTATAGTACGACACATAAAATTCATGATATATTCTATCTTTGAAAATGTCATATTTTAATGTCTAAACGTATATAATACATGAAAAAGAAAAATTAATGACAGTTTTCTTCTTCTAAACATATAATTTCATAATCCCTTATCACTATTTTCTTAACCTTTTAAGGTAAAATCTTATGAATAAAAGTTATATTCAAATAATGAAACTGTATAAAATAATTTTAAAATGTTAGAGGAAATTAAATGTTATAATTTACGTACCCCACAAAACTAAATTTCATGAGTATTTCCTGGTGCATTCTTATTGCGTAAATGAGAGGTAGGATCACATATCAAAACCGATCAAGCCCCAAGCCCTTACAGGTTGAAAATTCAACAAAAACAAATTGATAATTGTGTTTAAAAAATTGCACTTAAAATAATAAATTCATATGTATTAACGATTAATTTTTTGAAAAATAAAAAAATTACAATCAAAATTTAATTATGTTATATTTTGTAAACAACTTACTGATTATGAGAATTGATGTTATAATCTCAGTTATAATCATTATTAGTCATTTTTTATCTTTTAATTTATTGACGGTATTTGTTATTTTTTGGGCTATATCAATATAGATGAAGATGCAAATGAATGTGAAGACCGGATGAAATAGTTAGCCCATCATTAAATAATTACATATTAGCTTTTGTATTTTAACATGAAATCATAATCCATTTTTTTTTTTTTAAATTTTCATAAGTATGTATTTTTACTTAACTTTAAAAGAAGTATTGCATGTAAAACTTTTAGTAAACATAAACTTTTGAGCCAAATTTATAGTATGATGTTCAGATTATTATTTTTTTTTTATTTTTTACGAGTTTAATTATTGTTATTTTCTTTAAAGGAAAATGAGCATAAAAATTAAAACTTTTGATAGTTTTCTGCATTTTTAACAAACCAATTTAAGAAATTTAAAAATAAAAAGAAAAATAAGTTCTAATTAATTTCATGTGAGCAGTCAAACAATTAACATTACATCAAAATAAAAAAATCAACTGTAATTTGTTAATGTTGTATCCTGATCACTAACTATTCTTTACGAAAGTAAGTCTTTAGGTAAAATAAATCAGCTCTTACTACTTTTTTTCCCTAGAATTTTTTTTATAGGACAACTTAAAGAGATAACATAAATCAATTATTAATACAATTTCTGCTTTGATATTTTTTCTTTTATTAATACACTTATTACTATTTTATTTTATATATATATATATTTTGTATGAGGTTCTAGTTATTGTTGCATGTTATGGTTGTTGTAAAGTTCAGAATCTTATTTATTTGGTTGTTGCAACCATATATATCGTTCCTTTTCTTCCTTTTTCACTAAATATAAAAGAATTCTGTTCATCAGCTTCTCTGTCTTCAATTTTTGGACTGAATCAATATAATTCTTTTTTTTTCTTAATAAATTTTTCTAGTTCATAGGATTCCTGAACATGATGACTACAATTAACTTTAGGTTTTCTCTATGTTCTTTTGTATGCAATAAATGTTTCATTTGATTATTATGAAGACCTGTAATTTTCTTGCTTAGAATATTTTTCATGTTGAGATTTGAGATTTGCGTTAATTGTAAGTGATTTCGATGAAGCACTCAGATGATTCGACGAACATTATATGTATATAATTTAGTGGACGATGTTACTCACGTTATAAAGAATTGTAATATCACATACTGAAGTGATACTAATTAGTTAATCCATAGCTTAAGTTTTATTTACGAGACTGCAAAATTATGTCATGTTCTGTTAGAATCTTTATATGTACATATAGCATAAGGATGTTAAGAATACATTAATCCAAAACTTTGAGTTATTAGGATACTAGAAAATGCATCAGGGAGTAGCCTTCTGTCTGTTTTTGCACTCTTCCTATCTAAAACTTCTATAATTCTTCCACATTTTGAAAATTGTGAGTTTTCATTCGTAGCAGCAAGTTGTGGACAAGGTAAGAGAGGAAGCTACACCTATTGAGCGAGCTAATGCTGTTTCATCATCAAAGGGAAGCGAAGAAATCTCATTACCAAATGAAGGAAGGAATGGTAATGGAACAGATTGAAATCTCATTACCAAATGAAGGAAGGAATGGTAATGGAACAGATTGAGCCTCAAGTTGTCGAAATCCAAAAGAATGCTGGTGTTGCTGTCACAGATGTTGCTGTTGAAGATGAATTTGAGCTGAAAATGAAGCAGAAGAGCACATTCATCTCTGGAAATGCAGAAGAAAGTGGAAGAAATGCAACTGAAAAGAGATGAAGTTCCTGAGCTATCCAGTGAGAAACTAGGAGAAGCAAATGAAGTTAAAAATAAAAAAATAAAAAAAAAAACGAAAACAATGAAAAAAAATTGAGGGTTTGGAAGCAGTATCTGCACAAGTTCCCCATAAATTGGAGAAAAACTAGAGAGACATTCTCAAGTAGGTGAGAAGGTTGAAGTTGTTGGATTTTTGAATTGATTGCAAAGAAAATTTAAAAACAAGAACAAAGCTTTTGTTGAGTTGCTGCTGCAGAGCTCGATATTCTGCAGAATTTTTTATTTCTATGTTCTGTTTTTCTATGTCTTTGATTTTCACTTGCAACACAACAGCAACATCATTTTGCAGTCTCGTAATGAGATTAGTTGGAACAGATTGTCTGAAGTCATGGTTTTCTAGAATGGCTAGTCGTTATTTATATTGTGAAGGGAAAACTCGGAAAGAAGAGGAACCTGGTGCAAGCATGACTTCAGAGCAAGTTGTTTCAAGTATTCTGGAGGGAGAAGCAGCTCCAAAAGAAGATGAAGAAGAAGCTTCTCTTTCCAATGTCTCAGGAAAGTTGAAGGTTTGTTGAAAGAAGCAGAGCTGGCGGTGGAAGAGTTTGGGGGAGGGACTGATACGAGTAACACTAAAAATGAAAGTGGGAGTGGAGAGAAGAGAGTGACAGCAGAGGGATCAACTCAGCTTGTTAAAAAGGAGCACGAGAAGAATGAAGAGATCGTAAAAGATGAAAAACCAGTTATAGATGAAACAAACCAAGACGGGCGAACAGAGACAACACTGGATGAACTGCAGAGATCTGAGGTGGAAGTGAAAGAGGGGAAACGTTTAGACACAAAAATGTATCAGGACTTGCCAAAAAGATTACTTCCAGCCAAGTCTACTCAAAAGCAATCAAGCAATCTTATATCAAAGATGAAACAGTTGCTTGTGAAAGCAAAAAGAGCTATCATTGGGAAATCTCCAAGTTTAAAAACAATCTCTTCTGATACTAAAAGTTAAATCCAAGTGAAATAATGCTGTTTGCTTCTGTCGTTGATATTCTGATAACTGCTTCAAATGGGCTCCTCACTGCTGCTTTCAGTACTCTTAAAGATCTGGGCAGTTTGAATTATTTTTTGGATATTGAAGAACACCTTCTTTATCTGGACCTAGTTTATCTCAGACCAAATTAAAATGTCAAAGATGAAACAGTTAACAGGGTAAAATTATTGATATTGTATCGTTAGTAGAAAGTATCATGCAACTAATAACAAAATATACTTACCTTGAGCTAGGTATCTGTAGGATTGATATCACTGCTTCTTTAATTTATAAAAGGTTGGATCAAAGCACGCAGACGCAGTTCTCAGTGTTAACCATGTTGTCATCAGCAGGTGCCAATAATATCAATAATTTTACCCTTTTAACTGTTTGAAATTACGGTGAAAGTTAATGTGTATAGATAGTATGATAACTTTCAAAAATTCTGGAGGCTGTTGATGATTATCAAAATTGGTTAGGGTAAATTAAAAATTGTGCGTTTTTTTTTTTTTTAGTAACTAAATTGAAAGAAGTTTTCCCGTTCTTCGAAAAGCAATAGTCAAGACAATTAGTAACTTGCGAACGAAGGGAAGGGGAGAGTGGGGAGCAGGAAGCATCTACGGAGGATCAAAAAGGTGTTAGTAAGATTGTGACCGAATGTCGAATCATTTAGGAATAAGCAAAAGTCAAGGTCATTAACAACTTATTTAGCAAGTTCATGTTTTTATTAATATTATTTATTTATTTATGTTTAATAATATTTTGGTTTTAGAAGAATTTTATATTTAATTGATGTAAGTTTCTTCCATTTATTTAAAATTTAAAAAAAATTTAATTCAGTTAATTTTCATGCTCCACTAATATATGATTAACTTATTTTATTATATTTCAAATTTTGTCACCAAAATGACTTAATTTAATTTTAAAAAAAATTTTTTATTTGATAAATCATAAAAACTGAGGAACAAAATGTCAATTCCTATATATATATATATATATATATTTGTTAAAAATACTTATAATCCGCCTAATAAGACTTAGAGAAATTTAACCAAAATGCTTAATATTTGAACTTAATTTTCAGCAATATTTACTGTTTAAAATATTTTATAAAAATAATTCACTTAAAATTTTTTTTAAACGAAAATATATTTAAATAAATTATTTTTAAAACATATTTAAAATAATAATTATTTTAAAAAATTAGATTCCTAATTTAATTTATGTGAAAAACCTCCCGAATTGTTAAGCAGGTACAATAAAAAAGTGGGAAATGGCTGAGGAGAATTTGACAGTGGGGTCTACTTTCGTGGACCCGAAAACACTTTCAAAACATGTTCATACTGTCTAGTTTTCCTTTTGGGTAATTTTTAATTTACCCCCAACCAATTCATCAACACACCCTCAACTTTGATAAAAATTATTACACCAGCCCCAAATGTTATCTTTTACACAACAACGAATGTTGTCGACTTGAAGAAAGACAAATTTCCTTATGAATAATTAAAATATTTTGTAAAATGACAAAAAACAAAAAGCATTTTCACATCTATTTATTGACAATCATTGCTTTTTCATGTATCTAATTTACATACGTTTGAGACAAAATGATTTATGATATTAAATTGATTTCAAATTGAAATGAAAAAAATACAATTCTTTTCCTCTTTTATTTTTCTTTGTTCTTCTTTATCATCTCTTTTATTTCTTTTCCATAACTGCTGCAGGCTAATGCAGGCAATCTCTTATGGCTGCTAGTAATGAACATAGAAAAGAAAAGATTAAGGGAGAATGCCCATTGGCTCTTTATTTTTTGATTTAATATCTTATTATTCCTTTATATTTTTTCTAATAGCCTATCACTCTCCTAATTCTTATTTTTTTTAAATTTTATTCTTCAGTTCAATTGATTTATAAAATGATAAAATCGAAAATATTTGAAATAATAAAGAGTAAAATCGAAACTCAAAGAAGTGATGAGATATTAAACAAAATATAAAGAGATAATCGGATATTATCTTAAAAAGTATGGAATTAATGGGCATATTCCTAAAGATTAAAATAAAACAATTTAACAAAAGAGACAGAAGAAAAAATGGAACGAAGGAAAGAGAATTATTGTTTATTAATTTAAGTTTATAAAAGGAAAAAGAATATGAAGTTTCTCAAGGTTTTCTTTAATAAATATATAAGTTTTATTAGTTTTAAAAATACGCATAAGAGTCCCAATTTATTTAAAAAAGATAATTAAAAACAGTTATTTACAAACATTATTATTAAATCTTTAAAATTAAAAAAATATAAATTATAATATAATCATAAGTATTGTATTATAATATACTTTATTTTCATATTAATATTTATTTATGATTTATTTTATTTATTTTTAATACTTAATTAATATTGAAAAGTTACTATATTATAAAATAAATAAATTTCCATTTTAGTTATAATATATTGACAAATATTGTTTATAGTATTTATAAAATATATGAATTTATAATATGTTAACTAATATTATATAGTTAATATACTATAAAATAATATTATGATTTATTTTATTAATATATTTTTAATGCATATATATTATATTTTTGTCATATTTGAATGATTTAATAATAATTTTTGTTAAATAACTATTACTAGTAAAGTTATAATAATCTTTTAAAAACAAATTGAAATTTTTATGGATATTTTTCAAACTATTAAAATTTATATGTCTATTAAGCCAAATTTTAGAGACCTTCGTGTCCTTTTTTCTTTATTAAAATTATAATTTTATCGTTTTAGCAGTTTAAAATATAGTGAAAGTTAATGTGTGGAGGTAATACGATGACTTTCAAAATTGGTTAGGGTAAATTAAAAATAGTCTTCTTTTAGTGACTAAATTGAAAAAACGTTTTCCAGTTCTAGAGTATTCTTTGAAAAGCAAGACGGTTAGTAACTTGTGAACGAAGGGTGGGGGGAAGAGTGGGGAGCACGAAGAATCTACGGAGGACTTAAAAAAGGTGTAAGATTATGACTGAATTTCAAACCATTCAAGAATGAGCAAAATGAAGGTCATAAACAAGAAAATTAGAATTTTTATGGACATTTTCAAAACGATTAATTAGACTAATTAACCAAAACTTAAGGATTTAGATAGCATTAACCCTATTATTAATATTATTTATTTAATAATATTTAGGCTAGTTATTTTCCTGACGTAGATAATTGAGAAGAATTTTATGTTTGGTGAATAAAATTTTTCACTTTTTATCTAAAATTTAAAAGAAAATTAATCTAGTTAATTTTCGTGCTCCATTAATATATGATTAACTTATATTATTATATTTCAAATTTTATCATCAAAATGACTTAATTTAATTTTTATAAAATTTTTTTATTTGATAAATCATAAAAACTCAGGAACAAAATGTCAATTTCGCTATCTGAAAAAATATGTATATTTTTTTGTTAAAAAATACTCATAATCCACTTAATAATTCTTAACCAGGTATAATAAAAAAGTGGGAAATGACAAAGGAGAATTTGACAGTGGGGTCTACGGATGTTGAATTAGTGAATTGAAAAGACTAATCACTCAAGTGATGCCTCATGTCTGTTCAATCTTGCAAGCAAAATTGGTCCTTCCATAGCAAAATTTTCTCATCAATATCAATATCAAACCAGAAGAGAAGAGAAACTAGTTGTTGCTTGAACTGAGAAAAAGGATGGACGATTCTATGGGAATGAGATTCCGTCCGACCGAACAAGAAATCATCACGGATTTCGTTGAAAGAAAGACGCGTTTACCTTCTTGGACTCCTCGTAGAATTCCTGATGTCAAGAATATCTGCCAGTTCGAACCTTGGGATTTGCCTAGTAAGAAAACCATTGATAGTAATATAACATTTAATACTCACATAACATATTCTTTGTTTTCTGTGCGAATGCAGAGCATTCACCACTGCCCCCAGATGATGGAGTGTGGTACCTCTTCAATTTCCCTGCTTCTATGTCTCCAAACACTAATCGGACATGCAGAAAAACCCAGAAGGGATATTGGAAAGTCACTGGTAAACCCCGTCGAATAAGGGACAAACGGGGGAAGAAGGAGATTGGTTACAAAAGGATTTTGGTTTTCCACACAGGTCGTCATCCTAATGGCGTCAAGACGAACTGGGTTATGCATGAATATCGTTCCTGCAACGTTCCATCGAATAAGGTATCTGTTTTCTCCTCTCTAATTTACTTTCTCCGAATTTTTACTACTGATTTTGGTCTTCATTTCGGTGCTACTGATGAATTTTATGCGGAATCAAATGGTAGCCTGTGTAAGTTTGTATGTTTTTGATTAGTTATCTTACTGGTTGAAGCTTGAGTGCATTGGGTTGTTTATTAGAACGTTGGTTTTAACGGAGACACTATTTGAGGTCGGCAGATGAATTAGGTGTTGTATTTATGAGTATTTCAAAATATCACTATCTCTCATTGACTAGTAACAAGTTTTATGAAATGTTTATCTATAGAAACACCCATTATAATCCTCTCGCACACAAGACCAGCCAGCCAAGCACAATTCCGGATCATTCTCACCGTCGACTGTTTCCCTTGTGTAGGTGGAATATGCTCTCTTTCGATTGGAAAGAAAAATGGGTGATAGTTCAGATACTTGCAATGAAGCAAGTGGTGATCCGGCTTTTGATTATACAAATGATGTTGCTGGAGCCTTAGTGGTAAAACAGAGCACGCATGCTCAATTTTCAATATCTATTATACAAGCAAAACATACTTACAACTAATGTTTGGTTTTTTATCCAGGTAAACGATAATCTATCTGAAGAATTGAAATTCCTCCTTGACAGTAATGAGCCGGATAGCCACTTTCTCTCCCAACTGTTTCCGCCAATTCAACCGGAGCAAAGAACTTCCTTTTTTGAGTTGGATGGCAACTCTTCCTCTGAACGAATGGAAGAGGGAACAGAGGCCACAGACACAGATATCTTCTTTACAGAGGTAAAGAAATTTCATCCAATTAATAGTTATTGGACATTGGAGATTTTACTTCAATTGCCTGTTTACTGCAGTTAAATTATATTTGAGAATAGTATCATTAGTTTTTGAGAATATGAATATTAAGATATAACCCATCCCTTGCTGTATTTCTATCTTCATAGTTTTTGAGAATATGTTACATCTTCACAGATCCCGATTTTACAACAGTATGAAAACTAACGTGTACATCCATATCTTTATATGACAGGGAGGTAAAGATATGTTAATTTTTAAATCGAAGTTGGTTATGTATTAGTAAGTTTAGTACTCCTAATTAGACTTTAATTTTATATGTAAGTCAATTATTAGGGTTAAAGAGAATACCATAAATAAGTTGTACTATGATATTTTAAACGTCAAAAAAGAAAATAATAATAAGAGAACCCAGAAGTTATTATTTCTTTTGTAAAATTCTTCCAAGTTTATTCTTCTCTGCAGCTCCCTGCTACGACATTTCTGTCTTTTGCTTCCGTTTGATGCAGAAAATCACTCAAATAACTAACATATAAAGTGGTATCAGAGTGGAAAATACAAGTTCATCAAGCACAATAATTCAACAATGTTATGACGCTGGTGTGTAAAGATGATAGAGAGAATTATCGGTGCAACAGAAGCAGAAAGGTAAGAATCTCTAAACTTCAAAATTTTAGAAAAGACTTTGAAGACAAGACCATATAAAAGTCTTTGGACAGACTTTGAAGCTGTAAATTCAAAGGATAATGTGTAACACCCCAAATCTGACTTTATGAAAGTGGCATCGAACTAGGGTATTACAAAAATATTTCAAACTTACAAAGCTATGACTTATCTCGAAGACATTAATGCTTTAATACCCAATTTGAAACATCCCTACTTCTATTAAAAAATTTTGGTAGAATTTCCTCTATAATAAATATATGCCAAAATATGTAAATCTATAAATTTTAAAAATTTTATTTTAAACACTTCTTTATCTCATTGCTCAACAATATATATAACCAGTATTGAGGTTTCCAATATCCAAACACTAAACATAGAAAATATATTAAAACTATACAACACAAACTCTTATATCTATAAGTATACCAAGCTTCAAATATAATAAAACCTTCATCTTAGACTATCTTCAAACTCTTATTTGTCCTGACTTTAATAATTAGTAAGAACCTGAAATATAGGTGTGAATTAATGCTCAGTAGATATTTTTATATATATGTAGTTTTAAGAATTTGTAATAAACAAATTTGCGTGTATAAAATTCTTTCTAAATTTAAATGGCAAGCTTAATAACACATCAAAACAACATTTCAATTTCAACATTTGCAATAGTAACAAAAACACATTTTATTCCATCATTAAAAACAATTTTTACCAATTTTGTTCTTACGTACTTTATAGGCATTTTTTCGAAGAATTGCCGCTCCAAAAATTAACCATACGTATTTTAAGGGCATTATTCTTAAAGATCGTCATCCTCACAAAAATATATTTTAGAAGCATTATTCTTAGAGATCGTTACCCCAAACATCGATTCTTACGTATTTTATAGGCGTTTTTCTAAAAGATCGCTTAGCATACATATTTTAGGGGCATTATTCCTAAAGATCGTCGTCCTCACAGAAATATACTTTAGGAGCATTATTCATAGAGATTGTTAACCCAAACATCGGTACCACATCACAACAACAATCATGACTATTACATTTTTATTTATCACATTATTTTACAACATTTTCATACAAATCGTTCATTTATAAAATATAGCAAGTGTTGATACAATTTTCTCACTGTATTTAAAAATATAACATTCAAATGAAAATTACTATTTAAATTCGATTTGAAAAATAATTAATTAGATCAATACGTGATAATTCAAAATTTTCATACACGTTAATTAAAACTTTAAATGTAATACGATACACTACTTTTCAGTTTTAAAATTAAAATATACTAAATGCATATAAATATCTATCTAAATTTCGTAAAATAATTTCTACACATCTGCTGGTCTTTCCTTTTCCTCTAAATCTCATCCTAATATCAATATAACAACATAATAAATAATAAATCAAGCTTACTTATCTAATAAAATATACTATTCATGCATATAAATATTCTAACCCAATAAAATTTTAAAACTAAATTATGAAATATAATTTACTAAAATTTAAAACTAAAACATCACAAGAAATCAGATATTCTAACTGAATTTCTCAAATTTTCTGCCTTTTACATTTTCTTCTTCTCTCTTTTTTTTTTTCCTCTCCGTCCTGTTCTTCTTCCTCTCCTCACTTTTCTTTTGCTTTCACTTCCCCTTTTTTTCCTTTGTTCCTTTTTCTTTTTTTTCTTTATGTTTTCATTTTCTATTTCTTGCTTCCAATTTGTAAAAGCAAAGATTATATATATATATATATATATATACACACACACTCACCACCTCACTAAAAAAAAAATCTCTACTTTTTCTTTTTGCCCTTTCCTTCCACCGGACCCATATAACAACAAAATGAGGCAAACTGATCATTTTTTTTTTTATTTCATTCTTTTTCACCGTACGCGTAGCATGGGAAAATCTAATTGCTTCCTAATATCAATTGAACCTCTTAACCTTTTCTTTTCCTTCTTTTACCCACAATAAAATTTATATTATCAAATAATTATATTCTTTTAAAAATATAACATATTCATTCTAATCAAATACTCTTACAAAAATAAAATATATTTATCTTATAAATTCCCAACTTGGGTATCCTCACATAATATAATGTTGATATATCCATATATATACATTTTTTTTTAATATTAAAATTCAGGATATTACATAACGAGACAATGCGAGAATTCCCATAGAGATTTATAAAATTTGTAAATCAAATGAAAATATACTGTGAGAAAATTTACAACAAAAAAATTATTGAGGTGTTGAATAGTTTGATGGAAGAAACAAAAGATGTTTCTATCAGTTCTTTAAAATCTTGAGAGCGAAGATTGTTGCCGTGTTTTGAAAAATCTATTGAAAGTGAATTTCAATCTTTGAGAGGATATCAACAAGGAAAAGAAGGGAAAATTGCAAGGTGGCAAAGTGTCACAATCACAACAAAGGTTCAATGTTTGCAATAAGTAGTCATGTGGAGAAGGATTGTTGGTTCAAGACAAAGCCTCAATGTTTTAATTGTAAGAAATTTAGGTCTTAATTTGTAGAAGGATTGAAGGAACAAAAGCCATCAGCAAGGAAGGATTGCAGAAGAAACAAAAGTTGAAGAAAACTTATGCTCTGCTTGTCAAAGTGTAACAGAATGAGAAAATAGAAGCATAAATATTTTCCTAGATATGGATGCGACTGTTAACTCACAAGTGAAGATTAGCAATGGTGCTTTGGTGCAGGTAGAAGGAAAAGTTACAATTGGGGTTCAAACTAATATTGAAACTAAGTACATTAGAGATGTATTGCTTGTTCCAGATTTAGAGCAAATCTTGTTTAGTATTGGACAACTTATTTTGGAAATACAGTTTTGCTCACTGGCTATAGCACCTTTGGATGCCAACTTACTTTTATTGGCTATAGCACACAATCTAAGGGCTACAGGTTATATAATTTTAAAAGCAACAAGATGATTATGACTTGAGATGTGTTATTTGATGGGAAAGCAATATGGAATCTGGAGCAAAGCAAACATGATAGTAAAGATGTGCTTGTGGAAGGAATTCAAACAAAATCAGCCATGGATGTTTTGTTAGAATGTTTATATGTACATATAGCATAACATGTTAAGAATACATTAATCCAAAATTAAAATGGAGGGAGAGATAAGAATGACAGATCGAGCCTCAGGATGTTGAAATCCAAAAGAATGATGGGGTTCCTGTCACAGATGTTGCTGTTGAAGATGAAGTTTAGGCTGAAAATGAAGCAGAAGAGCGACATTCATCCATGGAAATGCAGCAGAAAGTAGAAGAAATGCAACCGAAAATAGATGAAGTTCCCGAACTATCCAGTGAGAAACCAGGAGAAGCAAATGAAGTTAAAAAACCAAAAGTTGAGGGAAATAGAATTGAGGATTTGGAAGCAGTACCTGCACTAGTTCTGATGAAGTCGAAGAAAAACTAGAGGGATATTGTCTAGTAACTGAAAAGGTTAAGGTTGAGGATGAGGTAAAACCGGAGGCATCAGCTGAAGAAGGTGAAAATTTGAAAGGCAAAACTTGGCAAGAAGAGGAACCAGGTGCAAGCATAACTTCATAGCAAGTTGTTTCAACTAATCTGGAGGGAGAAACAGCTCTAAAAGAAGATGAAAAAGAAGCTTCTCTTTCCAATGTCTCAGGAAAGGTTGAAGGTTTGTTGGAAGAAGCAGAGTTGGCGGTGGAAGAGTTTGGGGAATGGATTGATGCGAAGAACATTAAAAATGAAAGTCAGAATGGAGACAAGAGCTTGACAGCAGAGGGATCAACTCAGCTTGTTAAAAAGGAGCATGAGAAGAATGAAGAGATGGTAAAAGATGAAAAACAAGTTATAGATGAAACAAACAAAGACGGGTAAACAGAGAGAAAACGGGATAAACTGCAAAAATCTGAGGTGGAAGTGGAAAAGGGGAAACGTTTAGACACAAGAATGTATCAGGACTTGACAAAAGAATTACTTGCAGCCACGTCTACCAAAGCAATCAAGAAATCTTATATCACAGATGAAACAGTTGATTGTGAAGGCAAAGAGAGCTATCGTTGGGACATCTCCAAGCTCAAAAACAATCTTCTCTGATACCAAAGATGAAATCAAAGTGAAATAATGCTGTTTGCTAGTGAAGCTTTGCATATTGAGTGTTTTTTCTCCATTGTTTTTGAAATGAATTATGCTGTTTTTGTATTTGGCTCCGTGCCTATACAAAGTATAGGTCATTCCTGATTATTATTGTAACTTCTCTATTCTTTTACCCTATTTTCAGTTGTATATACTATTGGTGTGCTGGTTTCGATGTCAATGTGATAAAAAGCAAACAATTTCTTATTTTCTAAGATGAAAATAGAGATTTTTATTACAGTTCTGTAACCCATAAGTAATCTCTAATCATATTTGGGTGTTAGTGGGTTCAATAGGTAAAATCTTTTAGAATGGTAAAAGAGATCCAAGATTTAATCCCACTTATATCACAATGGTTATGTATTTTTTGAACAATTTGCCTCGATAAGAAAAACTGAGGGTCAAAAACGACAGGTTGAATTTCATTTCCAGTATTTGGAGTAATGAAAATGTGTCTACAAGTGAAGATTGATCTAGGTTTTGCACATTGTACCAAACTATATATGCATGAGCATATATTCCCATTGTCAGAGTAAGGTCAAGAAAGAGATGATCAGATTACACCTAAAGTTAGAACAAAGACAAAGAGGAAGACAATGATTTGAAAGAAGAAAAAATGACATGCAGCATTATAGCTTATCTATAATCCTGTGGAAATGATCAGGCATAAAGGAAACACACCCGTCCACGTGTAACACTCTGGATTCTTTCACAGTATTCTGTCTTATTGAACAATTATATAATAATGGAAGAAAGAGAGTGATCGGGAGCATTATGATTTCATCAGTAAAAGAATGTTATCCATATCTACAATAAACATATGAGTACATACTATTGAGATATTTGACTCTTAAACATTGCCTTATTTTCCCAATAGTGATGTAAAATGAATGTACAAAAACAAACAAGGATTCCAAATATCCTTAACATACCAAAATCTGTGCGCATTGCAGTTGTTCCTCTGTCCTGAAATTAGAATTCCGATGGTTATTCTAGTGATATGAACCAACTTGAATTTCTCTCATACCAACTCTAAGTTAACAGAACTCACTGTCAATCATAACCTACACAAACAAGTAGCAGCAAACATAAAAACCATAAATTTCATATCCTACCATATCAATGTTAAGTTAAAAAAACTTAACGAACACTCACATGCTTGTCTATTAGATTCGTCGTCATTTTTGCTGGATGAATTGAAAGTTCCACGGCCATTAACTGCTGCAGCTTGACAGTTTTCTTGCACTCCGGTAGGCTGTGCAAAGCCTTCATTTGTTGTTTGGCACTGGAATTGCAAACAAAACAAATTTGTTTCTTATGAAAATTACCTCCCATTCTCCAGACGAGTCTACTACTTTTCTGAAATGTGACTGCATTATGAATTTACTAACCTGACCAGATGTTGGATTTACGGAGCTACTGGCACCAGTTTTTGGCATTACTTGCAAGTTGGGATTCTGCACCTGATCCTTTGAAGTCGAGGCAGTAGCTGCATCAAAGTTATCCATTGGACCTACCATGCCGCAGGCATTAAGTCCCATTGCTGACTTCATCATAGGCCCTCCAGATAATGCAGTTAGTGGTGTATGTGGCATTGACATGGGATGTCCTTGACCATGAAGCCCAAAAAGTGGGAAGTTAGATCCCGCCATTGCCTGCATAACAGCAGGCCCTGAAACTGATGGACTTGGGAAATGTGCTCCGTGCAGTGGGGGCACCTGGAACATAGGATAACAAGAAGAACTGCCATTCATATCGGGCATACCCATTCCAAACCCAATTCCCATTCCCATTCCCATACCCATGGGGGAATAAGGAGCCATATGAGCAGCTGGATGCATGTGTTGCATTCCCGGTTGAAACATCATTGGTGGCACATATAAACCGGCTCCCATTGACATAATCTGCATAAAATTGGTAAACGACACAGTACAGTTATTGGATTGCTCAAATGCAAAGAATAAACTGCAGAGTGACAGAATTCAGAGTTTACCTGCACTTGAAGTTGCAGTGTCTTCAGATATTCAATCGCCTCATCAAGCATTGAAGCTTTGTCCACCTTATGCAAGATATGCGAAAGTTAGCAGAATTGAATTTACACAGATTACAAAAGTCCAACCTATGGAACCAGCTAAAGTCGAGATTAAATTAAAAAATTGCCAACCTTATTGCAGTTTGGTATGAGTTCTTGCAAAGCACGCATCTTTTCGTTGATTCTGTCTCTCCGCCTCTGTTTGTGGCAATCCAAATGAGAATCAGTCAAGAGCTTAATAACTGAGAACCAATGCATATGATGAACAAAGAAGTTTTCTTGCTCACCCTTTCAGATAAATTATGCACTTCTGCTGCTCGGCTTCTCTTAGAGCCCGAACCTACTCGAGTAGGAACCGCTTTCTTCACAACCACTGATTCTTCTTCAACGTCCTGCACATAAATTTAAATTATTGGTAGAGGAAAAATGACATGTAATACGACCAGAGAAAGGAAGAACTAACATCTTTCTTAACTTACTTCACTAGGACATTCAGAATCTTCATTGTCACGATGTTTTCTCTTCAAATTATGAGTTGGGTGATCATCTGAAGCTGGTTCTACACTATTGCCTGAACAAACCGAGGAAGAAGCAACTACCGGCTCTACAGTCTTCTCGCTATCCAGCAGTTCTTTGGTTGCGCTTTCACCAAGATTTTGGCTAGGTCTTTTATCATTATTGCAGACATCTTCTTGGCATCTCACTTCAGGTTGTTCAGCAGCAGCTGCCAGCTCAGGCAGCTTGACATCCAACGGTTTTATATCAACCTTGGATGGCCCAGCAACAGGTTGACATTGGGAACTAACTTCTTTTCTTAAACCAACACTCGAATGGATTGGTGTAGGATCAACTGGATTGCTACTACTTGCAACAGAACTCTTATCCTTACTTCCCATCCTTTCTATCCGTGACAATCCAGAACCAGACATCGAACCAAGATTCTGAAGATTAGCCTTAGCAAGAGCAACAGGTCGTGTGAAGTGAGAAAAATTCATGAAACCAGATTTATTACTCGAAATCCTTTGATCTTGCTTCTGAATCTTTACACCAGAAAGACTTCCCCCAGAAACTGGATTTGAACCACCAGCCATAGCATTTTCGGCTGAATTCTTCACACTACTGCCGGTGCTATCCGAAACTCTTGATCTAAAATAAGGAAATGATGTCTGGTATTGCTGCGATGATGACGTGTACAATTGGCTAGCACTACCTTTCGGTCTAGTGCCGTCACCACCTCCTACTGAAGAAATCTTCGACAAATTACCCTGTTCTAAACTCAAATCATTATGAACACAAACCGTTTTGAATTCCTTACCGAACTGATTGCTGCTACTACTTCTCTTATCAAATGATGAAAAATTATTCTGACTAGAGAGTTCATTTCCCGTGATTCCAGACAACTCAGGCAAGAAATCAGAACAGTATTCATGTTCTAAAGATTCATCAACGGAATAATTCAACCAACGTAGCATTTCATCATCTTGATTCAAACCCATTTCACCCGAAGGCACCGACATAGGAATCTCATTCAACACAGAATCCACAGTTCCGAATTTCCCTACCTTTGTTCCATTTCCTACATCTTTGTCTCTAGTTTTTGTTGTATGAGATGGTACACATTGAGATGATAAATTATTACTAGTTGGACTCTTTCTGGCCTTACTAGATTGACCTTGCATCAAAATCGGACCATTCTCCCATACTAATTCAACAAAATCATTCTCAGGTCTGCACTCAATCCCGAATCAAAACAACCAGATCAAAAAAATTGATTCAATAACATAAAAAAAAAAAAACAACATTAGAAACACCAAAGATTGAAGAACAGATTGAGATGGAACTTACTGAAAAGATGGATCATTTGAAGGTGAAGAATTATTCTGCTTGGCTGAATCAAGCTTTTCTTTGGTCATGCGGTATAGCTCAAACAAAGGCATGATTTGAGGATTTGAAAAGAGCTTCTTGCGTCTCAGAAAATCGTCAAAACGAAGAATTTAGCCATTGATTCTATTTGCAGAGTTCAATGAACCCAGAAAAAAAATGTATATCAAGCAAACAGCCAACGAAGTTTGAAGACAAATAAGGCAAAACCAAAAGCTTCACTACCATACAATCCCAGTATAATTTTTTTTTTCTTTTTACGGTTACAATTCACAATGTTTATAGTACAAAAGTCCTTATCAGTAAACTTGCATTATAAAAATTATAAAAATTTAAAGTCCTAACATATAAATATATATATAAATAGAAAAAGTATCGGTCAAACTGATTCTTTAATAACTCTCAAAGATCCAAATTGAGCTCCTTTAATTGAAAAAAAAAAAAAATTGCTCCTTTCCACTTTTCCAATCATTATATCTAAATCCCAGAGAAGCCCAGATCAGGTTTTCAATAATAAACAAATATAAACACAAATTTCCTGGTTGAACTAGTACCAAAACAGCTGAAATTCAACACTATCTAGCAATCAAAAACTGGGAAATCACACAGAAATCAACTCAAATAGATTGAAATCTTGGAAAGAACTTATGACTTCCTCGAAGCAGTCAAAAGACACGGATCCAAATGCATGAAAAATGTTAAAACTTAGTTGTCCATGATGATGATGAAAAAGGCTATCAAAAACGTAATCCTTTTGGAACTCGAAGAAAGAGAATTCAAGTTTTCATGAGAGTTAAGTAAGGAAGGTAGCCAAGTGGACACAGTCACAGAAGTCGGCGTAAGTTTTGCAGAGAATTCATGCAGTCTGCAGCAGGGGACCAAAGACATATACACAACAAATTTATTTATTTATTTTTCTTTCACTTGCTTTGTTTTTCCATTTTTGGTTTGATTTAATTACTTTCTAACATGTTATACTATCGGAATGGCTTTTAACATCCATCTATTCGGTGCTATATCAAATCTAGATTTATTCTCTTGTTTAACAAAATTTTTTGATATTGACATTTTAGTACACGCCATACGAGATATACTCATATTAGTTTCATTAATTAAAATAGTAACATTAGAAATCGCAAAAATTTACTCTAAAGAAAGATAAAATATTTATTAATTTTAATATTACTCGGTATACACACAATGAATATCAAGACGTCTAAAATACACTTTTTAAAATACGATTTAAGGTATCTAATATTATTCTTTTTTTTAATTATAATAAGACAGTTTAAGACGGTATCTTGTTTTTTGAAAAATTGGATTAATAATGGCATTTGGGTAAGGAATGAATAGAGATTAGTCCATAGTTGATGTATATAGGGTTAGAGAAGAGAAACAATAAATAAAACAAGTGTGGCCCACTTTATAGCAGGTAAGTGGGCCCATAAGAAGACTTGATGATTCTAATCTAATGGTTAATAATGAAGGCAATGGACTTGAATGTCAAAGTGAGATGGAGGACCACTAATTTACCCAAATGGGGTTAGGTTCTCGTTCTTGCTTCTATTCAATCAGGTAGGTCTAAGGTCTAGTGTCCCTGTTCTATATATTGGAATGGAACGTATTATCCTATTAAGATAATATAATAATATTTTTATTTTTATTTTTATTATTAGTAAATGTTATCCTATCAATTTGTCTATGGAGCCTTTGATTGTGTAGTTGTGGACTTTATGGAACACAATAATTTCGATATCTAAATCATATGATATGTTGGCTTTTGGAGTTTGAAATGTTATGTCCTTTCTTTCTATATATACTTTTACATTAATCTTAGGCTTTGAATAAGCAAAAATAAGAAATAATCATCATTTCAGAGATTAATAAAGTATTTTGAACTGTCTATAATGATGTTTTGTTTACAACAATTTTCTTCTTTCTTTTCACTCTCAAAAGCACTTTATTCTTTACTTATTCATATTAATGATAAAAATTGATAATAATTCATTTTTCCAGATAACATCGGCGCAGAAAAAAATTATTTTTATGAGATTGTTTATTAAAATTATATTATTAACTTTAAGTACTTTTAAATATAACAGAAATGTTTTAATAATGTGATAGACAGTGTTATATTATATACAATTTTCTTTATTTTTATTTAGTTTAAAGATATTCAATAATTAATGGCAAGAAGAGGGGTCACTTTTCATTGTTTCCCGTTTTATCAACTTGGGTTTTGTGATAAGTAGTCACCAAATGATGATATTTTTTTTGTGATTTGCGTTCTTAATCATGATTAGTTAATTTTTCAATTAGCTGAATCTATGAGATAGATCACCTCACATTTTTATTGGCTTCCCTTCATTAAGGCAGGTACAATATCTTGAATGTCCTCTTAATTAAAAGTGCATTAGAAAAATACCAAGGTCTAACATGTCTTTTAATTGATAAACATTATTATAAACTAAAATTGGAGAGACATCAAAATCACTAACATTATGTATGCAAGTAATTAAACATTGTAGGACCCATTATAGCATAACAAAAAAATTTGAAAACAATAATTTGAAAAGGAATTAGGAAAGAGAGGCCCTCATCTAAGTATCTTTTTATCATTTCTTTATTAATAATTAATAAAAGAAAAGAAACCGATCTTGATGTTATATTATCAACAATCATTACATACCACAAGATTCTTAATTAAAAATTTTTTTAAAAAAATCCCAATTTATTAAAACTAAGTATATTTTGTGGAGATTACATTAATTATGTTAGATATATATCATATGTATAGAAAGACAATTTAATTAAGGTTAGATTTGGGTCAAGGAAGCTAAGCCAAAATGGTTGGATGTATGTCTGCCCTTTTATGAAAGAAAATGTTTAAAACTTTGTTATGAAGTGATGTGAGGGATATGTCTTTGATTCTTTGCTTTGATTTGGGAGAAAAGAGAAACAATAAAACACAATCTTAAAGTAAATTAAAAAACATTAAAAGGTAATTACGAAAAAAACCCAATGAAGACAAAGAAGTCATTTTCTTATTTTTAGAAAAAATGTTTAAAATTTTTAATTGAAATATTAAATTTAAAGTGACTTTTATTTTGCTCCAAATTAATTTTTATATAATAGTAATTCGAGTTTGCTTATTATAATAAATTATACTAAGTAATGATCTGCACCAAATTCACATTTTATCATGTGAACACTCTTAAGAAAAGGAGAATTGATTGATATGTAAAAAAGTATGTTAAGCCCTAATTTTATTTTATTTTTATAAGTTTATTCACAAGCTTGTGGATTCTTCTAGCTATCGCTTTCACTTTCTTATCTTGATTCTTTACTTTGATAGGAAAGAGAACAAGTTTTCTTGTTACCATATCTCAAATTAATTAATTAAAAATTTTAAAAGATATTAGGTAAAAAAAATTCGACTAACACAAGTTGGTTAGTTGAATTTTGACTAGAGGAAGAAAATATTTTATGTCCAACCAAGATTTTGTTTGCTACTAAAATGAGACGACTTTGAAACTACAATTATTGTAAGGTAAAATTAGTTAACGTAAAATATAAAATGAAAACAAAAAAGTAAGTAATTTTTACTAAAAATTTATATTCATTAAACATTTTACTTGTCGTTTTTTCAAAACACAAATAAAGTTAAAACAATTTCTTTGCAAGAAAAGAGAAAAAACTCTAATGCATGCGGACAAGTTGTCGTGTAGATGTAGTTTTACACTCATACACGTCAGCAAATGTTTAGATAAAGAAGAAGAAGAAGAAGAAACCAAAAATAAGTGAAACGTTTGCAAATATGATGTGGACCAAAATGAGGAAGCATGGGAATATGGGCAATGTCCACGTGGACCTTTTCAGACCAAGTTAGGGATTTGACACTATCCAAATGGACCCCCTATATTGAATTATTTGATTAATTAATTTAGAGCATCATCGTCATCTTCTTCCTCTTCTTTTTCTTTCTTGTTCATGCTTATTTTCATTGAGATATTGTTTTTCTCTTTGATATATGTCTGACCCCTGCAATTATTTATTATGTATTAATCTCTCACATCATCATCGCATTGGATTACTATCTTTCTAATATATTTATTGAATAATTTCATTCATTAAATTAGCTTTTGAGTTGAATTCTACTTAAATCTATTTATAAAGGAAGGAATAAAATTTTAAAGTGTTGATGACTTAAATTGACCTCACATAACATTGGAATTGAAATTTGGTCGAGAGGGTGTGTGAATTTCACGTGCATGTTTACATTTCACGTGACACTTTGTTTTTCTGTCAATTCTCTTCTTCATCTCTATCAATTCATCATCAATATTATGAATCAACACGTACAAATTAGACAAGTGACAAATTTTGTAAAATTATCACTTTATCATATATTTTGTAACAATAATATTCCGTAGCCCTCAAAAAAGATTTCCTTACATAATTTATGTGCTTCGGTTTTATCATGCATGCGTTTTCTATTGGGGCTTACATATATAGCATATCTCTTATATGGTTGCTCAAATCAGAGATGGAGAAAATTTTAAGTAATACGATTTTAGTAAGAAAATTGGATATAAATAAATCATATGTGATAATTTTTATTACTATCGCTTTTATTAAGGTTAATTCAAAAATGGAGAATTTATTGAATGAACATAAGATTTACTTGACTCTCTTAATATGTGTTCTGAGATTATGCGACTTTAACAAACTCTTGACATTGAAAGTCTCATTTAATTTATGTTATTAAGATAACAATAGATTCTCTTAGCATGCCTTGGTAATTATATTATGTTTTAAGAACTTACTAGGGATTATGTAAGTATATATTGTGTTTGCTTAATGTGTGTTATATGTTGACTGCGTTTTCTTCATGTATTAGACGCAGTTGGATTTTTATCTTTTTGCAGATTCTTGATGTCAAAGGTCTCTTTTAACATTTTTTAGTGACTATGTAATTTTTTTTTTTTTTATTTTCTTGCAAAATTTTGACATATAAAGTGTTTTCACAAACTCTTTCAATGTGTACGTACCTTTCTAATCATATATTATATGTTAAAAACTAATTAAGAGAGATTATATAGATATGAGATCCTATGTTATCTATCGATACTCTTTTTTATTTATTATATGACATCATGATTTTATCTCTTTGTCGATCTCTGATATTAAAACTCTTTGTAAACATGTGTCATTAATATAAGAGAGTTTTGATTCTGTTAAAATATGTCATTAGCATCTAATTAGACGCTAATCTATCGTATCATACCTTTTGCTGTATTAGATACAATAAATTTTTATATTAATTTTATGGATTTTAGACATCAAATTTCTCCCTTAACATATATCATTAAAATCATAATAAATATACTTTCAGAACTCGAAGACATGTACAGAAAAAATGAGCCTATATTAAGCTTGAGAGAGTTGAGGATATATATGTTGGTGACAAGACACAAAGGAAGAGATACTGAATTATAAACAAAACAAACAATGTCTGCTGCAAAGATGTGGGAAGAAACAGAAAAGATAATGTAAACAAAACAACTGAAGAAGAGTCATCACACTCTGGCAGATGTTGGAGAGTTCTTTGATTAATTAATTAATTTACCATATCAAAATAAAATAAAATAAACTAATATTCAAATCCAAATTGGCTGCGGGGGGAAACCCCGAAATGAAAACCTGAACAGAAAAATTAACATAATATTATTGGACCATGATATCTATATATATATATATATATTTTTTAATTTTATCAGTGATTACAACCTGTTGCAGGCTATTGTCTGCTTCTCTGCAATCTGCACATGATCAATACATTATCATCATGTTCAAACAAATTTTTATAATATTATTAAATCTTAAATTTGCGGCATGCAGCAGGCTGCTTTTATACAACAAAAGAATTTGTTTTTTAAATCAAGTTGTCGATATGATATAGCAGTTGTACTGTATAATTTGTAAGCTAATTGTGTTGTAGTTATCAAATTCTTTTGTGATATTTTTTTTTATTTCTTTTAAAAATTTAAAAATTATAACCCAAGACTTAAAAGAAGTGTACGATGTAATCGAGGAAGCTTGAGAAATTAAAACGAATTGTCTCTTAATTTTCTTAAAATTTCGAGGGAAAATTGGAAAAGCTGCACGATATACAGTTATAAAATTACTTGAGAGTTACAATAAGAGAGTCAGAGAACTGTAACCTGTTTTTATTTATTTAAACGAAATTTAAACCTCAAATCTCTAATATTATCCTAAAAAATTTAATTAATCAAACCAATCAATACTCAGTTGAATGTACTCTAGTCTTGCTTATATATAATATACACATGTATTTGGAATATAATCAAAACTTAAAAATCGCAAAAAAAATAAATATAATTAAAGATTATTTGTTACATTTTTTTTTGCTTGTAGAACTCGAGTTTATTAATAATTTAGTGATAGGTTTTTACTTGTATTTTCAATTAAGAAGAGGTCATCACTTGAGGAAATGTTCGATTCTCTTCAATCGTTTTAGGGTAAATTTTTTTCGAACAGATGTAGAAATTGTCAAATTGAAAATATTCTCTAATCTTAATATGAACAAGATTCAAAATTCGAATTTATTATGTCTATCCTATGAAATTTTATCGATTAAATTAAACAATTAGCACCCGAATAATTAAATATACCTTAGACTTACCCTATCATTAAAAAAATATGTACATAAGTACAAGTCTTTGTTGGCATGTAAATGAAAGTTGTACTTGTATTGTACACCATTTGTGAATTTTAAACTAGAATAATTTTTAATTGTGGCATGGGTTTTCCTGTTTTATAGTGATCAGATAATGATTAGTGGGTTTGACTGAGTTTTAAATAGTCTGAAAAAGTTAAGCATCCTTCCAAATTAATTCCACTTAACTTATGATTTAATTATTACATGCGGAAAAATATAATATTTATAATTACGCACATGCAGCTAACAGTGCATATGCATCAGACTGAGAGGAAATTGTCGGGCATGCATGTATATCGACATTACTGTCAGATTAATTAATCCAATTGGAAAAATCTCTCAGTTCAATTAAAATATAATTATTTATATAACATGAATGAAAGAAGTTGGATGACTTCAATTTTTTTTCATTTATATTTAGACACAAATTAATTTTCAATCGTTGATGTAATAATCATGAATATATGTACATAACAACTAACCTTTACCAACCTCATTTATAGCTAATAACTACGACTTTTTCTATACAATTAATAAGAATCAAGATTTTATATTTCTACGTGATAATAGAAATTAGAGTAAAAATTAATTTAAGATTTATGAACTAAATTAATGGAAAAAAAAGATCCACTATAATCAAATCAAATCATTTTATACAAAAAACACATTTTAATCTTTGATTTTTGTTTATATATAGAGACCGTTTAGTAATATATATGTTATTAATAAGTAAATGAATTGAAAGTTAGAGCATCGAAGATTTAAATATGCCCAATATGTAATAAAAACTGCCCATAATGTGCATGCAGCTACCTCAAATTAAATCGCAGATCTTAAAAGCAAGTATACATAAATAACTGCAGAAATGCATGGAAACATAAATGAAGCTTGCAGTCACACCTGAACATGAGTAGCAGTGTAGCAGCAAACTACAGGTTGTAATTATATGTAAGAATCAAAAAATAAAATAAAATAAATAAATAAATCATCTGAAAACTGAAAAGATCTATGTACAAAGTTAATGCCAGAAATGCAAAAATATACTTGGCGGGGTGTTAATGCGGTGGTTCTTTGCAGGTTTGTGCCCATACCCATCAGTTGCATATGCATGTAGCAGTACTGTATCAGTATTACCCAGATATTATAATTCAATTAAACTCTTCTCTAAGATCATTTCCAGCTGCAGCATGCATGCTCAAAGACTATTTTGCTTTGCTGTTGTCATCATGTTCTTGCTGTTGCAGTAATAGTTATTCTATAGATATAATTATTTGTTTTCTTGTTCTTGTGAGAAGTGACATTTTTGGTAGAGAATACTAGAGACAGGATACTAGTTAGGGTTTTTAGTCCGATATACTATGTTCTAGATATACTGTACTAAGGAAATGGACAAATTGTACATGTTTATATACATGTGATGCATGTACGTAAGTACTGTATATCCTTTGTATCGGTACTGAGCTTATAATAAAGTATGTATAATTTGGAAACCGAAATATTAGACTTGTAATGTTTAATGTATTCCAAAATTAATATGTTGAGACCATAAAAAAAAAATAGTTTCATTGTTTTGATAAAATTTTATGACATGAGATATTTTATTAAAATTTATAGAAATATATATATATAGAGAGAGAAATGATCATTAGCCCTAAAATTATACCGATCTTTTGGATATACGTATTTTTTATCATTGAGATTAAATTTAACATATACATTATTAATTATATGTATTAAATTTATTTTCACTATAAAAAATACATAAATTTAACGATTTATAAATAACATGAAAATATGTGTAATTTTAAGATTACAAGCTAATTAATAAAAATATAAAAAAGATGAAAAAGAAACATAATAATAGTAATTGTCTTAATCATTATCAATTAATCAATATTTGAAATACCTAAAATCTATTTTTGAAAGGGAATTTTATTATTGATTAATAATTTTAGGAAAAATACTTGTTTCCATTTTCTTGACTCTTAGGGTACTTATATATAAGCATTTATGTAATATAATAAAGAGTGTAAAAATAATTATTTCATTGATACAATTTATCTAGCGAGAATCTAATATTTGTAATCTTATATCAGCAGTAATATTATTTTTCTCTTACAAATGTAAGAAACATACATCGACAATCATTGAAAAATTTTCTGGGGATAGCACAACATTTCTATTATTAATGTCTTTTAAATGTGAATAAATAGGTAGCCAAGCATGTTCGAGGAATTTAGGACCGTATAATCCGGAGATATGACGAAAAAAAAAATTGAAAACTATTTTCTTAAAGATAGCCCGTTGTTTTTGTAGTTTGTTTAAAAATAATTTTTTTTATTCTTTTATTTTTATAAAATTTGAATTTGATATAAATTATTTAATATAAGTTACAAACAAAATTTTGATTTCCATATTATATTTTTATTAATTTGCTTGATTGATATGTTGCAATTTTTAATTTATGCTATTATAAAAAAAAATTATTTATTAAAATAAAAGTAATGTATTTCATAATCGTAAGTAAAAGTGAATGCATTTAATAACATCAACTGTTAAGTAAAAATATTATGCAAATATAATTTTTTTTATGTCAATGACTATAAAAGAAAATAAGAGTAATTTTTTAAAAGTATAACTGAAAATATTTATCATATATTTGGGTCGGATTTGGTTGCATAAATTGAATCATACGATTTGGTTTGAGTTGTGGGTTATGAATTCTTTTTCCCACCCTGAAACGAAAGTATTACAATTACAAATAGACTTTTTAACCACTTGATCTATTACGTCAAATATTTCTTTTATTAAAAATAAAAAAATCTTTCTTTTATTAAAAGTTTTTGATGGGAGTAAAAAATTTTATTAATAATATATTTTTTTTGGCTGTTATTTGAATTAGAGACGGTTTGAAAGCACTTCGAATTGCGCCTAAGGAAAATTAAATTTAATCTCAAACATTATTCATCCGCATTATTTACACAACCATAGTGAGAATAAACCCGTCTGATTTTGGATTTAGAAAGAAATAAAAGTTTTCTAGTCCACAAAACAAGATTTTGGATTTACAAAATTTTCAATTTCTAGTCCGACCCAAAATAAAATTGGGCCAGAATTCCCAAATCCCAAAAGGCTGAAAAAAAAAAAAATCGGCTTTCAATTTGGAATCCAATAGTGGGGAATTTCTCAGAAAATGGTGGGGAACATTGCAAGGACATAAAGTCAAAAAAAATTTCTCCATCACACAAAGCTAAATTTCCCGTAAGAATGAGACACTTGGAATCATCTTGAACCATAAACCAACGTCCAATAAAGTAACCTCACCAACCGAAGAAAAAATGAACGGTCAAGATTGAACTTGCTTTAATAAAGATTTGATCCTTCGGTTACCAAAGTTTCTCGACTAGGGTTTGTGAGATTCATGCACCAAAAGCACTATAAATAGAAGCATAATGAAGAAGAAATTGAGCAAACCAAAATAGAAGAACAACTAAAATAGGGTGGATGCATACGGGGAGAATGGAGAGGGAGTTAAAGGATATTGGGAAGGTTATGGTATGGGTGAGTAGGGAAGATTTCTAAATATATTTTTATATATATAGAAAAAAAGTATTAACTATTATTTCTAACTTAATGTCAAAAATATATATTTTTTTTCCTTAATTAATATGTTTATTAAATTTTCCCTACTCCACCCATGCCATAGGTTTCCCATTATTCCTCCCTCTCCTCTTCTCACCTCTATTTCCAAGAAGTTCCATCAAGAGTATTCTATATGGGTTAATTTAATTTTTGCATTTATTTTTTATTATTGCACTTATTTTTATTTATTTATTTATTTGTTTATTTATCGATTTTGGATTATTAGTTTTGTAGCAAATATGTTTATTTTATGAGTACTTTTGCTAATCTTGTGCTATTCTATTAATATTTAATCATCATATTATTGCTAATCAAATTTATATGTTGTGTTTTATGTTCATAGGGATTATTAAATTTGTCTATGTAGTTTGAAGGTATGAAATAATTTCATTGATTTGATAACTATGTGTATTTTAGTTAATTTTTTTATTAAGAAAATTTTGAATAACTTCCTTTTTTATAATAGTAAGCTATATTAGGTGCTTATCTATTTATTTATTTATTTTTTCACCTGAAAATAAGAACGTAGTGGTGGAAATATGTAATTTATAATTATTCGATATTTTTGCATATCACAAGCACAAATTTAGTATATTATGCAGTGATATTCTGATTTTTATAGCATACCTTTGGGTAAATTTAATGAGAAATTAAAAAAAAAGAAAGAAAGAAACAGAATGGGAATGTTCTTGAAGATACTGGTTCTGATGTTGCAGGTTTTACTCTCTGTTTCACAATACACCGAAAGAAAAAGAAAGAAGAAGTTGATCAATAAGCAGAGAATTTGTGTTATGAAGTATTCGAGTTTATGTAAAAAGAAATTTCAAATTACTGTAAATAAAATCTTTGTGAAGAATATTAATTGTGAAAAAGTCTAATGATAATAAACATTATTTTATTTTAATTTGGTATTAGAGCTATCAAGTTTGGTTAACAGAAAATTAGGAAGTTTCTTATATAGGTACGAAAGGAATTTTACTAGTTTTACACTTACTATTGCAAGATCCTTTTTCATTTTTAAGTAATCTATTTTTCGTCTCATATGCTAATAATACAATCTCTATATTACATCGTTCATATTACATTATTAATTGTTGTAGGTTCTGAATGAATGATGTATCCTAACTTATATTATTATATGAGATGTAAAAGAGATTTCCTACAGATAAAAGGGAGTTATTATAATTCTCCAATTTTGTGTTTGAAAGACTTTGGCCAAAGAGTGTTTTATTTTGGTATTGTGGTTATATTTTCTTTTATTTTATTTGGTATAAGAGCTTGTTTATATTTTCTTTTACTTATTTGGGCATCGGACCGTTTTATTTTCTTTGAGTCTCTATTGGTCTTATGATGGAATATGCTATGTGATTGCCGGACAGATGTAGAGTATTTTTTTAAAATATATATATATTAGCTTAATAATAAAGTTGAATTATTATAATAAGTGGGTGGTCATAGATTTAATTGATTACTTTTTGTTTTATTTAAAAACAATATTAATATAAAATCGAATTCACTCCAAGTGGATGAGTTTGATTCCTACCGGTTGGAGTAAGTGGGTTTAATTTAAAAAAAAAACTCTTTTTCCCTTGCGGTGGGTAAATTTTTGAGTGTTGAGTGCGTTATATTTGTTTTTGTATTTTTTTTTAATTTTATTAATAAAATTTTTATAAATTATGGGTAGATAAATTTGTAAATAATAAATATGTTTGTAATATTAAAAAAGTAATATTAATATAAAAATTAAAAGAAGTGGTTGGGCATGTGGCCAAAATATTTTGCACTTGGCTCCTGAAAATATTCCCAGTGGAAAGTCTTGTAGACGAAAGAGATCCGATCTTTTTGACATCATGTAGAATAATGTTTACATGTAATCTAAAATTATGTTATTTTATTTCCCTTTAAAATATTTTATAAATACTAAATTTTAATATAAAAATTTAATTTTTATAGCTTACTTTATACATGTATTTATTTTTATTGTAAACTAAAAAATATATTAATCTTCAAATGTCGGTTTGTTAGGCTAATTAATTTGACTTTTCTTCCTGTTAGAATTAATAAATAAGAGGTTTAGTCTAATTAATTTTATTTAAATAAAAATTCATGTAATTTATTCTAATATTGACTTTTTTATCATTCAAATAAGGGTCTGCAACTGATAAACAGTAGTGTTTGATGATATATTTAAATTACCAACATTTATGAAATCAATAAGCAAATTCTAGAGACTAAAAATGTTGTTTTACCCTTTCTTTTATAATAATTATATTATTTAAATTATAGTACCTCCTTTAAGAGCATACTCTGTAAAGCAGAAAGCACCATAGATCATCTCGAATTTAGAAGTGAAAAGAAGACAAATAATTTATTGAGTGGGTAAGCAAGCACTGAGGAGATTTGGTAGCTCCATAAAGTAATATATGGAGCTAATATTATATACTATATATAGTACATAAAGCAGAGGAGATTCGAGCTATTGATAATGCTTTACCTACATTCTCCACTACCAAAATTAAAATATATTTATGACTTCTATAAGCTTTTTCTTTTATTTATTTATTCATTTAAGAATCACTCCATTATTTATTTTTGAGAATCATGTGGGAAAAGCATATTTACGACTTCGATGATTTTTTTCTTTAAATTGAAGCATTACTTTACTTAGTTATTTTTTAGAATCATGTCATAAAAATGGGCCAGAATCCTATGAAGATGCTGATGCAACTTATTTTTGTAATCGCAACCCATTAAACTTTTTATAAATACTATATTTACAATTTATAATTATTGACAATGAATTAGAAATTTACTTAGAGTTTAAATAATATAGGTATGGTGTATTTTAGATATTTGCTTATGGTATCTATCTACATAGATCTATCTTCAAATTGAAGAAAAACTCTCCGAATGTTACTTGAATGTAAATCTTTTATAGCTCAGAAAATATCTCTATTTATTTTATAATTATATAATAATTTTTTTGTTCTTTTTAATGTTCCCGTATGTTTAAAATTTAATTAATGTAATTAAACCAAAGAATGTCAACAATCACAAATATAAAAGTTTAGATTATTGGGATTGAATTTTTAATGAATTTCGTGGAAAAATAAATTTATCTTATTTTTTATATAAATTTGTACAGCAATGTTGATGTATTATGATGCCATAATATTTTTAAGGTAAATTAATCAATAGATAGTCGTATATGATGAAAATATTTAAGAAATGTTGGGTAGACAATTCTTGAACATTTTATTTGGGTTAAATCGAGCAATTATGAACCAAAATGATATGTTATGAACTTATATTAAGAATAGAATTGTTTTTGGTTTGATTTAAGATTGATTTTAAAATACTATATTTTTATTACTTTTATGTGTTGCATTTAATTGGATCGTAAAATTGGATAATTCGCTATTTTATAAATTATAAAATTTATCATCACTTTGAATGTAATTTGAAATGCTTAGTCAAAATACCTTATATTACAGTTTACAAGCATTTATAAAATTAGATTCACCCCAGATATTTTTGTGGGCTAAAATGGACAGTACCCTTTGGAAAGCCCTTTGTGGCCCACAACAGATATTGGGCCAAGAATTTTGTAAATGAGAATGTGTCTTGCAGTCACTTGTTTTATTAAGATTTTCGAAATGTTTTCAACCGAGGAAGAAAGATAAATTAAAATATCATAATTTCAGTTAACTAATCCACTATAAATATGCCTTGTAAACTTCTGTTTTTTCCACAATTGATTATTTTTTCATCTAATTTCAAGTTAATTATTTAATAGGAATAACTATATACTAAAACTAACAATATATATACTTTGATGATGATGACATCCTCAATCATACGAGATGTTTAAAATTTCTAGTTTTGTGGTAACTATAAGTTAATTATAAAAACAAAAAATTATTATAATAAATAACAAGATCATTGTGCGTTAATTTTAATTAAATAAATGTCCATTGATATCAATCCATGTAAACTTTATGAAAAAATCTGATAGATATTAATCCTAAATAACTACATCAGCATATTCTATCTTTTATGTTATCGCACATTAACATCGAATATTACAGTTAGAATCTCGAAAATTTTGAATTAATTTTATAGGTAGAAAAAATATATACTTGCAAGATTACTATGCTTTGAGAAATTAGAACTGAAATATTATATTCCCTGCATACTTTAACTTCATTAGCAATTCGATTGTATTCCTTGCTTTTGTTGTGCACAAATTTTTTTTGGCTGCCAAGACAATATAGATGTTATATTCCCTGCATAAAATTTATAATTTTTATGAACAAGCATTAGATCAGTTAAAATAGATAATTTTAATATATATCTACAACTTTAAGCCTTTGTAATTATCAGTACTGGAATCACTTTCTATTTTGTGGTTGTGTGGTAAGCTGGAAAGCAAGTTTAAAGAAGCAGTATTATATTGCTGCAGCAGGAGCTGTTAAAGAAGCATTGTCGATTAAAGACATAACATCTAAGCTTTATTTAAAGTAGGAATCAATATACCAACACTGTGATAGTCAAAAGTGCTCTTTAGCTTTCTACAAATTACATACCCATGAGAGAACCAAACACATAAATGTTAGGTTTCACTTTATTGGAGATGAGATTGTCGAAAGGACTATGAAGTTCATGAAGATTGACTAAAAAAGATGACCCTGTCACATGCCTTTGCTATAAAGCCTCGGTTTTAAGTTTAAGCATTATCTGAATTTACTGAATGTTAACGAAATAAAAAGCTGAGTAGTGGATTTACCATATTACTGATTAATAAATTGATTTTGCATGGGTCGTGTAAATGATATGTTAATTAAAAATAATTACTTTAAAGGGAATTAGTTAACTATTTGAAATTTTCTATTTTTGACGAATGAAAATTCACATTTTATTTTTATCCCAGTCATAGATAACTTAATTCCATTAATTATTTATCCGAGTTATATATGTTTTAATTATTACTTGCAAACAAAGTAAAGAAGTTATTTGTTCAAATGAAGTTTTATGATTATTTAAATTTGTTATGGATCAATGTTCATACAACATAGAGAGAAGAAAGTGAAAAGAATTAATTTTTAGGTCCCACCAATGTATGATCCTTAATCTTTAATCTTTAATTAGATATTACAAAGACCTTTAATACCAAAACATGCAAAGCATTTATTGTACTTTAGTTTGCGTTATTATTAATTTAATTTGAACTTAATTAATCTTTCAAGAATACATACTTTAACGTAAAATCAATTATATTCGTATGTTTTATTTAATTTATGAACTAAAGCATATATAACTCATATCAAAACCAAAACTTAAATTGCGGAGATAATTAATTTAAATGGGAACTATTATTAAAATATATAACAAGCATTAGAGTTTAAACAAATAATTGATTTTAATATTTAATTGGATAAATTTATCTTTAGATATTTAATTGGAATTGCGTGCAATAAATGTTCAAATTATTTGGCAGAACCAAGCAGCAACCTTGTCTTCTGGTGCTAAAAGTTTAACGAGCTTGAAAATAAGTGGCTGTAACAATTTAAGATATCTATTCTCATCTTCTATAGCTAGCAGCCTCATCCAATTGCAGTACTTTCGAGATACCCAATTGTCTGGCCTTAGAAGAAATTGTTGTCATAGATGAAAGCAAGGATTTAGTGTTCCCTCAGTTACAACATCTAGAGTTGCATGATCTTGAAAATCTCACAAAATTCTGCTCAGGTTGTTATATTGGATTTCCGTCCTTGAGAATACTGTCAATATCGTGTTGTCCGAAATTAAAGGAATTTATGGTGAAAAATACAAGTACGGATGAGTTGACCGAAATTCCATTACCTTTTTTTAACGAAATTGAAGGAATGTATGTTTTGATACATCTCTAGTTATTTCAATTTTATCTTTCTTATTTCTTCTTTTCAAAAAATCTCTTTTATTGTTATATTAAGGAAAAAAGAAAAAGAAACTTTTATCAATGTTGGATACTTTAACTTTGGCATGGATTTTTTTAAACAGATTTAAAACATGACCTATAGGTAATGATGTATAGGTAGTGATTGCAAGAGCCCATTCAAGTGTAGTAATCTTGTAGAGATATCAAGATTTTTGGTAATAAAGTTTATACGACATAGGTTACAATAAATTTTTTATATATCTCAAAGCAAATTTATAACGTTTGTTGTACGAGAAATCCATTAAACTTCATTACATATAATTTTTATTATTATATATACATATATATATACACGCGCACAAATATTTGCAATGCATAATTATTCCATGTTATATTTTTGTTTTTCAATTTTGCAATCATAATTGTCAATTTAATCATGCCTTACGGACTACAGAATTTCGAATTCTGTAATTACTATTTGTATGTCACTTGCATAAACGTTAAACAATCATATTGAACTGTACTCAATAGTATTTATGTAACGGTAAATTTAAGTTTTGTAAAATTATATTCACATATGGAAGATAAGATATTAAGATTATGACAAGAAGTTAATTTTTGAGCAGGTTGCATTACCAAACTTGGAAGACTTGTCCCTAAGTGATTGTGACAATATAAGAAGTTTGCTTTCACCTTCTATGATCAGAAGTCTTGTTCGACTCCAACAGCTTCAAATAGACGACTGTCCGATTTTGGAAGTGATATTTGATCTGGAAGGTGTAAATTTTGTGGATGACGTAGCATCTCAATTGAAAGAACTACACATTCGTCGTTTACCAAAATTGAAGCACATATGGACCAAGGACCCCCATAAATTTCTTTCTTTTGAGAAAATAAATAGTGTTTGCATTTCCGAGTGTGATATGCTGAAAAATGTGTTTCCAGTGTCCATTGCTAGTAATCTTTCACAACTGAAAACTCTTTATATTGAAAATTGTGGGGTGGAGGAGATGGTTTCCGTTGCCGGTGAAGGAGCACAAACGAAGCATAGATTTGTGTTTCCAAGGGTAATCTTTATTAAATTATGGAATCTCCCAAAATTTACAACGTTCTTTTCTGGAATATTTACCACGGAGTGGTCGGCATTAAAGGAGTTGGAAGTGAGTAGATGGGAGATATTAATGAGTCTCAGCGGAATGCAGGAATCTCACAGGGAAAGTGAGGAACAGTCGATTTTTGGTTGAAAAGGTACGACACTCATTTCTCTCTTTATGTATTTTTACATATAACTAACTTAGATCTGTTAAAGATTTATTGGTTTACTAATAGTAGTGGTGGCTTCGAATCAATTAAGAAGCATGATTATTATCTTAATATTTCGTTTGTACTTGACTTAGAAACAAATAATCAAGTACTAATTAACTTTTTGTTAGTGATAGGTATACAAATTGATATTGTGGTGTTATATGGTTGGTTGTATCAAAGATATTACATTTTGATAAGAAGTAAAAGAAAATTCACAGAAATATAATGAAAAAATTGCATAAAAATTTGTATTTGTAATATTAATAATATTTTTGTTTCTTTCAATTAAATTCAGACGATCAAACTCTACCTTGATTGCTTCCTTCCCTTTTCTTTTTGATTGGTAACCCAGCTTTTCCGCAACCTGGAAAAATTAACTGTTGGTGGAAAGGGCATAGCAATTATGTGGCAGCTTCTAGGAGACCTTATTTGCAAATTGAAATATCTTAAAGTTTCCCTCGATGCGTCAATGGGTATTTCATCTCTTGATTTCTTCCAGAGACTTCGCTGCATGGAAGAGCTCACAATACATGGATTCCATGGTCCAGAAATAAGGGATGAAAAGGAGGTATCGGCATTGTTGATAACATATTTTAACGTGTGTCCTAATTTGAAACACATTTTGGAAAAAGAGTCCAATATGGACCATTTGGTTCATTTAGAAGTAAAGGATTATTACAATTTGAGTAATCTTATGCCATCCTCGACATCTTTTCGAAATCTAACAACTTTGAATGTAGAGGACTGTGAAAATTAACAAACATATTAACATCCTCAACAGCAAAGAGCCTGGTGCAACTAAGAGAAACGACAGTATCTAACTGCAATATGTTAACCGAAGTAGTGGCAGCAGATGAGGGAGATGATGCAAAAGATTATGAAATTGTTTTAGCGAATTGAAGGTGTTGCATTTTTTTCATTTATACAATCTCACAAGTTTCTGCTCTGCCAATTACACCCTCAAATTCCCATCTTTGGAATATTTAATCGGGGGACAATGTCCTAAGATGAGGAGTTTCTCTGGAGGAGAATTAAGCACACCGAGCTGCAGAAAGTAAAGCAATACATGGGGGACAGAGGGCGTTGGATGGACGACCTTAATACAACCATAAAAGAGTTATATGAAGGAACGGTATGTATTAATTTATAAAGTTCTGAAACTGAGACACTGACTTCTTTATCCAAAATTAAATATAAAAAACAGGAAATGTAACAATAAATTCAACAATTTCTAAAACTTTATGCTCTTTCTTTGAGGAATAAAAATGAATAAAATTTCTGTTTTGATAGTTGCAGTGGAAGATGTCAACACAGATCACAAATGAAGAAGGTGCAGACACAAATGAGGAAGAAGAAGATGCAGCAGGCAGTGGTAATGTAATTATTATGCTGACTAAAGTATAATTTTTTATTTGTGTTGGAATTTTCTACTAATTAACCAATCCAATAACATTCTGTTATTGTTTTTCTTTTCAAAATCTCATACTTTTTCGGTAACATAGAGGATTAATGAATATATCATTCGGGAAGAGCAGCATAAGTCGAATTGAATGAATGAGTTATATATATCTCTTCTCTTAATTAATGAGCAATACCACAGCTTACCATAGGAAATGCACTTTTCCTCTTTTGTTACAGAAAGTGGACCAAAGTTCTAAGGAAGATTAACTCTGCATGCTGAAACTTCTGAATAAGGCCATTTTTCATTGGCAGATATTAATTGCAGCTACAGCTACTATTAGCATTAGATGGTGAGAGAGCAGATATTAATTATATCTCTTGTCAGTTTGAAAGGAGCAAGAGTAGAAAACTTCTCAAGTTACGACATTCCAAATTCTTCCGATGATAACAAGTAAGAAATTTTCTAGATATTTTCGTTTAATTCTTATGCCGGTTAACTCTTGTGATTTGTATGCTTCAGTGATTAATTAATGATAGTTAGGGTGCTTGAATGAATGTTAATTTGAGTATTTTTTTTTAAATTTTCTTATTTCTTATAATTTGTCAATTTTATCAATTTTTAATGCTATAGTGATACTTGATGATGAAGCATGTGATGATGATTCTCACCTTTGGAGCTGGTTTGTTATATTGGGTAAAAGTTCCGGGTTTCTCTCTCGACAGGCTCTCATAAATTGTTAAGCCCAAGTAGAGTATGATTTCAAGCCGGATATTTTGGAGCAGGTACAGTGAATTTCAAACTTCTATTTGCCGTGAATTTTATTTCATGGATAAAATTTAGGGATCATATAAACTGATACTTGCTTAGTCTTTCATAGTCTTAAAACCTGGCCTGTTTACAGTCCAGATATCAAGAACAAGGTGGGGTTATATGGATGTGAAAGAGATCAGTTGTAATGCATATCTGGGACTTTTCTTGGACATGTTGGTTGGGGACAAGAGCATAGCCAGAAGAGTTTTTGGTATGCTCTTTACTATTCCCTCTCTTTCTGTTCTGAATTCAAGGGCTTTTATTTTTGGTTAATAAGTTCAGTGACACGAAAATTATAGTTACAAGGTTATTGAATTATCTTGATTTTCAAGAGCAGACCCTGCATAAATGAAAAAGAGGTGCTTTAAGTTTCTATTGCGGAACTAATCACTATCGTGTGTTGGTTAAGTTGTTGACCCACAATTATTGCATTATGTGTTTGTTTCTTGCAACAAAGTCTTCGTTTTGTTCATCAGTATTTACCCTTACTTGTCTGCAATCTGTTGCAGTGCATTGTCAATATGCGATGTGTAGCTAATGAGCTTGACAAAGAGGATGATGTTCTTGTAAATGATGTTTGTATTAACCATTGTTGATCTTGCTGGGGCTGAAAGAGAAAAGATAACTGGCAATCAGGTTTGAATTCATATTTTTGCTCGAGATGAAGACTTTATCTGGAGGAAAATTAAGCACACCCGAGTTCCACAAAGTAAACCAGCACCCTTGTGATAATGAATGGCCTTGGAAGGGCAACCTTAATACAATCATAAAAGAGTTACATGAAAAAATAGTATGTATTAATTTACTAAGTTCTAAAACTGAGAAACCGACTTCTTTAGCCAAAATTAAATACAAAAAAGGGGAAATGCAACAATAAATTCAACAATTTCTAAAATTTTTATTGCTCTTTCTTAGAGGCATGAGAATGAATAAAATTTCTATTTTGATTCTTGCAGTGGAATGACAATGAAGAAGATGTGAATACAGACCACGAAGAAGAAGGTGTAGATACAAATGACAAGGAAGAAGATGCAGCAGGCAGTGGTAATGTAATCATTACGCTGACTAAGTATAATTGTATTTTTGTTGGAATTTTCTACTAAATTAAATCACCTTAGTTTTTATGTTAACCAGTTCATTAACGTTCTATTTATCTTTTCAAAATCTTTTACCTTCTTTGTATCGTAGATGATTGACGAATAGATCATTCAGGAAGAACAGCATAAGTTGAATTGCATGAGTTATATCTCTTTTCTTAATAAGCAGTAGCATTGCTTACTATAGAAGCTAGTTTGAGCAACTCAATTATAAGAAATGTAATTTTCCTCTTTTGTTTACAGAAAGTGGACCAAAGTTCTAAGGAAGATTGTACAGCCTGAAACTTCCAAATAAGGCCATATTTCGTGGTAAGTTTCGGTGATATTAATTGCAGCTACTATTAGATGGTGAGAGAGCCATCTGTTTTTACATATCTTGATTGTTCTGCTTGCTTAATTAATTTGCGTTACTTCGTTTTATTGTGAATTCTTTTGTAGTCTGCATCTTGAATTACTATGTATGTAATAGATTTCATTTGTATTTTTGTTATTTTATGAAAAAACAATCTCACTATTTTAATTACTTTGATTAATTTTCTTCTCCATTGATTTCTAATATCATATATACTGTCAATCTAATTATGTATGCAAAATTTTGAATTTTTTTTTTTGAGACTGTATAGTTTCTTACTGTGGTCTTATAGTTTTGAAATATATTTTTTTCTCCACTGTTAGATAACTACCGAGCCAACCATATAATCTTCCTCAAGCCTCTGTATAGTTCCAATTTAACTTCTCAACACTATAAATACCCATTTTCTTTTATCACTAAAAAGAAGTTTTAGCTCATTTTCTTCTCTTATTTAACTCATTGATTCATTAGGCTGTATTATTTTTAATATGATGAAAATAATATGTTGTACTGACAACGCAGCTCTCTGCTGGCTATGTTGCTGAGTATTGATACTGTTGTGCTGAAAGTGCATTGCTGCTATTTGATGCTGAAAGGGCAGTCCTGTTACAGCTGCTGGCTGCTGGAAATTTTGAGTTTCTGTTTTCAGCTTCTATTTGATGCTGTTGTGCAGAAAATGCAGTCATTTCCTGCTGGCTGCTGACCCTGATTTGCTGTTCTCCATCGTTGTCTGCTGCATTTGGAATTGATAGAGTCGTTATAAGGATTGTATCCTAGCTGGGTGGACCATTAGTCATAATATTTGTACTCTAGCTGGGATGAGCAAACATTTTGAAAACTTGCACTTGAACTATACCTGTGTGTTGCACGGTGTTTTAATTGCAAAATAACAGATAAGAGGATTACTTCCGTAACAAAAAATGTTTACAAATTTATTTTTTTTATTTTTGTGAGAGGCCCTATTGAGATGGGCCGATCTGTTTTTGTTCTGGGCCAAAATAAAGATTGGCCCAGAAAATTTTCTGAACGAGAATGAAAATCCCATCCTCGTATATTTCTACACTCCAATTAGCTTTGTTGTCTTTTTCATGAATTCTTATCTGTTTGAGACCTGTTTTATTGAGTTAATTAGATTTTGAAATGTTTTCAACCAAATAATAAATAATTGGTTGTAAAATATTAATTATATTTAAATTCAATTAGAACAACAATAATGTATTGACCTAGAGAAAAAAAAAATGGAGTATTTAATTTATTTTTCTCACTTTCCCCCGTCGTTTTCGGTATATATTGATCGACAGAAAAAAATATTGTTAAATTTATTTATTAAGATTCAATAGTATATACATAATTAAAATTTTAAATTTATATTTAACGTTTCTTTTGTAAAAATTATTTTAAATTATTATTTAAATTTTAGTATATTTTATGTGTTCATCTCTTATGCTTGTTCAATTAATAGATCATAAAACATGACATACACCAACACCTAGATTTTTTAGGACAAAAGAATAGTAAATTTTTACATTCTTTAGTCGAATTTTTAAATAGTTAACCTATTAAATTCATGTCATATTATGCTAGGATCTAATCATTCATATTTAGTTTTATCAAAATTATAAATTAAAAATTTCAAAATCTTACTTCATTTAGATTTTATAAAACTATTATTATTGGTATTGTTGACTTTTATGTCAACCTACGTGTTAATTTATTGAACTTTTGTACTTAACATGCGAGTTTAACATGAATTCATTCGAGCTCTTTCAATGCACTAACTCCCTGTTATTTGCGTTGAACTTGTGTAAAGACTTGTTCGCTTGACTCATTTACACCTTTAACCCAAATCAAAATATTTGTTAAAAACCTTTTTACAATAATATTATGATTTTCATGGGATATCACATTTTTTATCATTTCAAATGATAAAATATTTATCAATTAAATGGTAAAATAGTGTAATAAATTATTTAAAAATTTATCATCAAACTAATAGATATCATGTTATTTGAGATGGTGAAAATTAGAAATAACACTTGAAAAATGGTACTTCAAGATGTACAAAATTGAATTTAAGGTAATAAAAAAGGGATAAAATTACTTAATTAAGCCAGAATGCATTAAAATAAAAAGAAAATAGAAAAGAAAATACAACCGCCAAATTGCTACATGAAAAAGCGTAAATAAATGCTTTGGCAAAGAAATTAGATCACCAACCGCTGGCTTAACTGTCTTGATCTGCTCAGTGATATGGATGTTCATGTTTCGCGCTTCCACAGGGCAGGGAACAAGGTGGTTGATCTTCTATCTAATTATGGTTTTACTTGTCCTTCTTTTTCTTGGTGGAATGTTCCTCCTATCAGTTGCAGAGATTTGCTTCTTAATACTAGGTGAGTGCCCTACTTTTGATTGACTTCATAATTTATGTTTGCTCCTCTCTGTTGAATTGTTGGGTCTATTGTGGTTTTTCTGCTGTTGTCTGTTGTTTTCTGCTGCTGTTGCCTATTGCTGGCAATCGTTTCTTGGTCTGCCTGCTTGCTGCCTTTGAATACTCGCTGCTGCTGCTTGCTGCAATATGGATTCTGTTTCTGCTCTTTTGCTGACGCTGTTCTTTTTTGCTACTGTCCTAGCTGATGTTAGGCCTGCTGCTTGTTTCCTGCATCTGCTAGTTTACAGCCAGCTGCTCTGCTGATGCTTTTTATACTCTCCACCGTGGCTTCAGCTACTTCTGCTGCTGGTGCTGTTTTCTACGTTGCTGGCCTGTTCGTATTTTATAATTTGCTTACTACTGCTGTTTTCTGGCTGCTGATTTGCTGGATTGATTCTGTTACTGTTCTGCTGGCTGGCTTGCTTGGACTGGGTTAGGTTGTGCTGCAGAGCTCACGCTCTAATTTTAGCCATCAAAGAGGCCTGGAAGAGGGTTTGGCATCACTTGCCAATTTAGGATCTCAAATGCAAATCTTCACGTGATGGTCTTTGCCTCCTTCGATTTATAGGCAGATTATTCTCAATGACTGGGGAGTTCCGAAATTTTGTTTCATCTTTCTGCCAACTTATATTTGCTGCTATTGCTGCAGCTAGATTATCCTGCTGCTGCTGTGCTTTGTTGGACCCAACCAAAGATGATGTGAGGTCGCTGCTATTATGTTATTGAAGCTGTCTTCCTCTTGCATTGTTGATGCTGTATTGCACTGGTGCTGATTTCTTGACGCTACTCTGTTCTGCTGGTACCAGAGTTCTTTTGCTTTTGCAGCGTACCACTTCATTTGCTGCTGTTTGTTGCAGTTTCCTAAGCAGATGTTGCTGCTTTCTTTGCCGTAAAATTGCCGTTTTGCAGCAAATAACGCGGAAGCTTGTTTCTGTTCCCAGCTGTTCGCAGCTGCTGCTGTAATTGCTGACGCTGGGAGGGCACCATTTGCTTCTGTTTGTCGCAGTTTCTTAAGCAGATGCTGCTACTTTCTCTGCTGTTGAGTTGCTCCTGTTTGCTGTTTGCAGCAAAGAAAACAGAAGCCTAGTTTTTGCCGTTTTGCAGCAAAGAAAACTGCAGTTATGCTGCTGTTTTTATTATTTCTAGACCTTAATTGTTATTTGTACCCTAAACTTCGGTTCCTCTTGTATTCCCTTTTCTCCGTTATTCTAATAATATATTATTTTATTTAAAAAATCTAATATCAAATTAACTCTGAATAAGATTACAAATTAATCATCATAAGAGATATAGTCCTCATTAATGAACGATATATTCTTAATAAATTTGATATAGATGTTTTTGACAATTGAAGAATTAATGTCAATGTCCAAAATTTAAATTCCCTATTTCCTGTGTACCATTGATCCAACACATTTTGCAATGGCCTCCCCTCTTGGAGTCGAGCATTTAGTTGCAGTGGCAATATAAACTCAAGAGTCATTTGTATTTCAGTCTGAAGTCTGAAATTTGATTTATTTTCAAATTATTTGTTGAAAGTTATCTTGGTAGTTTGCTTATTATGATGAACAAATAATCAAGAGATTAAAAGACCCAAAATCAAGAAATTATTGGTAGTGAAATTTTTTACCGGGAATCTAAGAAATTTTTTAGTATAAGTGACATCATGATTTTAAATTTTTTCTTGTATTTTTAGGGCAATTGGGAGTAATTAACAAAATAAAGAAGTCTTTTGCCTCTTCTGCATTTCTTTCATAGAGTTTTGTCGTTTTGAGTCATTCTTTTATAATTAACTAAGCATAATTTTATGATTAAATACTTGATGTATGAAAAAACTGCTTGCTAGCTGATTCAAATAATATACTTTAATGACAGTCTGATTTAATCTTCTAAATTTAAGAACAGACTTTCGATCCCACTGCTCTTGCTTTCACGTTTGCCCTGATTTGTTTAGCAGACAAAATTAAACTGCCATTTTGTCTTGATATATAATAATCCTGATCAGGTGCACACGTTAAGGAGTTGAAAATTAATTAAGAATATATAGTTTTAATATTCATTCCCTTATTAAAAGACAAAATGTGTTGCACTACGCAAAAGTTGTCTTGAGATATTAAAAATAATAATATTGAGATAGATACCAACTTGAATATAAATTGTTAATGCTTTTATCCTATGAATTATATGACAGCTTGGGATACTGCATTTCATTAATACTTGACTTTGAATGTTATCCAGAAATTCACTGTCTTTTTGGTTTAATTATTAGAATATGCTTAGTGTTTAGAGTTGTTGAGTATATATAATTTGAATTAAGAAAATATTAAATAATTATTTCATTCTTCAACGCTTATTCAGAATGTTATATTCCTAGGATATAACAAATAGAAATCGATCCAATGCTTTTTTGTTTAATTATTAACATGCTTATTGGTTAAGAGTTGTTGAGCATATAAAATTTGAATTAAAATATTTTAATTATTTCATTATTCAATGCTTATTCAGAATGTCATATTCCTAGGATATAAAAAATAGAAATCAATTGTCTTTTTGGTTTAATTATTAACATGCTTATTGGTTACAGTTGCTTAGTGTATATAATTTGAATCAAATACATTTCAGATTATTTCATTCTTCAATGCTTATTCAGAATGTCATATTCCTAGGATAAAAAGAAAAATAAAAATGCAATGTCTTTTTGGTTTAATTATTAACATGCTTATTGGTTAAGAGTCGTTGAGTATATATAATTCGAATTAAAAACATTTTAAATTATTTCATTATTCAACGGCTATTCAGAATGTTATATTCCCAGGATATAAAGATAGAAATCGATAATTAACATGCTTATTGGTTATGAATTGTTGAGCATACATAATCTTAATTAAAAATATAATTATTTCATTATCCAACGCTAGCTATTTAGGGTGTCATATTCTTAGGATATAAGAAATAGAAATGCGATGTCTTATTGGTTTAATTATTAACATGGTTAGTGGTTAAGAGTTGTCGAGTATAAAAAATGACTGAAAATATTTTAAATTATTTCATTGTTCAAAGCTTATTAAGATTATCATATTCCTAGGATAGAAAAAATAAAAACCCAATGTCTTTTTAGTTTTTAATTATTAATATGCATACTGGTTAAGAGTCGTTGAGTATATAAAAGTTCAGTTTTATATATTTTAAACAAATTTTTTATATTAATATATGTTTTTATTTCATTATGCTTTATTTATTAATAAATTAAAGTCAAGTATGTTGTCTCCAAGCTCCTAGGATATAAGAAATAGAAATTCAACGTCTTTTTCATTCAATTATTAACTTGCTTATCGATTAGAGTTGGTGAGTATATATAATTTGAGCTAAGAGCATTTTAAATTATTTCATTTTTCAACGCTAATTCAGTAATTTGTTCATATTTTAGAGTAATATATATTTTTATTTAATAAATTAAAGTCATGTATATATGTTGTCTCCAAGCTGCCGGCCAGTGTCATATTCCTAGGATACAAAAAAACAATAATTTATATTCACATGAGAATCTTCGCACGTCGTAGCAAATGTGAAATCAGCAATGAGATCTTAAATTAAGGAGGTTGAAATTAGATGTGTCTTCAAAATATAATAGAAAATTTTAATTATCACCGAGCATTTCTCTTTAAATATCAGCGAATCACCTCGTATTGCCAATCAAATTCACAAACACAAACACCAACTCTTTGTATTCAATCTCATTAAAGACACCAGTTTCTTGTTTTCATCATTTTGCATTCAATTTTCACTCGTTGTCCTCCTCTTGTCACCCTGTTTTACTTTTCTTTCACCTCCTGTCTCACTTCTTTGTTGTAATTCCTTTGCTGCCGCCCACTTTTTTCATTCTTTTTGGTTTTGCTTTGTGCTCTCTTTTTTTGTTTCTATTTACTTTGATCTAAATTCACTTTTTTGGAGAAGAAAAAAAATATGAAAATGTTGGAAATCATTGTTACTGTTACTCTAGCAGTTGCCAAGTGCCTTGCCCAATGTTTGGCTCCATCAGCAGGACGCCAAATCGGTTATTTGCGCAAGCACAAAAGCAACTTTAAGAGTCTGAAGGTAGAAGTGGAGAAGCTGAAGGACAAACGAACCGGCATCCAGCACGAAGTTGATGAGGCCAAAAGAAATGGAGAAGAGATTGAAGAGAATGTTCAGAAGTGGCTGGAGAAAGCAAGCAAGATCATCAACTAGGAGGCAGCCAAATTTGTTGAAGATGAAGAAGTAGCAGCAAAGATGCGATGTTGCAAGGGGTTGTGTCCTAATTTGAAGGCGCGCTATCATCTTAGCAAGGAAGCTGTTATGCAACTGGAGGCTGTTGTCGAACACCTGGAAGCTGGGAGATTTGATAGCGTTTCCTACCGTACCACTCCGAAGGATCCGCGGGTATCTAACAAAGACTACCAAGTCTTTCAATCGCGAAAACCCACCTTGATGAATGTAATTAGCTCGTTAACTAATCCTGATGTCAACATCGTTGGGATTTATGGAATGGGTGGGATTGGCAAGACCGTGCTAGCCAAGGAAGTGGCCAAGCAACTAGACATAAGCAAACTCTTTGATGCCGTGATTTTTGTAGAAATAAGACAAAATCCGGATAAAATGAAGATACAAAGAGAAATTCAAAAGGAAATTGCAGGAAGATTGGGTCTAAGGTTATCTCAAGAGGAGACTGAGCCAGTAATAGCAGCAAATGTATATCGACGATTGAAGGCCGAGAAGAAGATCCTTATAATTTTAGATAATATTTGGGACCAACTTGATTTGCAGGCGATTGGAATCCCTCTTGCTGATGAACATAAAGGATGTAAAGTATTACTGACGGCCAGAAGTGTTGATGTATTAGCAGGAAAAATGGATTCTCAACGGAATTTTGCAGTTGACTTTTTGGATGATGAAGAGGCTTGGAGTCTATTTAAGAAGGTAACGGGGGATTATATTGAAGGCGAGGAATTCAAGTTTGTTGCAACAGAAGTAGTTAATAAATGTGCACGTTTGCCCATTGTCATTGTAACTATAGCGAGGGCGTTGAGAAATAAGGGATTATTTGTATGGGAGGATGCTTTGCAACAAATGAGAATGTCTTCCCCAGAGAACATTCCGAACGTCCGTGCGAGTATGGAATTAAGTTATAATCATTTAGAAAGTGAGGTGCTCAAGAAAACCATTTTGCTAATACGATATGCCAACATAACAACCATTGATCATTTGTTTATGTATGGCATGGGTTTGAGTTTATTTGACGGCATAAACAAGATGGAAGCAAGACGTATACGAGCGCGTCGATTGGTCCAACAACTCAAGGATTCCTGGTTACTGCTAGACAGTAATACCGCCGACGAAGATTTTTCCATGCATGATATTGTTCGTGATGCTATCATATCAATTGCATCAAGAGACCGACATGTATTTACAAACGATCTGTCTGACGAGCTGGAATTGCCAAGTCAGAATGCACTAAAACTTTGCCCTTCAATTGTCTTAAAAGATGTTGACAGGGGTGAGCTTCCTCAAGTGTTGGAATGTACGCAACTGAAACTTCTCTCTATTTCTGCGGCATATTCACGTTTTTCTTTTAAAAATATTCATGACTTGTTTTTCACAAGAATGACAGAGCTCAAAGTTTTAGTTTTGGCTAATGTGAATTTGTCGCCACTGCCTGCATCACTTTGTTTACTGACGAATCTTCGAGCATTGGGTTTGCACAATTGCCAACTAGACGACATAGCTATTATACGAGACTTGAAGAAATTGGAAATACTTTCGTTGAAGAATTCTGAAATTAAGCAGTTGCCTGCAGAAGTTGGTCTCTTGACCCAGCTAAAGTCACTTGATTTGAGACATTGTTTCCGTCTCTACGTCATTCCACCAAACGTTTTATCAAGCTTATCCAATTTAGAAGAGCTATATATGGCTGATTTTGTTGAATGGGAGGTCAAAGGGCTCAAGTATAGAAAAAATGTTTGTCTTGATGAGTTAAAGCATTTGTCTAACCTTATTTGTTTAGAAATACAAATAAAAAATGCTGAGGCTATACCAAGAGACATGTTCTTCAGTAGATTAGGAAGGTACAAAATCGTGATAGAAAGTACGGAGAATTGTACTTGGGATTACGATAGGCATTGGAATTGGGATTTTACATCGCCTATTAGTGCTAGAAAATTCAAACTGTCACTCAACAATACCAATATTTGCTTAAACGATGGACATATCCTGCAATTGAAGGCAATTGAAGACTTGTGTTTAGTTGGATCACAGAATATGAAGAGTGTTCTTTATGGATTAGACAAAGATGGTTTTCCACAATTGAAGTATCTTCAAGTCCGAGATAATTCCGAACTTTTGTGCATTGTTGACTCGATAGAGTATGTGATCCATAGTGCCTTCCCCCTCTTGGAGTCACTGTTACTGAAAAATCTAATTGTGCTGGAGAAAATATGTCGTGGTCAACTTACAATAGAGTCTTTTAGCCAATTAAGGAGGATAAAAGTTGAAATGTGTAATAAGTTAGAAAACTTATTTTCATTCTCTATTGCTAGAAGATTTCAATTGCTTCAGTCAGTTGACGTGATTCATTGCGACAATATGAAAGAGATCTTTGCTACTGAAAGAGATGACGAAACTAACAATAGTAGTGGATTGATTGACAACATTGAGCTCAGTCAATTACATTCACTTACACTCAATTGTCTTCCTCAACTCACAAGCTTCAGCTCTAAATTGGAGGCATCTTCTATGTCACAACAGCGACAGGATGAAATTATTTTGGAGAATGATACTAATGTTTTCGGCACACTTTTTAACAAGGTGTTTATCAACATTTCAATTTTTGATTATTTGCATTTGATAACATAATACACACACACACACACATTAGCAAAGATAAAAACAAATAATCTTTTATATATATATATAACAATATTAACCAGAGTGATTGTGTTTTTTCGCAGGTTGAGTTACCAAACTTGGGGGTCTTGAAACTGTATCATATATATGTTGAGAGGATTTGGCAAAAGCAAGTTGTTGCAACCATGTCTTCTATCATTGAAAATTTAACGAGGTTGGTCATAGGAGGCTGTAATAACTTAAAATGTTTGTTTTTATCCTCTATGATTAGAAGTATTGCTCAACTCCAACACCTTGAAATATTCAATTGCCCGGTCTTAGAAGTGATGTTTGATATGGAGGGTCCAAATTTTAAGGAGCCCAGAAAATTTCTCTCTTTTCATAAACTAAAAACGGTGAGCATTGTTGGGTGTGATAGACTGAAAAATGTATTTCCAACGTTTATGGCTAGTAGTCTTCCACAATTGGAGAGTTTTGATATAAAACATTGTGGCGTGGAGGAGATTTTTTTTGTTGCCAATGAAGAAGCAGAAACAAGTCGTAGATTTGTCTTACAAGAGATAACGGCCTTCGACGACGGTGGATTGAGAGAAGAAGAAGGCAAGAGTAATGTAATGCTCATATCTCACTTCAATTTATCTTCGCACATGTGATTTATTTTGTTGATCGAAAAATATTTACATTTATTGCAATTAAAGTAAATAAAGATAACTTGATGATAGCAATTGCAGGTTGCGTTTCCAATTTCCAACATTGAAAATTACTTGAAGATGCAGGTTGCATACTGTCACAAGCTAAAGACTCTTTTTCCTCAGAATATGTATGGAAAATTCTTGAGGTTAGAATCTTTATCTGTTACAGATTGTGCTTCCTTGGAAGTGATATTTGATCTAGAGGGTCCAAATTTTGAGGATGAACATAGTGCATTGATAACTCAGTTGAGTGGATTGGTCATTCATCGTCTACCAAAATTGAAGCATGTATGGAATAAAGACCCCCCAAAATTTCTCTCTTTTCAGAAACTAAACACTGCGAGCATTGTTGATTGTGATGTGCTGAAAAGTGTATTTCCAATGTCCGTGGCTAGTAGTTTGTCACAACTGAGAAGTCTTGAGATAAGAAGATGTGGGGTGGAGGAGATTGTTTTTGTCACTGATGAAGAAGTAGAAACAAATCCCAAGTTTGTGTTTCCAAGGGTAATTTCTCTTACACTAGAAGACTTGCAAAATTTTACAAATACAGTTCAATTTGTCTTCATGGATGCGATTTCTTTTGTTGATTGAAAAATATTTAGATTTACTACAATTAAAGTAAGTAAACATAACTTGATGATATGAATTGCAGGTTGCGTTTCCAATTTCCAACATGGAAAATAACTTGAAAATACAGGTTGCATACTGTCACAAGCTAAAGACTCTTTTTCCTCAGAGTATGTATAGCAAATTCTTGAGGTCAGAATCCCTATCTGTTACAGATTGTGCTTCACTGGAAGTTATATTTGATCTAGAGGGCCCAAATTTTGAGGATGAACATAGTGCATTGACAACTCAGTTGAGTGGATTGGTCATTCATCGTCTACCAAAATTGAAGCATCTATGGAATAAAGACCCCCCAAAATTTCTCTCTTTTCAGAAACTAAACACTGCGAGCATTGTTGATTGTGATATACTGAAAAATATATTTCCAATGTCCGTGTTTAGTAGTTTGTCACAATTGAAAAGTCTTGAGATAAGAAGATGTGGGGTGGAAGAGATTGTTTCTGTTGCTGGTGAAGGAGTAGAATCAAATCCTAAATTTCCAAGGATAATTTCTCTTACACTAGAAGACTTGCCGAATTTTTCTACGTTCTTTCCTAGAACGTACACCACGGAATGGCCAACATTAAACAACTTGCAGCTGTTGAATCTCAACATGAAAGAATCTGATAAGGAGAGACAACCCCAATTTTCGGTTGAAAAGGTATTACCCTAATCTCTTTTCTTCTTTTCTTTTTTAAAAAAAATTAACTATTTTTTTCTTTTAACTCAATTGAGGGTTCCACTTTAAAGATTAATCAATTTACCATTTGATTAAACTATTTTTATTTTGTTAAAAATTTACTTTGTGAGATGGAAAATTTAATTCTATATTTTTTCTTTTGCTTTTAATGGTCGTTAGCAACAGGTATTTCTCAATTTGGAAAAATTAACTGTAAAAGGAAAGGGTATAACAGCGACACGACATTTTCCAGAAGACTTCTTTTGCAGAGTTAAATATCTCGATGTCGAGTTTGATGAGTCAACTGATATTTCATCACTTGATTTCCTCCATGGTTTTCACAGCATTAAAATGCTCAAAATTCAGGGAGAATATTATGGATCGACATCGAACACAGAATTGGATGAAAATCAGATGTTTTCAGTGATAAAGAATCCTAACATGTGCTCTGATTTAAAGCATATTTTGAAAGAATATTCGAATATGGACCATTTGGTTCATCTACAAGTACGTCGAGGTCACAATCTGATAAATGTAGTGACATCCTCAACATCTTTCCGAAATCTAACAGCTCTGAGGGTATGGAGTTGCAAAGGATTGACAACTGTGGTAACATCCTCAACAGCTAAGAGTTTGGTGCGATTAAGAGAATTGAGTATAGATTGTTGCGATATGTTAACAGAATTAGTGATAGCAGATGAGGAAGAGGAAGCAAAAGATCATGAAATTGTTTTCAGGGAATTGAAGGTGTTGCAACTTTTTTATTTAGAAAGTCTCACAAGTTTCTGCTCTGCTAATTACACCCTCAAGTTCCCATCTTTGGAAGAATTAACCATGGAAGAATGCCCAAAGATGAAGATTTTCTCAGGAGGAAAATCAAGCACACCCAAGTTACAGAAAATAAAGCGAAACTGGAAGGACAAAGGGTGTTGGCAGGGAGACCTTAATACAACCGTAAAAGAGTTACATGAAGAAACGGTACGTATTAATTTTCGAAGTTCAGTGACTTCAGTCAAAATTTTCTATATAGAAAATAAAGAATTTGAAATAAATTCGACCATTTTTGAAATATGTACTATTACTCTTTCTTTGGACCATAAGAATGAATAAAATTGCCTTTTTATTTCTTCCAGCGGACGGAAAGAAGTAGACATAACCGTAGACAACGATGAAGAAGATATAGCAGGCGTGGTAATTAGGTAAGGCCTGATTTTTATGCTGACAAATTATATATACCTTATTTATTTATTTTGCTGTCTGAAAATTGAATATGACTTAATATTAAATCATTCAAATAGTTTTTCAAAATAATTAACACTAAAAACTTCATAATCATTTCGTGATAAAGCCGAAATCTCCGTAAATTTATATAATTTTAATTTTAAAAGTACTCTTACAAAAAAATTTTTGATTATATAAAATTTATTTAATTATTTATGAGAATATAAATTATTAAAATATAAATTAATGCATAAAAGACGAACATAATATTTAGAATGATTTAAATTTTGTCAGATTTCATATAAGAGGAAAAAAAATTATCTAAATTTGTTCATTAGTTTACACCTTAATCACCAGTCCATCGCCATCATGTGTTATTTTTTTTTTTTCCCAAAATCTTGTAGTTTTTGGTAAGTCTGAGGATTGTAAAATAGATAATTAAGAGAGATTTAGCAAAAGAAGAAATTGCTAACGGCTTAGAATTGAATGATCAGTTATCTCTTTTCTTAATTCTTAGCACTACCTAGTATAGAAGCTAGTTAATTTGACCAACTTATGAGAAAACTGTTTTTGCTCTTTGGTAGACAGGAAGTAGTCCGGAGATCAAAGGGAGTTCCAGGGCAAGCTGAATAAGCCCATTTTCCATTGTGATTTGTGTGACATTAATTGCAGCAAGTAATATTAATTAGATGGTGAGAGCGCCATCTAAATTTGTTTACACATACCACATGTAGTGGTATTCTGAGAGCTATCTAAACTTGATTTATGATAACACAACTGATAAATTAATTGAAATCTAGATATCAGTTTTTGTTTATTTTTTATTTTTTATTTCTTTCTTACTTTGAACATAAGTAATCAAAAGTCTAATAAAGTATGTCGAAATTAATTACATTCGTGATAACATTGTGTAAATATCTATATCCATAAGAAGTCGAGTCCATTCCTTGTATGGAAGAAAAGATTGGGGTGATTTTCTAGAGATCTTCGAGTTCTTAAAGGGATATTTTTATACACTTGCTTTGAATTTTGTGTAAACCATAAATATATATCAAAAAATCACCTTCTGGCATGAAAAGAAAAATAAAGTATATTTTAATTTAAATTAAATACAAGAGTTTATATTGTATAAATCAAAGAAGTTGAGGCTTTTATGATATAAGAAATTGTTACTTGCACGCTGGGGCAATCGGAATTAACAAACAAAGTAAATTACTACTGATAAATGAAAAACACCAAAACTGATCTATAACAATACATTTTTTAACGATTTAATTACTTTATTTTAAATTCAAAGCATTTTAAACTATTATATTCAAAATCAAGCTGGACTAGTCTCTTGTCTATTTACATTTTGATTATGGAGTGGTTGGCCTCCCTCAGTATTTAATTGTTTTGTTCTCTTTCGTCATGAAATCATGATAATTAATAGATAAAATAATCCTAATATTCAATTCTTCGATTTAATTTATTAATGGCAAATATTTTAAAATCTAAGGAAGAAGATGTAATTAGAATATCTTCTAATTTGTGCTGTATTTTGGCTTAATAATTATCATGGTTAGAGTTGTTGAGCACTTTGAATTTAAATATTTTAAACTAATATTATTCATTTTTATAATTTACATTAGAGGTAATGCTCAAATTTTTTTAATTAATAGTTGACTGACTCTATATTCATTGAAGAAAACCCCGCCGGGGTCTCTATGCTGTGTTTGATTATTCTGCTTATTCGGAAAATTCTATTTTGCAATCGAATTCACAAACACCCACTCTCTGCACTCAATCTCACTGAAGGAATCCTGATTCTTATGTTTATCATTTGATCTGAACAATCCATTGCATTTGCTTATTGTAATCAGTGGTATGGTCTCTCTGTTTTACTTTCCTATGGCCTCTTAGTTGAATATTAGAGTTATTTTGTTTCCACTGTTTTCTGTTTTCAGTTGACCCATTTTTCATCCTTTTATCCCAGGAATACTTCATTGCTGCGAAATATTTTATTTTGTTTCCTCTGTTGTTGATATTTGCTTTCATCACAAGTCCTTTCACTTCCTTTCTGAAAACTTAAAAAAAAAAAAAAAAAAAAAAAAAGACACCATTTGAAGATGGTGGATATCATTGTTACTATTGCTTTAGAAGTTGCCAAGTGTGTGGCTCCATACGCAGGAGGCCAAATTGGTTATTTGCGCAATTACAAAACCAACTTTGAGAATCTCATGAGAGAAGTGGAGAAGCTGAAGGACAAAGGCGGGAGTATCCAGCGCGAGGTTGATGCAGCCAAAAGAAATGGAGAAGAGATTGAAGAGAATGTTAAGAAGTGGCTGGAGAGAGCAAGCAAGATCATTGATGACGATGCAGCCAAATTTCTCGAAGATGAAGAAATAGCAGCAAAGATGCGATGTTTCAAGGGGTTGTGTCCTGACTTGAAGACTCGCTATCAACTTAGCAAGGAAGCTGTGATGCTGCTGAAGACAGTTGACAAGCACCTGGAAGGTGGAAATTTTTATAAAATTTCCTACCCTATCATTCCCAAGGATCCGCGGCTGTCCATGAAAGACTATGAGGCTTTTGAATCCCGAAGATTCACTTTGACAAATGTAATTAGATCGTTAAGTAATCCTGATGTCAAAATCGTTGGGATTTATGGAATGGGTGGTATTGGCAAAACCATGCTAGCCAAGGAAGTAGCTAATCAGACCGAGACAAACATCCTATTTGATTCGGTGATTTTTGTTGAGGTAACACAAAATCCAGATATGATGAAGATTCAAAAGGAAATTGCAGAAAAATTAGGCCTAAAGTTATCTCAAGAGGAGACTGAGTCAACAAGAGCTGGAAAGTTGTATCAACGATTAAAGAAGGAGAGGAAGATCCTTATAATTTTAGATAATATTTGGGTCCATCTTGACTTGCAAGCAATAGGAATTCCTCTCGAAGATGAACATAAAGGATGTAAAGTACTGTTGACGGCAAGAAGTGTTGATGTACTATCACAAAAGATGGGTTCTCAACAAAATTTTCCAGTTCACCTTTTATGGGATGATGAGGCTTGGAGTTTGTTTAAAAAGATGACGGGTGGTTACATTGAAGGGAAGGAATTCAAGTCAGTAGCAACAGAAGTAGCAAAGAAATGTGCACGTTTGCCCATTGTCATTGTAACTATAGCAAGGGCATTGGTAAATAAGCCATTATTTGTGTGGAAGGACGCTTTGCAACAAATGGCAATGTCTTCTTCAGAGAACGTTCAAGCCATACATGCAAGTATCGAGTTGAGTTACAAATATTTAGAAAGTGAGGTACTCAAGAAAACTATTTTGCTAATACGATATGCCAACCTAACATCCATTGATGAATTGTTGATGTACGGCGTCGGTATGGGTTTATTTGATGGCATCAGCAAGATGGAAGGAAGGCGTGTACGAGTACAAACGTTGGTCCAACAACTCAAAGATTCTTGTCTATTACTTGACAGTAATACCACAGGTGAAGATTTTTCTATGCATGATATTGTTCGTGATGTTGTCATATTAATTGCATCCAGAGACCGACATGTATTTACAAATGAGTTGTCTGATGAATTGGAATGGCCAGATGAGAATACACTAAAAGTTTTTCCTTCAATTGTCCTTAAAGAGGTTAGTGAGCTTCCTCATGTGTTGGAATGTCAGCAACTGAAATTTCTTTTCATTTCTTTGAGATACTCTTATTTAATAAGTCACGACGAGTTTTTCAGAAGAGTAACAGAGCTGAAAGTTTTAGTGTTGGCTAATATAGATTCATGGTCACTGCCTTCATCACTTTGTTCCTTAACAAACCTACGGGCATTGGGTTTGCATAACTGTCATTTAAAGAACATAGCTATTGTAGGAGACTTGAAGAAATTGGAAATCCTTTCCTTGAAGAATTCTTTTATTCCACAGTTGCCTGTAGAACTCTGTCAATTGACTCAGCTAAAGTCGCTTGATATCAGAAGTTATCTTTGTCTCCCTGAGATTCCAGCAAATGTTATATCATGTTTATTCTATTTGGAAGAACTATATATGGGAGATTTTAAATGGAAAAAGGGCGGGCTCAACAAGAACAAAGAAAATTTTAGTCTTCATGAGTTGGAGCATTTGCCTAACCTAACCAGTTTAGAAATAGAAATCGAACATGCCAATGCTCTACCAAAAGATTTGCTCTTCAAGAAGCTGGAAAGATACAAAATAGCAATAGGAAGTTCATGGGATTGGGATTCGGATAAGGATTGGAACTGGGATTTCACATCACCTGAGAGTTGTAGAAAATTTAAACTTAAGCTCCTCGATACCAACATTTGCTTAAAGGAAGGACACATCATGCAATTGAAGGGAATTGAAGATCTATATCTAGTTGGATTGCAAGACATGAAGAATGTTCTTTATGGGTTAGACAAAGATGGTTTTCCACAATTGAAATATCTTCGCATCCGAGATAATGCCAACCTTTTGTATATCGTTGACTCCATGGAGTATGTCACTGCTAATGTTTTTCCCATCTTGGAGTCATTATTAATTAGAAATTTAGTTAACTTGGAGAAAATATGTCGTGGTAAACACACACAAGAGTCATCGTTTAGCCAACTAAGAAAGATAAAGGTGGAAAGTTGTGATAAGTTAAAAAACATATTTTCATTCTCCATTGCTAGAAGACTTCAACTGCTTCAATCAATTGACGTGATTGATTGTATGGATATGGAGGTCATTTTTGCAATTGAAAAAGAAGATGAATCCAACAGTAGTAGTGAAGTGATCGCTAATATTGAACTTAGTGAATTACGTTCACTTACACTCACTTCTCTCCCTCAATTTAGAAGCTTCTACTCTCTATCAGAGACACCTTCTACATCACAACAAAGACGGAATGAAATTATTTTGGAGAACAACATCAATGTTTCCACTACGCTTTTCACTGGAGAGGTAGTTATCAACAACCCTATAATCATATTCATCTTCTTACTCTCATTCAAAGTCAAAAAAAAAAATAAACTCACCATTTATATATATGTTATCATATTGTTATTGATATTAAATAGAATAAATATAAGAAAGAACCTTGAAAATTTTTGCAGGTTGTATTACCACATTTGGAGGTATTGGAACTACATGAAATAAATGTTGAAAGGATTTGGCAAAACCAAGTTGCAGTGATCTCTTCTAGCACTCAAAATTTAACAACGTTGATCCTAAGACATTGCAATAATTTAAGATGTCTATTCTCATCATCTGTAGCCAACAGCTTCTTACAACTCCAATATCTTGAGATTTCCAAATGTTGGGCCTTAGAAGAGATAGCTGTAGCAGACGAAAGGAATGAGGTAGTGTTCCCTCAATTACAATTTTTGAAGTTGGAATGTCTTCCAAATCTCAGGAAAGTCTGCTCAGGTTATTTTATTGGATTTCCATCCTTGAAACAATTAGAAATGTGGACTTGTCCAAAACTAAAAGACTTCACAGTGAAAAATATGAGCACCAACGACGACTTGACAGAAATTCCATTAGGTTTTTTCAACAAAAAGGTACATACTGAATTACTTTAGTTCTTTAAATTTTATATTTGCAATATCATATATAGAATAATTTTTGTTTTCAATTCTTGCCATTCAATATATTTGCTTTTGAAAACAATTAAAAAAATACTATTTTGTAAGACTATTCGACACACGCGCGCGCATATAAATGATATATTATAAGATTGTGACAAGTTAATTTGCTGTCAGGCTGCATTACCAAATTTGGAGGTCTTGATGATAGATGGCTGTAATAATTTAAAATATTTATTTTCATCTTCTACGGTTAGAAGCCTTGTTCGACTTCAAGACCTACAAATATTCAATTGCCAAGTTTTAGAAGTGATATTTGATCTAGAGCATCTAAATTTCAAGGAAGAGCATAATGCAGTGTTAACTCAGCTGAGAAGATTGGATATTGATAGTCTACCAAATCTGAAGCATATATGGAATAAGGACCCCCAGAAGTTTCTATTTTATCAGAAGCTAATCACAGTGAGCATTGTCGAGTGTGATAGACTAAAACATGTCTTTCCAGCATCCGTTGCTAGTAGCCTTTCACAGCTGGAAAGTCTTGATATAAGAAAATGTGGGGTGGAGGAGATTGTTTCGATTGCCTATGAAAGAGAAGGAACAAATCTCAGATTGGTGTTTCCGAGGGGAAAGTGCCTCACACTAGAGGACCTGCCAAACTTTACAACGTTCTTTCCTAGAAGATATACTGCAGAATGGCCGGCGTTGAAAAAATTAAAGTTGATGAATCTCAGCTTGCAAGAACTGAATGAGGGACAGCCCCAGGTTTTGGTTGAAGAGGTATGACACTTTTCACTTGATTGATCTTTTCTATATATTTAAATTTACTTGTGAAAACAAACAACTGACTCTCGCTTTCTTTTTTTTTTTTTGATTGGTCACCAGCTCTTCCCTAATTTAGAAGAATTAACCGTAATAGGAAAGGGCGTAGAGATAATATGGCATTTTCCAGAAGCACTCTTTTGCAAGCTTAAATATCTTGATGTTCAATTGCTTGACACTTCAACTGCTATTTCATCACTTGATTTCCTCCAGAGGTTTCACAGCATGAAAAGGGTTACAATAGAAGGAGATCTTTTTGCTTCAAATATAAAAGTTGAAAATGGGATGTCGGCAATGATAAAAAATATTAACGTCTGTTCTGATTTGAAGCACATTCTGAAAGAAGAGTCCAATATGGACCATTTGGCTCATCTACAAGTATTCATGTGCGAGAATTTGACTAATCTAGCGCCATCCTCCACATCGTTTCGAAGTCTAACAACATTGGAGGTAAGTTGTTGCAAAGGATTGACGAACATAGTGACATCCTCAACAGCAAAGAGTCTGGTCCAACTAAGAGAAATGCGTATAATTAGATGCGATATGATAACAGAAATAGTGACAGCAAATGAGAAAGATGAAGCAAAAGATTATGAAATTGTTTTCAGGGAATTGAAGGAGTTGCATCTTTTTCATTTAGAAAGTCTCACAACTTTCTGCCCTGCCAATTACACCCTCAAATTCCCATCTTTGGAGGAATTAACTGTGATTAGATGCCCCAAGATGAAGAGTTCCTCTGGAGGAAAACTAATCGCACCCAAGTTATAGGATGATGAATAAAGAGTATTGGAAGCTATGCAACCTTCATCCAACCATACAAGAGTTATATAAAGAAATGGTACGTATTATATTACCAAGTTCTCAAAACAGAGTTAAATTCGACCATTTTTGGATTCCTATTGCCTTTATTTGTGCAAAAGAATGAGAAAGAACTTTTTGTTTCAATTCTTGCAGTGCAGAAGAAGTGGAATGACAATGAAGAAAAAGATGCAGCAGCCAGTGGTAAGGGGGGGGGTAAGGTGATTAGTTATTATGTCAATAGTCCAATGCCATTCTCTTTATCTTTTGGAATCTTCTAAGCTCTGTATATGCGGCAAAAGAATGAAGAACTCCCACAAAAAATACTTATTTTTATGGGCCAATACTATGATGGCCCGACCCATTTTCCAAAACAAAGATGGGCCAAGAATTTTTTTTGATATATGAGAATTCTTATATTCTGTCACTTCTTTCTATGTTTCTATACCCTAATTGCCTTTCTTCTTATCTTTTTCATCAATACTTACCAATTTGTTTGAGACTTGTCTTATTGAGTTAAGATTTTGAGCCAAATAATAATTTATTTTCTCTCAAATATCAAATAAGAACAACAATAGTATATTAACTGCTCCTGTCAACCTATGTATCTGTTAACTAAGACACCCACAATCATATGAAATAATAATTGATGAATATATATTTTGTACTCTAATCCTATTATTATTGGAATTGTTGACTTTTCTTTCTATCCACATGATGTTCATCAAATTTTTACACTTAAAATGTGACCTTAGCATAGGGCCTTACTGTTGTACTAACCCACTAGTTTTTATGTTGGACTTGCATGGAATATCACATTATGATACAAAACACTTGTAATAACAATTTACCAATGGCATTCTAATACGTATAAAATTGAATTTAAGATAATAATCAAAATAATTAAATACTATAAAGTTAAATTTTTACTCTTCCAATCATATCATGCCACATTACTTTGTATAAATGAATATATATATATATATATATATTTATAACTTTTGTATGTTACATCATTATACATACCATGATTGGACTATATTTATAGAAGTTAACACTACAACTCCTGAGTTCTCACTACTTACCTAATGATAAGTTCTCATTTAATTTATAAGTAAACCCTTAATTTTATAAATTTTTTATATTATTTATAAATCGTTAGATATAAATATTTTTAATAATTAAAATTAAATTTAACATATACATTAATTATAATATATTAATTATATATATTAGACTTACTCTTAAAGTCAAAAAAAATATATATATCTAATAGTTTATAAATAATATAAAAAAAATTTGTAAAATTAACGTGTCATTGAACTTCTCTATCTATGTATGTATTTAATAATATTGACAAAGAAGCTATAATATAGCGTTTCCAAAATACGAAAAATACTTGGAAGAAAATTAAAAAAGGTTAACTAATTCAAATTTTAGTCAAAATTTTAATATTTTTATTATTATTTAAGTAGCCACTACTGTTTTATTTTTCGAAGTAAAGAAGCACTTTTACCTCTTTGACATTTCTTTTTGGATCCGGGTTTTCTATTGTCTATGCGAGCTCTGATAATTGCAAAAAACCTGATTTATTTTTATTTTTTCATATCCAGAAAAGTTATGAATATTTTGAAGTAATAATATTTAATCAATTATTGTTACTATGCTTTATTATTAACAACGTCAAATTTCTTTTTCAAGTTTCTTTAAATACGAGAATCTAAATAACGTGAAAGTAGCAGTGAGATCAATACCAGTCCTAAATTACGGAGATTAATATATATTGATTATTGTAACAAAATTTTAAATTAAATTATGTTTAATATCCCTATCTCTATATTTAACTTGTAGCTAGCTTTTGTTATAATATGTTTGAATTTTTATTTTTATCATTAAATTATAAAAATGTCTTGCGTAGATTAAACAAAAAATTATAAAAAATATTAATTGGTCAAGTGCACATCCTATAAGCAGTTGAAAATCAATGAGAATATTATTTCTCTCTTTGAAAATCCTTAAATTACAAACACCAAAACTAGAATGTTAATTTCTTCTACAGATTAATTTGTTTGTGATCACGTTTATGAATAAAGTTGTTATGTTGTTATTTTTTATGTCTTTGTCTCATTGCTCACGCCTTAGCTAAAATGTTAATTAGTAAAAGTATTAATTCACCTCGTAATTATATATATAGTTAATTAAATTACAAACATCGAAGCTGAAAGCAACACAGAGATGTATTTAATTAAAGTAGTTGACACATTAAAAACATTAATAAGAATATTTAATAATTTAATTATTGTTCACCACTAGCTAGCTAATTAATTAGTAAAAGTAGTAGTTCAAACATCGAAAAATACTCAATTAAATTGCATACATCGAAATTAAATCTAAGTCAAATCCTAATCTAGTAATCCACTATTCTGAATCTGAATGTGAACATATATAAGAATGTCCAAAATGAGATTTGATTCTTGCCAATATTAAACTTGGAATATTTATTCTTTTTAATTAATTAGCATGTAATGTTGTCCTGCACCACATAACAATTGAAATGTTAAAAATAAAACATAAGAACTTGAATGTAATTAATAGTTTTTTATTAGAAACGTCAATTCAAATCAGAGTATTATTTATTATTTATCAAATCAAAGATTAGGAGTCAGCACATGCATGGCTTCTTGAAGCTCTTGCTTCTCCGTTCTTATTATATTTTATTGGAAAACGTTAACACCAAAATCCAAATGTTCCTCTTCTTTTGATGTCTTTGTTTGAGATCGATTCTCATTGTCAAATATATAAGAGAGTACTTAATATAAAATTTTAAATATCAAAATTGATATTTTAGTCCCTTCTGTTAACTAATTAGTTTTAAATCAACGCGGATAACCTTACTTGTTGCTTGCAACCTAAAAAATAAATAAATAAATAAAAGTTTTCGTAATATTCAACTTGGTAAACGCAGAAACCCAAATTAATATATCTTGCTTTGCTCTGCTTTTATATATATTTGATATTTGATTGTGAATGTGATCATGCTATTTATATAGAAAGTTGCTGAATTTTTGCTTTCAATGTTTTTGTCTCATGGTCTTCTCCGTTTATTTTAGGTCGCCTTGATTAATTAGAACAACGTATATATAGGAATAATTAATATTTAATTTCATTATTCACCTCTTAATTTTATGGAACCCTATAACAGCTATAATTGCTAGCCTTCCTCGTTATTAAAGTACTTGATTAAATTACAAAATTAAGACATTAATTATGTTAATAATTAAAAACATATACAATATGAGAATCTTTTACATGTCGGAACAAATGTTAAAACAGCAATAAGATCGAAATTACACATTAAAATTTACAGGAAATCGAAATTATATCTGTAATTAAAATATCGAATTATATTAAAAAGATATTTTTTTAATTTTTTTTCTATGGATCAGCTACTTTAGCTTTTGATCAGTTATCATTGTTGAGAAATCAGTTGCTGTTCTGCAACAGTATTGACAGTCAACGCCCACCATTTGCATTCAATCTCACTGAAGAAACCTGTTCCTTATTTTCATCATCTGAAAATAAGTTGTCAAGTGTGTTGTCAAGTGTATTGCTCCATCAGCAGGACGTCGAAGTGGTTATTTGCGCGCATACAAAAGCAACTTTGAGAAGTTGGAGGCAAAAGTCGAGAAGCTAAGGAATGAGAGAACGAGTATCCGGCAGCGGGTTGACGCGGATAAAAGAAATGTAAAGGAGATTGAAGAGAACGAATGAGATTGAAAAGAATGCTCAAGAGTTGCTGGAGAGAGTTAGGAAGAAGGTCATAGCCAGTGACTCAGCAGCAGCAGCAGCAGCAGGGAGCACTAGAGAAGATGAAGAAGAGACAGCAGGGAATGTTACAGAAGATGAGCAGACAGCAGCAAGGAAGCAATGTTTTAAGGGGTTGTGTCCTGATCTGAAGATGCGCGCTGTCAACTTAGTAAGGAAGCTGTGGCGCTGCTGGAGGCTGTTGACAAACAACTGGAAGCAGGGAACTTACCGCCAAATTCCCCACCCTGTCATTTTGAAGGATCCACGGCTATCTATCAAAGACTACGAGGCCTTCGAATCACGAGCATCTCTTTTGACCGAAGTAATTAGCTCATTAAAGGACCCTCATGTGAACATATTTATGGAATGGGTGGCATTGGCAAGACCACGCTAGCTAAGGCAGTCGCTAACCATCCCGAGACAAATAAATTCTTTGATTCTATGATATTTGTTGAGATAACAGATAAGCCAGAGAAAATGCATATTCAAAGAAGAATTTGGAGAAAAATTATTAGGTCTCCAATTATCTGAACGGGAAAGTGAGTTAAACAGAGCAGCAAAGCTATGTGAACGATTGAGGCAAGAGAAGAGAATTCTTATAATTTTAGATAACAGGAATTCCTCACAAAGATGAACATAAAGGATGGAAATTATTACTGACGGCAAGAAGTGTTGATGCACTATCAAGCAAGATGGATTCCCAATCAAATTTCTTGGTTCACGATTTGGATCATGATGAGGCCTGAAGATTCTTTAAGAAGATGGCTGGCGAATACATTGAAGGCTGTGTATTCAATTCCGTAGCAACAAGATTAGTAAACAAATGTGCATGTCTGCCCATTGCCATTGTAACTGTGGCAAGGGCATTGAAAAATAAGCCATTATTTGTTTGGAAGGACTTTTTGCAGCAAATGGGAATGTCTTCTTCAAAGGATGTTCATGGCATATATGCAAGCATAGAGTTGAGTTACAAATATTTAAAAGATAAGGTACTCCAGAAAGCTCTTTTGGTAATACGATATGCCAACCTGACTTCCACGGATGAATTGTTAGTTTATGGTATGGGTCTGGGATTATTCGAGGGAATCAAGGAGATGGAAGGAAGACGTGCACGAGTACAAACATTGATCCAACAACTCAAAGACTCTTGTTTATTGTTGGACGGTAATACAAGGGCTGAAGATTTTTCTATGCATGATGTAGTTCGTGATGTTATCATACAATTGCATCTAAAGACCGACATGCATTTACAAATGAGCGGCTTGCTGAATTGAAATTGCCAGATCATGGGAATACACTAAAAGTGTGCCCTTCTGTTATCCTGAAAAATATTAAGAAGGGCGAGCTTCCTGAAGTACTAGAACGTTCACCACTGAAGCTTCTCTCTATTTCCGCAAATTCTTCTTTTGAAATTCATGATGAGTTTTTTACAAGAATGAAAGAGCTGAAAGTTTTAGTCTTGATAGGTATGAATTTATTGTCAATGCCTACATCCCTTCGTTTCTTGACAAACCTTCAAGCATTGTGTTTGCATAGGTGCAGACTGGGTGACCTAACTATTATAGGAGATTTAAAGAATTTGGAAATCCTTTCTTTGAAGAGTTCTTCTCTTCAACAGTTTCCTCTAGAAGGCAGTCACTTGACTCGACTAATGTTACTTGATTTGAGAGGTTGTTTCTCTCCCATCGTTCCACCGAATGTTATATCAAGTTTATCCAATTTAGAAGAACTATATTTGTGTAATAATATTACAGGGGTGGAAGGACCCAACGAGGATAGAAATTATGCTAGTCTTGATGAACTGACGCATTTGTCTAAACTAACCTGTTTAAAAGCACAAATCAAAGATGCCAAGACTCTACCAAGAGACTTGTTCTTCAAAAAGCTGGAAAGGTACAAATAGAGATAGGAAATTCATCACTTTGGTATGGGACAGGGGAGTTGGATCTGCTTTCGAGTTTTACCCAGCCACAGAGTTCTCGAAAATTCACTCTCTCACTCAGGGATACCAACATTTGCTTAAATGATACTAGACATATCATGCAATTGAAAGGAATTGAATACCTATGTTTACTTGATTGCTGGACATGAAGAGTGTTCTTTATGAATTAGATGGAGATGGTTTCTCGCGATTGAAGTATCTCCGGGTTAGCTCTAATTCCAACCTTTTGTGCATTGTTGACTCCACAAAGCATGTCACTTGTAATGCCTTCCCCAGGTTGGAGTCATTATTTATTAGTGATATAGTTAAATTGGAGAAAATATGTCGTGGTCAACTCAAAGTAGAGTCCTTTTGCCAATCAAAGAAGATAATGGTGGAAAGCTGTCATATGTTAGAAAACATGCTTTCATCCTCCAATGCTAGAAGACTTTAGCTACTTCAATCAATTCACGTGGTGGATTGTAGGAATATGAGAGGGATTTTTGCAATTGAAGGAGAAGATGAATCCAACCGTAGCGGGGAAGTGATTGATATTATTAAAGTTAGTCAATTACATTCAGTTAGACTCAAATCTCTTCCTCAACTGAGAAACTTTTGCCATAAGACACCTTCTACTTCACAGCAAAGACAACGTGAAATTATTTTGCAAGACAATATCAATGTTTCCAATACACTTTTGACTACAGAGGTATTTTATTATATGTCATTTGATTATTCTCATTTGTTAAATTACACACACATATGTTGCTGATATTAATAGAATACTATTAAAGATGATTGTGTTTAACTATTTTGTAGGTTGCATTACCAAACTTGGAGGTTCTGAAATTGCAGGCAATAAATGTTGAACGACTGTGGGAAAACCAAGTTGTAGCCATATCTTCAGGGATTCTAAATGTAAAAATGTTGATCCTAAGTGGCTGCAATAACTTAAGATATCTATTTTCATCTTCTATAGCTACTGGTTTGGTTAAACTGCAACACCTTGAAATTTTACATTGCCGAACCTTAGAAGTAGTTGTTGTCGAGGAAGGGCAGGATGTAATATTCCCTCAATTACAATTTCTAAAGTTAAAAGGTCTAGAATATCTCACTAAATTCTCCTCAGGTGACTGCATTGAATTTCCATCCTTGAAAGAATTGAAGATGGGGCAATGTCCTAAATTGAAGGAATTGACGGTAAAAAATATAAACACAGATTTGATAGAGATTCCATTAGCTTTCTTCAATGAAAAGGTACATATTAAATACTCTAATTCTTTCAATAAATTTTTTTTTCTTTCCCACAAAGTTATTTTATTGCTATATTAAAGGAGACGGAAAAAAATTATGATTAGCAGAGCTTATAATAGGCTAGAAATGGATCTCAAGACCTAATATTCTCATAATCAGTAAGGATTCTTTTTGAAAGAAGATAAGAGTAAAAAATGTACTTTGTAGGTAATGATTTCATAGAGGACTTTTTATAAGAAAAAAAAGTAGTGGATGGAAGTGAAAAACATTACTTGGCAAACACCTAACTTTTGCCTCTTCTTGTTACTTTAACTCCGGATAGTATAAGTGTATTAAGCGTGTTCAAAATCACCCGAAATATATTTAGAAGTGATTTAATAGAGGATAATTACGAGAATTTACATGTCTTTGCAAGAGTCCATTCGCATGTAGTAATTTGTGGAGAAGTATATACTAATAATATGTCGATTTGCGACCAGGTTGCTTTACCAAACTTGGAGGTGTTGGAACTATATGAAATAAGTGTTGAAAACATTTGGCAAATCCAAGTTGCTGCAGTCATGTCTTCTGGGATTGAAAGTTTGACAAGGTTGACTCTAAAAGTTTGCATCAATCTAAGATGTCTATTTTCATCTTCTTTAATTAGAAGCTTTGGTCGACTACAACACCTTGAAATATTTGATTACCCGGACTTAGAAGTAATATTTGATTTGGATGGTCGAAATTTTGAGAATAAACATACTGCTGCTGTATTTCAGCTGTATTTCAGTTGAGTAGATTCGTTGTTGAAGGTCTACCGACTAAAGCATATGTGGAACATTAAGGACCCTCAAGAATTTCACTCTTTTCGTAAATTAGCTTCTCTTGCACTATATGATCTGCCAAGTTTTACAACGTTCTTTCCTAGAATATATACCACGGAATGGCCAGCATTAAGGAACTTGAAGTGCGCGGATTGGAGATGGTGATGAAACTCATATCACAGCCCCAGTTTTCGGTTGAAAAGCTATGACACTCATTTCTTTCTTTTCTGAAGAAAAAAATTATATTACTAGTTTCTTTGTATGAAAATTTTCTAATATCTTAAAGATTTATTGGCTTATTATCGTAATAAGTTTGAGCTGGACTTAGAGTACCTTATCTAATTTTATACTGAATTCAACCTAATTTTACACTACACCAAACTTAACATCCCTCTTCTTGTTAAAAATCAAAATCAATGAGGATTGGTTTTGGATTGGTTGAATCAGGAAGCAATATCTTATCCTGTACTTCTCTTAGAAATATCTTGCAATCCAATTTAGGAATGCTCTAATTCAAGAATTTTGGAGGTTTAATTCATCATTTGATTAATCTTTTTCTACTTTGTGAGACGGAACATCTGACTCTATCTTCTTTATTTTCCTTTTTCGGAAGGTTCACCGGCTTCTTCCTAGTTCGGAAGAATTAACTTTAGAAGGAGAGGGTATAGCAGAGATATTGCAGTTTTTAGAACATCTCTTTTGTAAACTTAAATATCTTAAGGTCAATTCGTATGAGTCAACTGATATTTTATCACTTGATTTCCTCCAAAGAGTCCGCAGCATGAACATGCTCAAAGTTTATGGAGATTTTTTGTTAAATGAAGAAGTTGAAATTCCTGAGATGTGTGCAGTGATAAGGAATCTTAACAAGTGTTATGATTTGAAACAGATTTTAAAAGAAGAGTTTAACATGGATCATTTGGTGCATCTAGAAGTATTCTACTGCCAGAATTTGATTAATCTAGTGTCACCCTCGGAATCCTTTCGAAGCCTGACAACTTTGGAGATAAGTAATTGCTACCAATTGAGAAATGTTGTATCGTCGTCAACAGCAAAGTGTCCGGTGCAATTAAGAAGAATGAGTGTAGGGGGATGCATTATGATGACAGAATTAGTGGGAACAGATGAGAGAGATGAAGCAAAAGATTATGAAATTGTTTTCAAGGAATTGGAGGAGTTGTAACTTTCTCATTTACCAAGTCTCACAAGCTTCTGCTCTGCCAGTAACACTATCAAATTCCCATGTTTGGAAAAATTAACTGTGGAGGCAAGCCACAAGATGATGAGTTTTTCCGGAGAAAAATTAAGCACCCCGGGCTACGAAGAGATAGAAACACAGAGATTGACTTTCTTTGACAATAAATTCGATCATTTCTGAAATGCAACTCCTTCTTTGGGGAAATAAAAATTTCTGTTGGTTCTTTCAGGGCAAAATACTAAGGAAGACGAGGATCAAGAAAGATGTAGAAGTGGTAATGTGGTAAGTCTATCTGCAAAGTTTTAATTCTCCTGCTAGATTATTTTATTTGTTAAATACCAGTTAAGCGCTATATATTATGTTGTATCTTTTGAATATCTTGTTCTTTTTGGTAACATAGAGGATTTATAATTAGATAATTATGGAAGAAAGATAAAATCAATTATTTTAGAAGCTAGTTTGAGCAACTTATAAGAAAACACGTTTGCTCTTTTGTTTACAGAAAGTTGTCCAAAGTTCTAAGAAGATTCAGGCCAAACTTTCTGTACAGCATTTGGAATAAGGCCCTTCATTTTCGTTGTAATTAATTTGGAAGACATTGATTGCAGTTAGTGAGCGAGCCTTCTACTTTTTGTCTTGATTATTCATCCAATTACTATGTTATGTTTTATATTTTTTGATGAAACAATCTCATTGATACCATCTTCAATCACTCTATTTAATTTTCTTCTCCATTTATCTCTATGATTATACACTCTCACATGACATGCCACATATTGGAAGTGTGCTCCTCTAAACGTTAAATTGATGTTGGCAGCATTACATAAGGCTTGGTTTCATGGTGAGATTTGGAACTGTGGTCTTCTAAATGTGAAATTGATATTGGAACTGTTGATGTAAGGAAGGCTTAAAGTTACTTTGCTGGTGAGGAAGGCTTGGTTTTATGGTGAGATTTTGAGAAAACAAGTTTTGCGAGGCAGCTGGTGTTTGCTGGTTCAGCGAATTATGATCACAAGGATTGTACTTGTTATTGCTTGCTAGAAGTTTGTTATCTTATCACTTTGATATCCTCCAGAGATTTCACAGCATGAAAATGCTCATAATAGAAGGAGATCTTTTTGCTTCAAATGTAAAAGTTGAAAATAGGAATATCGGTAGTGATAAAAAAAAACAATGTTGATATTTGTTCTGATTTGAATCACATTCTGAAAGAAGAGTTCAGCATGGAGGGAAATGAAGCAAAAGATTATGAAACTGTTTTCAGGGAATTGGAGTTGCATCTTTTTCATTTAGAAAGTCCCACAACTTTCTGCCCTGCCAATTGCACCTTCAAACTCCCATCTTTAGAGGTATTAACTGTGATTAGATGCCCAAGATGAAGAGCTTCTCTGGAGGAAAATTCATCGCACCCAGTTTACAGGGTGATGAATAAAGAATATTAGAAGGCCAGGCGACTATAATACAACTTTACTAGAGACACAAGACATGGTAAGTATTATTTTACTAAGTTCCGAAAACGCAGTTAAATTCGACCATTTTTGGATTACTATTGCCTTTGTTAAAATAATAAAAAGCAAAATGTTTTAATTCTTGCAGTGCAAAAGAAGTGGACTGACCACGAAGAAAAATATGCAGCAATCGTATGAAATGTTACTCATTTTTATGGCCCAAAATTGAGGTGGCCCGACCCATTTTCCAAAACAAAGATGGGCCAAGAATTTTTGATATTGAGAATTCTTATATTTCTACATCTTAAGATTTTGAATCTAGTAATAAATGATTATCTGTAAAACATTAACTATAATGAAATTCAATGATTAAGAACAACTATAATATGTTAATGCTCCTATGTATATATTAATGGAAACACACACAATCCTATGAAATAACATTCTAATCCTATTATTATTATATTGTTGATTTTCTTTTCGACCCACGTATTGGTCAATTAAATTTTTATACTTAAAATGTAATCCTATTATTTAGATTCTATTATCATACTAACCCACTATTTTTTATTGACTTGTACAAAATTATATAACAAAAGAAAAATAGATAGAGTTGAAATTTTATTTTTCGTGCACAAAGGATTACCATCACGACAAATTTACACCCCTACCCCAAGCCAAAATATTTTTTAAAATTTTTTTCACAATAGTAATATGATTTTAATTAATATAACAAGTTTCATTATTTCAAATAATTTGTTATTTATTGATTAAATAGTAAAATAATGTGATATATTATTTTAAAAATTTATCGACCAATTAATGAGTATCACATTGGAATAGTAAAAGTTTGTCATTTTTATAATAACAGTTGACAAATGATATTTGAATATATGTAGAATAAAATTTGAGATAATAAAAACAGTTAAAAACTATAAAATTGAATTTTCACTCTTTCAATATATCATGGCACATCAGTTTGTATAAATGAATGTATATATAAATGACTTTTGCATGTTACATTATGGTACATATGATCACTTGGCTACGTCTATAGAATTTAACAATACAATCACTTCAACCTCCACGAGTACTTTGTCTAGGAGTAAGTATTCACTTGTTTATATGCATGTGACAATTAATACATTTAATGTATGTATTAGTTCACATAATATTTATCAAACTTCTCAATAAGTTATGCTTTTCTTCTTTAAAATATCAACATATAATTAAACTATATTCGTATATTTTTTTACATATCAGTTAGCTAGAATTTTTCCAAATTATAATATTACGCCTTAAATATTTACTCACATGTTATAAAATTTTTTCCTGTCATCTATAACAAAAAGAAGTTTTTACAAATTTCGTCAGTAATTATTATATTTTTTTAAAAATAAATAAACATAACAATGTCAAGCGTGTCTATGCTATTGTTCTTTTATTTTATCTTTGAAATTCAGTGCTTATCTTCAAAGTCAAATAGCAAATAAAGGACAAGAGAAATGGGCAACAATCGATGTAAAAGCTAACGGTAATTAAAAGAAGTCGGCTCCTACATATAGATGACAAATAATAGGGCAACATCACATGCTTCAATGTGAACAGAATCCTATATGACATATTTATTTTTTAATTTAGATAACTTTAGTTTAATCCATGAATGAAGTTTGAATAAGGACATTATTTATACGTAAGATTATTTTAAAACTTTATTAATATTATAATATCAACTATAATTAAATTCAATAAGAACAACGATCATATGTTAATTGCTCCTAGGTATGTATTAATGAAGACACACACAATCACGCACAATCCTATGGAATAATAACTGATAATCTATGTATTAACGTTGTACTATAATGCTATTATTATTGATATTTTTAACCCCAAACCAAAACATTTTTTAAAAATTTTTTCACAATAATAATAATATTTTCAAGTGATATAACAAGACCTATTAGTTCAAATGATCTGTTATTTATTAATTAAATGGTAAAATAATGTAATCACTCATTTTTTAAAATTACAAAAATATATTACCCAATTAATGAATATCAAATAACTTGAGACGATAAAAATTGGTAATAACACTTAGAAACTAACACTTATATCTTATCATGTCACATCAATTTGTATAAATAAATGTATAAATTAAAAAAAAAAATAGAGTTTTAGGGACAATATTTTTAACTACTACAAAAAATTTGTCCCTAAAAACAACAAGTTTTATCGATAAAAATGGAATTTAGGCAATGACTTGCAATTTCATTGCCAATAACCTTGAAGTCGTATGGTACCAGAAATCGGGCACGACATAATTAATTTTAGCCACAACGTATTTAAATAATTGTATATGTTATATTATTATATATATGATAACTTGCATATACCCATAGAATTTAACAATACAACTACTTAAGCCCCCACTAGTTATATATCCAACGGCAAGTGCTCACCTATTTTATACATTTGTAACAATATATTCAATGTGCATATTATCTAACATAATTTTTACCAAACTTCTAAAGAAGTTGTATTTCTTTTGTAGAAGTTAAAAAATATTGACATATAAAGTATACTTTCACGTTTTTCAAATCTCATTTATTCTCTTACCATTATATTTATTACATGTCTTTTAAGTTTTGACACATCAATTAGCCAGAGTTTTCTCAATAATTTATATCAACACTACTATAATATACGTTAAAATTTTACTCACATATCATAAGAATTTTTCTCTTACTATAGCAAGAAGCTGAAGTCTTTACAAATCTCATCTGCTAGAAATCAAATATAAATATAAAAATTAATAATTATCATAGTCTTTAGTTATTATAATTTAAAGTCAAATAAAAATATAACAATATCAACCATATCCTAAGTTTATCAGCTATGCTGTTGTACACTTGTTATTTTATCTTTGAAATTCAATTCTTATCTTCCAAGTCAAATAGCAACTAAAATCAAAGAGAAACGGGCAACAATCAATGTAAAAGCTAACGGTAATTAAAAGATGTCGGCTCTTATATAAGACAATAATAGGGTACATCACATGCTTCATGTGAACATAATCCTATGTGACATATTTATTTTATAATTTAGATAACTTTAGTTTAATTCTTGAATTATAATATTGAATAAGGACATTATTTGCATTAATATTATCATTTGCATAATCCCAATTCTATGCCTTCAATTTTGGGATGATCACTAACGTGCATATGGTAATGTTTTTTATCATCGAACAAGACAAAAATATAAATTTTTTTAAAATTTCTTGGGATACAAATTTTATTTCGACATTTAATAGGCTCATTAATTTGTTGCAGTTGTTTTGGTCCACTCACATGCATGAATTTACCCACATTCTTATATCCTAACTTATCCAGAAAAAGATAGTCATGGATGAAGCGTAAACCCATAATGTCATAAATGTTAGCAGTGGTATTTTGCAAATAAATTAAAATAGGAACTTTTACAACATAAAATGAAAAGATTTTTTTTTTTCTTGTTATTATCATTTGACATATCGAAGTGAGGTGAGGGGATGTATTGAGACCTATTTCGAATAAAATTTTATGATAAGATAGCCTATTTAGATTCATTCTTTTAAAAAAATTTAAATAAATGATATATTAGTATAATCCTGCTACTTAAATGAGAGTCACACATATCAACTTCATGTAAAGTTAAACCCTCTTTATATATAGAAAGAAGATGGATAAATTACTTATTTACAAATAATTTAGTGTTTAACTGATAAGATTTTTCATCTATACCCAAAATTTTTATTAAAAAGTTTGTTTAAAATTTTACTTTTAAAAAAAAAAAAAAAAGGTGGTCGATTAGCCTAGTGCGCATAAAGCAGTTGAAATGAGGCCCATTCATTTTCAATTAACTGCAAAATCGATCTCATTGGCGAAGTTAGTTAATCTCACTCTTTTCGTAGCTTAATGTATAACTACGTTGGACATTATAAAGACAAATTTTTATAAAGTTATTGATAAATGTGTAAGTAACATGACATGAAAGATAGTATGATCTATAGAATAATATGCCCTTATAATGCTTATCCTTGTCAATGGACCGACAAAAAAAGAAAGAGAATAATAACAGAAATCCTTACTTTCTTGCAACTAACTTTTTCCATTTTGTCAAAAGAAATTCTATACCAGCTCATATAATATTCTAAATTCATATGATTATATTCCTTATCTCAATGCCAATTACTTAACCTAATTGACAAATAATAACATTATATTAATTATAACCCACTAATTAAGCTTTATCAATTCATCACACGTGGAAGGGCGGTTTACGTTTTAGACTTTTAGGTTATTAACAATCGGATCCTTATTTTTTGAGTTTTCAAATACAAAAACATAGTTTGTTCCTTTTTTTTAAGGTAACCTCAATTAATTAAGTGAGGGAATGCACTAAAATAAATAAAAAAGAAACACAACCGCGAAATAGCTAAATAAAAATGCCTAAACGCTTTGGCAAAGAATTAAATCCTAGCAAAAACTACAAGAAGCAGAAACCATTCAAAAATAAAATCGCAATTACATGTATAATTAAGGAATTCATTCACATACTTTAAAAGTAACTTATTAATCTTTGTAGATAGAGAATCCCACTACTTATAATCATTTCAAAGAAGACCCAAAGTAGTCAACTTGTTTGTACTCAATTTTAATTTCTCATAAAGTATACAAAAACTAAAAATGTATCTAAATATAACAAGCAAAGACAATCACAAAATATAATTCGTTTCTTTCTCCATTTATATAAATACAAGTTATTGACCACCACTACAAGCTCAGAAATTCTTAATTTTTGAACTTCATAATATTACGTACCTATCGGCAAAATTTAAAAATATAAGTTGTAAGCGGTTCATTTTATTAGGACGTAGGACCTAAATGCTAAAAAGAATGAATCTGTGTCCATATTTGTGATACACTAAAATATAAGAGACCTGGATGTTATTAATCTATGCATTTTGTCTCGCTCGATTCACATTAGAAGACGGTTACATCACGTGCACAGTTTTATCCGATCATGTTTAGGTGTACACGCGGCTGGTTTCTATTGGTCTGTTAGATTAAAAGCATCCATCCTCGCCCGTTCTCCGGCAACCTGCGAGCTGTCAGACGCGGACAGCCTGGTTTGCAGGTTTCACCAGATTCAATATCTTTACCCGCCTTATACACGTGGTTACACGTGCCTTAATCCTCGAGTTACCAAGTTTGACACTCAATCCTTTTTTTTTTTCACTCTCGTGATTAATTAATGTTATTTTTTTCTTTCAAAATAAAAAATTATAATAAATCAGTATATATATGACATAATACTATTAAATTATTATAATTATTTTTATTGTAGGCTTTCTCCTTCGTCAGGGCCAGGGAGAAAAAGAACAAAAAATAAAACAGCAAAGGCATTATTAAGTAAAATTGGTGGTCCATGTCTTGATAACATAAACTTTATGCTAAAATATATTCATATAAATATATAAAAAAAAATATCTAAATTACACAAGAAATCAAATCAGATCTCCTGAGTCATAATATGTTGACTGATACTATATAATATATAACAACCTTCTAATATTTTATATATTACAGTATATTAAATATATCGTTGCATTTAATTTTATTTTATTTTTTACAATATGAAACCTAAAATAAATTTTTAAAATTTTTAAAACATGAAATAGAAAAATTAAAATAACAAAAAATTTTAAAGAGTATTTTACGTAATTAATCTGATTTAGTTTCGTATTTAAAGTAGTATGAAAAAAAAGTAATAATTAGAGATTGCGCGTTTAAAGAAAAAAAAAAAGGAGTATAAGCAAATGAATTGTCAAAAAATTAAAAAATAAAAATAAAAAATAACATAAAACGTAAATGGGGTCTCAATCCAAGCACATGGGAAAGTTGTACTTATCATGTTCTTCAAATTTAATTTATATTTGTATAGTTATTGCAGAGTGAGCTGTCATTGTGATTCTTGAACTAAAAAGCCATACTTCTAAGTTTTATATAATAATGTAAATTTGCTTTTCAGAATATATAATTATAATCGATACTTCACTTTTTATCCTTTAGGTATCTATATAGACTCGCATATGTTATGGCATAATCTCTTTTATCTAATTTTAAAAAAAATTGTATTTAATAAATGTAAAATTTGTTAGAACATAATCTTTACGCTCTTTTTTGTGATTCAGGTAATTTTTCGTATAAATTTAAATTTTTATTATCAGAATTATGTTAATAAAACATGGTCTATTTTGTAAAGAACAATTATATTCATGAAATAATACTAAATTTATCTGATACATTAACATCACAAAATTATATAAAATGGTCATTTTATCATAACATAAATAAAGTGGTTTACTAAATTATTTCTTGTTTTATTTCAATAAACATATAAAAAAAAATACAAACATCAAATTAGATTATTCAACAACAACAACATTTGAAAACAAAGTATAAAGTGCTTACCTTACAAGAGAAGGAGTTCGAATTCTTGCCATTAAAAATTTTTTTTAATTAAATTTAGATTTTACTTCAATTAAAAGTAGACTTTTGTGGACAACATTAGATTTTAAGCAATATTTAACTTTTGATAAATTATTAATTAAATATTAATAAATTATATATATAATTATGAAACATTAACAGAATTGTGATAATTTTTTTTTAAGAAATTAATAAAAAATATATACAAAATGTAAGAAATCTTTTTTTTTTATAAATTAAAAAGAAAACCATGAGCAAATTCAAACAAGCATAAATTTACACGGTTAAGAAACCCAACCGCGTATGACATCAATACAATACAAACCTAAGTCCACTGTAATAAGAAAAAGTGGGGGGTGGGGAAAAGAAAGAAGAAAGACGAAAGTGACACGTGTACTCTGATTCTTCTTCTTGGTTCTTCCTTTCTCTATATAAAAACCTATAACTACTTCGGCAGTTTCACTCTCGCACAGACAAGTACAAAGCCAGTTGCAAAAACACAAACGCTTGTTTCAATTTTCTTGTTTGATTTTCATCAGAAGAAGAAAACAAAATGCCAAGTGAAGGCACAGCAACATGCGTCGATATTCTCTTGGCTATCCTCTTGCCTCCTCTCGGTGTCTTCCTCAAATTTGGCTGCAAGGTTTTTATTTCTTCTTAATTACCCTTATTCTTTCTTGTCTTTTCTTCTTAATTATATTCTTATTTTGTTAAAATCCGAAAAAAAAAACCAAAAAAATAAAATTATTTTCGTATTTGAAAGTGGAAGTTTTCTCATACATAGATTTTTTTAAACTGTGTAGTTTTAACATGATCATGGTATCAAAATTCATAAAAAATTTATAAATTTTTAATTTCTTTGGGTATAAGAAATAGAAGTTCTTTCTATATATAGATTTATTTATTTTTTTAAATTAGTACTGTTTTATGTGGTAGATATTTGAGAAGAAGGGTAAAGTGGATTTTGGGGAAAATAGCAATAATTATTTTGTTTAATTAGGTTAATTAATTATAGATTGATTGGAGTACTAGTAATTATTAATCGATGATGCTGCAGGTTGAATTCTGGATCTGTTTGATTTTGACGATCTTCGGTTATATCCCCGGAATTATTTATGCTGTTTATGCTATCACCAAGTAATTTATGATCTCCATTTTGTTATGTAAGTAATCTCATCTCTTCTCTTTAATTAATTTTCTATTTTGCTTCCGAAAATTTTATTTTAATCAATTATTAAATTCATGTGGATGAAAATTATGTCAGCTGCTTTAAAATATATATATTTTTTTTCATAATGTCAATATCCATGTAGCTATCAATATGAATTCAGATTTTAATGTGTAAAATTTAGTTCTCCCTAAAATGAACTACATTAATTAATTTATCTCGTTTAAGTAATGGTTTTAATTGTATTTTAATTAGAAGTTTGTTCGCATTATGACCTGCAATTAATGGGGGAATCCATATCTTACTAACTATTTCTGCTTTGTTTTATTGTTTTGGACAGATGGAGAGATCGGAAGGGCATTAAGAATTGTGATTTTTATGATCGTTCGATGAGCAGTTATGAGTTGATGATTGTAGTCGGATGGATTTAATATTCTTCATTATTAAGTGTTGTGTGTGAGAATGTGTGTGTGTTCCTTCGTTAATTTTTCTTTTGGATGAACTTAATTTCTTATTTTAATGTAAAGTTGAGTGGTTGGCTTTGTGAATTATTTTATGACCCCACTTGAAGATATTTGTTCTAAGCGTGGTGGTCATATTGTCCCCTAATTATCAACAAAGTTATTGTTACTAGTTTTAATTAAACCTTTCCTCTCCCACAACTTTTTAATATTTATATGGAGTAATGTTTATCGAACCAAACTCATTTATGTAAATTTAAGACGATAACATATAATAATTATCATTGTGAGGATTATATTTTTACACAAGTGAATTTGGATGCATATTGTTATTAGTTGGATATCTTTTGATGTGTTATAAGATGTTAAAATTTAAATTTTACTTGAAAAGATCTTAAACCAAACAAGTATTTTTATGTCATTCATTATTTAATGCATATGCAATAAATTTTTTATAAATACTTTTATTTTGTAATAATAATATAAGAATTCGTGATATTTTAAATGGACAATTCCATAAAAGATTGCTCTATATTTTTACATTTTTGTTAAAATTTAAAACCAAAAATTAATCTTCTTTCATAATAATCTAAGAATTATGTATATATAGACACATTCATAGAAATAATAACAAAATAAAAAAAATTAAATGCAAACAATACTTATTACATATTGAGTCAAAAATCTCTTAAAGTTGAGCGCTATTATGAGTTGTTTGATTATCTTTTTGTGGACTTTGATATTAAAAATATTCAATATCATAACTCAAATAAGATCTTGATAAATAGATTTCTAATTATTTTTATTTTAAAAAAAAAACAAAGAAAAAGAAAGAGGAGAGGAAGCTAAAATATTTCTTATTAAAATTGATAGTCCATATTTTGATCATATAAACTTTATGCTAAAATATATTCATATAAATAAATAAGAAATATTTAAGTCATATAAGAAATTAAATAGGATCTACTAACCCCTAATATCTTAACTGATACTATATAATAATAACCTTGCAATATTTTATATAGAGAAGTAATATGGCAATATTTTAGATATATCGTAACGTTTTACAACATAAAATTTAAAATGTATTGTTAAAAGTAATAAAGAGAGAATGAGCTTCTTTTAAAAGAAAAAAAACGGATTAAATGAATTGTCGAAGAATTAAAAAATTAAAAAAAAACATAAAAAGTAAATGGGGGCTCAATCCAATTAAAAGCACATGAGGAAGTTGAACGTATCATGTTCTTCAAATTTAATATATATTTACAATTATCAAAGAGTGAGCTGTCGCGTTGTGATTCTTGAACTCAAAAGCCATATTCCTAAGTTTTCTATACTAAAGAAGTTGATGCTGAAATTTGACCTCACGGCAAGTAGAAGCCACGGACAAAGGTCAATCAACAAATAAATTTTTGTTAACTACATGAGTAAGACATCCACGATATTAGATAACCTTATTAAGAAGGCATCTTGTATTGTTTTGTCTACCAAGGTGATTTACCATTTTTCTATTGAGGTGCCCTATTCTTTCATTGATGTGGTTAGCATTTTTATCCGAGTAGCTCATTTTTTTGTTAAGAACCGAAATGGTTTACTCTTTTATTGGAGTAGTTCACTCTTCTGTAGAGATGGCTGACTTTTCTATCAAGGTGACTTACTCTTCCACTAGGTAGCTCACTCTTCCACAGATGTGGTTTACTCTTTGGTTGAGGTGACTAACTCTTTTACATGAAGTGGCTTACGATGAGAGCTTTTAACAGTATGGTGAAAACTTCAAATGCCGTGGTGGCAAGTATTTGCAAAACATAAACAAGTTAGTAGATGTCAATGGTATTTCTGGCAAACACTCTTTGATGATCAAGTCAGACAAACATATATTGGCGAAATGATTTAAAGGATAATGAAATGATAGTGTGTGTTTTTGAGAGGAAAGAATGAACCTACCACTTTAGAGATGCTTTGAGATTTACATAGGTGAGAGTGATGCACCATTTTACCTTCGTGACCCACTGTTCATGTGCTATGAGGAAATAAGTTCTATTTGTGCACTCAAAAAGAAAAGAACACCCTTTATCCATATCATTACATGTGTACTTCCTATTGGCTATAGAGGCAATTTCATCTTATGTGTCACCTCAATAATGGTGACTATTGAGATATATATTTGTCTACTTGACTTAACTAGGCAATTATTATGGCCTTTTAGTCATAGGGCCTATAACTAATAAGTTTGCTCTTGTATGAACCAATTGCTCCATTATTGAACCTATGTTATCCACTTGGATCCAATTTATAGTTTCCATTTTACCTCCACGGTGTCATAGTTTAATAAAAGATGATTCCACAAAGGTAAACCACATCTATTAACAAAGCATTGTCCACGTCATTACAGTATTCATCGTGGATGCTTTCCATGATTCCATGTAGGGAGCTCACTAGACCACTACTTACTATAGTGCCCCTATACCACCATGGTAAGAAAGGTATATAGGTGACACAAATTATTGATAATTTCATAATTGTGATGATACTATTGTGGTACATATCTTCATAGAAAAAATAACTTGTTAACGTGAATAATTGTGATTGTGCCATGTAAGTGGTGAAAAATCATATTATAACAAATGATATATATATATATATATATAATTTTTTTTTTTTGTTGAATTCGTTATAGTACAATCTTTCTATTCTCTTGTGTAGTATAGTATAACTTAAATAATATCGTCTACTAAATTATTTCTTGTTTTCTTTTAATAAGATAGATAACAGAAATAAAATGATTCAATATTCAATTGAATAATTGAATATCGTTGAAAGATTGAAATATTTGAATTTACAAAATTTTGATCTTCAAAAGTTTGAAGATATGAGTACAAGAGAAAAATTGTTGAGACTCTTAAGACTCATAAGATTATAAAATTCTAATTTTCTAAAGTATGATCCTAAAAATTCTCCTTTGAAGTTTACCGAAAACTTTACAATAATGTATTATTAATTTTTTTCGCCAAAATGCATTTGGGAGGTCAGAACAAATTATATTTTCTATTTTTTATTGAATTTGTGATATTCTGTTTTGAATGTGTGGCTCTTAAATATTATTGAAAGATTGAAAGATTTGAATCTACAAAATTTTGATCTTCAAAAGTTTGATATGAATATGGGGATGGATAAATTATTGAGACTCTTGAAACTCTAAGGATTCTCAAATATGTCATAGTATAATCTCCATATAAGTTTAAAAAAAAATTTATCTAATAGTTGTTGAATCTTTTAAAATATAGTCTCTCATGTGATCGTGTATAACACAAATAAAATTATTCAATAAATTATTTATTATTTTATTGAAGTAAAATAAATATAAAAATACAAACAGCAATGTTGTGGAATTTGACGAACGCAAATATACGTTGTCACAAACAAGTACTATAGGATAAGTAAAGTATCGTTTCTACGAAAAGTAATAGTTAATTAATTACCGAAAATAGTTTTTCTTAAATTTATTTAAAGAACCAAAAAATGATATGATATGGAAAATTAAAAGAAACTCAAATGACTACTATATAATACACACAATCAAAAAGGGAAATTTCAATGAGAGTAATATTTAAAACTAATAACTTAACTCAATTTACTTACACTTAGTTCCTCAAGTTGTGTTATCCCGATTAATCTCTAGGTTACTAGTTGATTATTCTAATCTATTCGACTATCTCTCTTGAAATCAGTTGAATCTATTTCTCATTTATGTGCTTACTATATCTCTATGTAAACACAAAATAAACGGAAATGCATTACGAACAATAATAATCATTAAACCTACTACATAAATCATATTGATACATCTCTATTCAATATATAATTTATGGTGTTTATCAATTGATCTAAATACAACAAATATTTCTTAATATTCATTGGTCCATGAATTAATTAATGAATGGCCAGTTAATTAATCGCATTAAGTTTTTGATAAATATGCAACATAGAATATTAATAAAAAATAACACAACAATCAGAACATGGTGATTTCAAAAGATTAAAACATTGCCCTAAATATTAAATTTAGCAAGTTATAAAAAAGGGTTCACAATCAACATTCTCAAGTTCAATCATCCTCAAGATATTCAAATATTTACAAATACTAAATTTAATATAATAAATAAGATAAGAGTATAGAGATAAACTAAGTTGGAGAGCTCTTTCCTCCCAATCTTCTCTTGCTTCTTCCCAAACAACTCTCTCTCTAGCATATCTCTATCTCTACCTTCCTTTTCTTCCAAGCTTTCCCTTTCCAAAAGTGGTTGCCTTCTTCCCCAAACCTTCAAAATATATAACTCTAGATTTTTTCCAAATCAACTAATCCAAAACTCATCCAAGGGTTAAGATTTAGTTTCAAAAAGACGTCCAAACAAACATATCGAGCGCACGAGCGCTCAAACAGTGCCGTAGCGCAATGTTATTAGCAGGGATGGTGCGGCCGCATTACTTAATGGCACGGTCGCGCCACACATTCTGCCCATGGGCAGAATGCATGGCACTGTTGTGCCACCTGGTGGCGTTGTCACGCCATGCAACGCTCCTCTCCATATTTTAAAATTCTTGCAATTTGGCCCCTGTGGCTCTGCATTTTAGTCCTTGACTATTTTGCATTTTGGTCTTTGATTTTCTTGCGAGTTGCTTCCCAAACATCTTCTTTCTTAAGCCGAATTCACTTTAAATGGATAGTTTTCTCATTTTCTGTGCAATGCAACCAAAACATATTAAATATCAATAAGGCTTGAAGATTAAATAAATAAATCAAGTTTAAGAGTGAATAATAAGTGCGTGTTTTATATACTTATCAATCAAATTAAATTATCCAACAACAGCATTTAAAGAAAAGTTATAACACTAAAAATTTTAAAAAATAATAGTTTCTATCAAAATCTTAAAATATGTAATACAAAAAAAAATGATAAATATTTATATATATAAGCCATACTTCTAAGTTTTCTACAATATATATATATTAGTAATTTAAAAAAGAAAAAATTGTCTGATGAATAGTGAATTTGTAAGAGCACAGTCTCTGTTATCTTGTATAGACTACTACTAAATTATTGCTCGTTTTATTTTAATAAAACATATAAAAGCATGTAAGCATCACATTAGATTACCCAGCAGCAACAGTTAATTAAAGACAAGTTATAGCACTAGTAAGTTTTAAAAAATTAATATTTTGCGTCAATATCTTTTTTTTTCTTGAAATGTAAAAGATAGAAAACCGTGTGCAAATTCAAACAGGCGTGAGTTTACATTGCTTAAGCAACCCAACCGCGTATGACATTAATACAATAAGAACCAATGAATAAATTACATGTTCACAGAAATTAAAAAATTAAAAAGAAAAAAGAAATTGAGACGTGTACTCTGATTCTCCTTCTAGTTCTTGATTCTTCCTTTCTCTGTATAAAACCTAACCCCTCTTTACAGTTTCACACTCTCACACAGACAATAACTCCCAAAGCAAATTAAAACCAGTTACAAAAACACAAACACTTGGTTAATTTTCATCAGAAGAAGAAGAAGAAGAAACAAAGATGGCAGATGAAGGCGCAGCAACTTGCATCGATATTCTCTTGGCTGTCCTCTTGCCTCCTCTTGGTGTCTTTCTCAAATTTGGCTGCAAGGTTTTCATTACTTCTTAGTTACCCTGATTTTTCTTTTTCTTTTTCTTTTTTTTCTCTTCTTAATTATAGTTTGTTAAAATCCGTAAGAAAAAAATTTCCAAACTCTTTACTTATAGAGTCATATAATCAGTCGAATTTAAATAATTTTGTATAGATGATACTTGGGAAGTGGAAGTTTTCTCATATATAGGTTTTTTAAACTATACACTATATTATGATCATAGTGTCAAAATTCATATTTTTTATTTTAGTGGTATAAAGGAGGAGGTTCTAAGAAAAAGGAGAGCTGATTTTGTTTGTGTATATGAAGTTAGGATTTGTTGAAGATAGAGACTATTATTTTTGTTTAATTAGGTTAATTAATTAGATTATTAACATGGGGGTAAATTAATTGATTATGCAGGCTGAATTCTGGATCTGTTTGCTGTTGACCATCCTTGGTTATATCCCTGGAATTATTTATGCTGTTTATGCTATCACTAAGAAGTAATATATGATCTCCCATTTTCTTACTGTAGTAAGTATTCCCATCTCTTCTCTTTAATTAATGTTCTAATTTGTTTCCAAATATTTATTTTTCAAACAATTTTTTAAAAATTCTATTTTGATTAATTTTAAAATTCAGTGGGATAAGAATTACGTTAACGTGTGCTTTAAAATATATGTATATTTTTTTTTTTTTTCAAAATGTCAATATACATGTAGCTATCATTATGAATTTAGATTTAACTGTGTAAGATAAGATTTGGTTCTCCCTAAAATTTTAATTAATGGTTTGCTTGTATTTTAGTTAAAATTTTTGTTTGCATTATGGCATACAATTAATGGGGGAATCGATGTCTTCCTAACTCTTGTTTTCTTCTTCTTTTCTCTTTTTGTCTTATTTTTTTTGGACAGATGGAAAGATCGGAAGGGCATTAAGTTTTTTAACTTTTTTTTATGACCGTTGGACAGTTATGATTTGATGTAGTCAGATGGATTTATAATTCTTCATTAAGTATTGTGTGTGTGTGTGTTTGTTAATTTTTATTTTTGTATGAACTTAGTTTATTATTTTAATGTAAAGTTGAGTGGTTGGTTTTGTGAATTATTTTGTGCCCCCACATGAAGAAATTTGTTCTAGATGTGGTCATATTGTCTCCTTAATTATCAACAAAATTATTCTTCTTCTCCCACAACCTTTTTATATTTTATATAGAGTAATCGATACAAACTCATATAAATATAATGACATATAATAATATTTTGATATGGGATAATAGTATAATATTTATATAAATATTATTTTTATATATTTTGATGTGTTATAAAATGTTAAAAATTTAAAATTAACATTTTTAATGGAGTATTGGGGGGCCTACTATGAGTTGTTTGATTATCCTTTTGTGGACTTTTATATTAAAACTATTCAATATCTTTTAGATAGATCTCTAATCATATTTTTTTCTTAGAAAAATGGAAAAAGAAAAAGAAAAGAGGATAGGAAGCTAACCATGCTTTCCCATCCATTTATGGCCTTACGCATATGGTCCCAACAAAACAACAATGTTTTAAGCAAATATCACTACAAATATCAATACATTTGGTGAAAGGGAGCTTCTTTCTATGAGAAGCACAAATCAAAACAAAAAAGGAACTGCCTTGCATCTTCTTCTTCACTAAAGCATTTTAACGTGTTTGTAGAGAAAATTGGCATTACCCATTGGAAAAAAAAAAAGAAAAAAAAGAAAAAGAAAAAGAAAAAGAAAAAAACATATGAAGTGTTAGACCTGATTCATTAACAACTCTATGTCAAAAACAAGAACAAGCTTATGATTGTTTTGTGATAAAGAAATTGTTATTAAGGTAGCCCTTTTAGGATTTGTTAAAGTATCAATAAAATGTCGAAGTCCATATTTTTATTATTCGAATTAATATATATTTATATCAACAGTTCATTATTATTAACTATTTTTTAGCAGTTGATAAGTAATTTTATCCTTTCGTGTATGTGTGTATAGATACACTTTTTTTCAAAGAATAATTTTATTGTTTAAAAAGGAATAATAAATTATTACAATTGATTGATTGAATTTAATTTATATATATATATATGAAACTTTTCTTTTTTACTAAAATAAGTTGTAATAGTTAAAGTATTTGTAACTATTAAAAGCTAATGACAATCTAATAAAAATAATTTAACTAAATTTAAGATTGTGATTGAAAAGTAAAAAACAATTAACTTATTTTATAATTCTTCAGTAAATTTATATTTTAAAAAATAATTTACTTACTTCATAAGTTATTACGATTTTACAACAGCTTTTACATATGCAAGTAAGTGGTTACTTTAAAAATTACGGAATTTAGATCTTTTAATTATTATATATCTTTGCTAGTAACTTGGGTTTTATTACTCTGAATCGCAACAAACATGTCTCATTTAATTTTTAAAAAGTTATGTATCTTCTCATTCGTAAAAGATTATGAAATTTAATTTGCTGAAAATTAAACAGATGAATTTCATTAAAAAAAAATAATCACACATGTTGCTTAATTTAGATGGTTGCGTATCATTTGAGCTTTTCTTCAAAAAGAAAATAAAACAAAATAAAATGATAACACTTATCCAATTGGAAAAGGACTTTGTACCAAATCAATATCCAAAATTAACCAATGGGTGATTACACGTTCAATATTTGACTACAAGTCCAAATTCCGACACATTTAAAATATAACATTATATTATCTAAAGGAAATATAAAATGTTTCTCAGTGTGCGGAAGCCTTTTCTAATTGAAATTATATAAATTCGAACTTGAACCTCATCAAAATAAGTTAAAGTTTTTATTATTGCACCAAATGCATTTGTGTGAAGAGATGTTCAATCTTTAATAAATAACTATTTTAAATATATAAATAAATTCTATTAATAATAAATTTTATAAATTTATAATTTAAAAAAATATTTTTATAATCATTAAAATTTTTAAATATTTCGAATTTAAAATTACTTAATATCATTAAATTATAAATTTTTAAAATCAAATTGAAAATTAATAATAATTTCAAAACAATTTTAATTTTACAATAAATTAGATTTATTTTTTTAATAATATTAGAAATTTATAAAATTTCTAAAATTATTATAAAGAATTGTTAAATTATTATCATTATTAAAGTTTTAGAATAATTTTATAAATATAAAAATATTTTTATTACATTAATAAAAAAATAATTTTTATTTTTAAGAGAATATATTATGTGTTATGAGAAGAAATATTTATTAAAAATTTAAAAAAATCAAAAAAAGTCAATTGGTGCAATGATAAGGGTGTTGGTGTGTTTCACCTTATTCTAAGGGTCAAATTCTCTTTCCTCACTAAAAAAAAGGATCAAATTCTCACAATTTGATATATTTTTGCAATTAAAAAAATCCGACTCAATTGATTCTAGTTCAATGGTTTTTTGTTTAAATTATTGAAGGTAAAATCGAAAAAATTTAAAAGGTAGGGGGTGATGAGATATTAGAAAATATATAAGTGAATAACATAATATCAACTCAAAAATCATAAAGGAATAGGGCATTCTACTTATTTCAAAATATGTGATAAAGATAAATAATACACACACACACATACATTATATATATATTTATTTTTTCTAAAAAATAAAAAAATATTGATTAAAAACAAAGACATATTATTAGTAGATAAAGTTAAAATATAACTAAATAACTGTAAATAAGTTTAAGTAAATAAAAATTTCGAAAAACCTTTTTTTTCTATTTTCACATTGAGTATCAAAATTTGAAAATAGTTTTTAAAAATAAAATCATCAAAACAATGTTTCATTAGCTTTTTCTTAAACAATATTTTTTAAGTAAAGTTTTCAAATGCGGTTTTTAATATTGTTGTTTTTTTAAAAAATTAAAAACTAAAAATAAATTTAGTTTGATATTTTAACAATTTATTTCATGTCGCGTTGCCTATGAAACTCAAGTACACTAGTGTTCCATACTCACCTAATTTTTAAAAGGTCAATCATAAATTCATTAAATTTATGTCAAATCACGATTGTCCAACCCATCAACTTAAGTTTTTTGATATTTCATGTTGACCTAATTGTTAAAATGTTTAGCCCATAAATCTATTAATTAAATTTGTGTCATGCCATATTAGAATCCATACTTTTGTTATTTTAAATTCTAAAATATTTTTTAAAAACTTTTGATTGATTAATTATCAAAGTAATACTAAATTTAGTTTTTATAAGATATTACTATACGCATTGTTATTTTTTTAAATTTTAAATATTTAATCAATTACTTATACTTTTGTGTTAGTGACTTTGTTATCCCATTAAAGTTTTATTCTTAAAATATGAACTCAATTTATGTTTATATGAATTCACACAAATATTATTAATTGTTGAGATTGCATATCATATATACATTAATTATATGTATTGAATTTAATTCTAAATGTTAAAATATGTAAATCTAAAATTTTACAAATAGCATAAGAAAGTGTGTAAAATTAAAGAGATGTTGATATATGTAATATTATTAGTATATGAATCCTATAAATTTGTCACCGACACACTTCATACAATTAAGCTTGGGATTTTAGGTTTTTATATATTAATAAAATCCAAATTATATAGGTGGCATATGCCCCCACATTTATATGTCACTTGTATGCATTCAATCTTATCTATATACCATTCTCTCCATAGCCATACTTATCAGTCCAACTTAATTTATAGAAAGAAGAAGTAATTTAAAAAGAGAAGTGGGCAAAATGTGACTATCTTAAACAATAATTTGATTTGATTATATGGTTGTAGATAAAGACTAAAGAGGATCTTGCTTTGGGGCCTCAATAATTTCATACCCTTTATTCACAATGGCATTTTGTTGACTGTTTGTTAAACGGGACTATGAAACTTAATATACTTTAATCTCATCCTAACATCCTTTGCCTCTTTCTCTTTGATTCCAAATAAAAAAAATCTCAATATTTATTAGTAATTTATCAGAAAGTAATTATCCTCCTTCCCAATTAAAAAGGATTTAAGTTCTTATATCATTGCGAAAATAAAATAAAAATTACTCATTATAAAGAAAAATTCTTATGATGTACCACAATAATATATGTCTAAATTAATAATAAAATCTTTATTATAAAAATTATTTTCAACTAATTACTCTATATTTTAAACCATATTTTATTGTGATACAAAATGTACTTAAATATAACAAGTTTTCAATGATGTAATTTGCTTTTAACGTCTTCAGAGAAGTCTCAAACCTTCATAATTTCATAGATGTTTTAATATCGACAAACAATTAAGGTGGACATTGTCCTTTGAAAATAATGAAGCATCGAGCATAAATAATTCTTGAGTGTAAAAAGCCCAGCAATCATTTAATGGGCCTACATGGGCCTATTTTAAAAGTTCTTTTACGCCCAAACCCAAAGCTTTTACTCATTCTTTAATTTTCTTTTTCTCCAAACATGGGGTTCTGAATGTCATATCAAGTAGAAATTCTATTTTTGGTTTTTGGGAAAATTATGAGGGTTTTGAATGTTATTTGAGAATCATCCATAATTTCAGGGTTATCGCAAATTATTCAAGAATTTGTGAAGCCATATCAAGTTATAATAAGCTAAGGTACAAAAGTCTTTATTGTAATTATAAAAACTTATCCAATATATTTACGAAATCACTTTAAATTTGATAAGATTAAGAGTTTCATAATAATGATGTGGCATTTACGTCACGTGCTCTATATTACATGATCTATTCTTTGTTACTTAATCTATTATTCAATATCAAAATCAGATCGCATGATCAATGCATATAAATATTCTCTTGATGTATAATATAAGATTAAATTATAAAAATTACTTTAATAAGAAGATTATTAATAACGCATAAATTTCGTCAAGATTTTCCGACTATTTATATTGATTACATATAATTTATCAAGATCTCTGGATAATCTATCATAAAAGTATAATAAAAAATATATATGAATATGATCAATTACATAAATATGACCAAATTATAGAAAATTTTGAACTAGATTGAGATGAAATCTTAGACCCTTGCCACAAATTTTTACTATATTACAAAAATATAGGGTTAGAAATTATAGTTCAATGATTTATTATTGGCCTTTCTTGGTTAAAAAAAAGGCAGTTAATAGATATATATATATATATATATATATTCAAGTAGTATGAAGTAAATCTTGTTCGTAAATTCATGATTTGCATACAAATGTCATGACAAATTGCATTACAACTAAAGAAGACACTCAAATCTTTCTGTCTAAATAAATGCAATTAAATACAAAAATATTTTGTTTCGTTTCCAAAAACAGCAAAAAGTAATAATATTCATTCTTCAATGTGTGAATTACTAAATAGGTATACAGAAAAATGTCTTAATGCAATCAATGTTAATGATTCAATTTTAGACACCATTAATTATTTATAAAATAATCAGTTGTCTTATGTGAAAGAAACCAAATAAACTCCTACCAACTCACCAAATTAAATTCTCTCTCAATTACATTACTACCTTAATACCTTTCCCCTCAGATTTCATCGTATCCATTGTTTTAATTACAATGATTTGAGCACCCCTTCATCAAAAAATTGATCTTCTACACTATTGTTTGTGTGGGTATTAAATTTTTGTAAGAAAAAAGTAATATAAAGAAAATTATTAATTTTGATTCAAATATATGTATATACTCAAAGAGATGAACAAGTTTTTTATTCTAAAAATTATTTAAACCATAAAGTTGCTGATTTTAATTTTGGAAATAGATACAGAACCCTGCAAAAGATAGGTATTTTTCTTTAAACTTATATATGTGTGAAAGATTAATTTGTTGATCAAAAATGGAAACGGGTGTGCTCCATTTAGTAATTATTTTCAAATTAAGTATCAATAAATATGTACAACAAGGATTATACAATTCCATAATCTTGTAATAATAATTTTGAATATCTCTTCATCTCTATATATAGCATTAGTAGTTCTATAGGGCAACAAACAAAACACAGAAAAACTAAAAAGCTTCAATATATTCCTTATAATTTTCTCTTATTTCCATTGTTAATCATAATTCCTTCTTTCCAATCATGACTAGAAAGAAGGTGAAACTTGCTTATATCCCTAATGATTCAGCAAGAAAAGCAACCTTCAAGAAAAGAAAGAAGGGTTTAATGAAGAAGGTGAGTGAACTCAGCACCTTGTGTGGGATTGAAGCCTGTGCTATCATTTTCAGCCCTTACGATGCTCAGCCTGAGATCTGGCCTTCTCCAGTGGGCGTCCAGCGCGTGCTGTCGCAGTTCAAGAAGATGCCTGAGATGGAGCAAAGCAAGAAGATGGTGAACCAGGACAGTTTCCTGAGGCAAAGGATTGCCAAAGCTAATGAACAGCTGAAGAGGCAGAAGAAAGATAACCGTGAGAAAGAGATCACACAGGTAATGTTCCAGGGATTGACTGCTGGGAAAGTGTTGCAGGGTTTGAACATGCTGGATTTGAATGATCTGGGATGGATCGTGGATCAAAATTTGAAGGAAATCAGCAAGAGAATTGTGATGCTGAGTAAAGTTGGTAGTATTAGTAGTGCTACCACAGTTCAATATTCTTCATCACAGGGGAGACAACAGCACCGGTTTCGGCCTCGCAGGGGGAGAAGTGTTCCGGATTTGAGCAGATGGGAATGGAAGCTATGCACAAGCAGCAATGGTTTGTGGATTTGATGAATTCACAGGAAAATAATATGGGGGGATTTGGAGGGGAAGAGGTGATGTTTCCATTTGGGGATGGAGGGAGTACACACAGCAGTCTTTGGGCTAATCCTTTTTACCCTTAATTTGGTGGATTATATGTTATGTGGGGTTGAGGGATATTTATTAATTTGGGCGATCAATTAAGTCTGATTTAAATGCTTTATTTTGATGCTATTTGCATGCTTCTACATCTCTTGAAGTTTATATATATATTTAAATAATTTTCATGTATTAGTGTTCTCTCTACAGAGATTTATGATCATTAATTCTGGCGATCATCATTCTAGTTTTGTCTAAAATATTGTCTTCTTAATTTTCTAATGTTTTGGTTATTTGATTATGGTGGTGGGATTGCCTGAATTTGCAGGAAGTGTGATTGATTATCTATTTACCATAAAACAGATGATAAAAGAGATTAATTTTATGAGTTAAACATTGCTCGTATCAAATAGAAAGATATGTTCTATTTTTGTTTGACTTTTTTCTTAAAAGATACAATATATTGCTTATTTAATTTAATAAATTGTAAGCAAATAATTTTGATGTCAATTTTGAAAATTCAAAATCAAAAAAACTTACAAACATGAATATTAAATTTTATGCAATGTTTTAAATAATATGTTTTTATTTCTTAAATATATAACACTATTTTCTAGTCATATGACTATTGAGATACATTTTGTAATACTTTTTTTTTTTTATAAAACAGTCCGTATTTCTCGAGAAGAATGAAAATTTACCACGGACCTAGAACAAAAAAAATTAAATAAATGATGACAAACGACATATGAGAGTAGTTAAAAAAAAGAATCAAATCGTAAATGTATATTAATTGGCAAAATGAAAATTACTCAAAGTATGGATTAGCCAAATCACATGGCATTCATATTACATGCTATACAAATGAGATATATAAATTAAGATCCACTTAATAATATTAAGTAATTACATATGTGTATAAAAATAAAATAATTGTAAAAAATAATATTGATTCTAATTTCTTAAGAAACATTAATAAGCTTAAGAAAACAATCTCAAAACAATTCAAATGAATCCTAGTATCGTCTCCCTCAGAAAACTTCATAGGAGAAGAATGGGAAATGTAGTTCACCTTACCTGAACCTAGATGATATGTGCTAAAAGAAAATAGTCAGAATCACTGATGGTGCTATCAGTGTGAACATCCTTAAGAGTCAAATCAGAATTCTGTTGATAGAACAAAAGGAATATAAATTTGTTTAGAAAGGAAAAGGTTTTGAAATCTTTTTATCTTTGTCGTCCTCACTATTTATAATAACAATGAAAAGAGTCATCTCATAAACTACCTACATGTGTTCCTCAACCATTAATTTTTTCTTTTTGGGATCATTGTCACGTGTCACTACTAAATTGAAGGAGGACATTTTTATTTTATACCATCAATTAATCTTTATCTAATAGGTTGTTCCTAGTCAGGATAAGGTTTTTACTTACTTCCCCATTTTTTTTCAATCAAAAAGCATTATCTCTCTACTTTTTATCAGTTTTTATTGTCATTTAGAGATATTTATAGGACTTATTTGATCCTTTTTATAAAGATCACTCTTTTTTTACGGTGTTTGAGAGGCATGGTTTGTGTTGTATTACTTCTTTTGTAGTAGTCTTGCTTAACATTCTCACGTGGTTTGTCTACAGTTCAGTTTTGGAACTTTCCTCTATTAACTTCCTTTGTGAAGTTTCTTAGAGGAATAACAATAAAACACCATGTAAGTAATCCATTTTGGCACTCCCACGTAATTTCTGTAAACTTTTCTCCGTAAATTTCCTTCATGAACTTCCATCACGAACTTTCTTGAAGGAACAACAACTGAAACACTACGTAGATAGTCCTCTCTACCACTCTCACATGGTTTCTCTTAACTTTCCTTCATAAAGTTCATTTATCAACTTCTTTTGTGAACTTTCCTGAAGGGACAATAATGGGATACACCACGTGGGCAATCCTCTTTGGTACTACTCCTTTGAACTTCTTCCCGTAAACTTCCTTCATAAACTTTTTTCATAAATTTCTTTCCTTTGACTATCTTAAACGGACAACAATGCATACACCATATGGTGGTCCTCCTTTCCTCATGTGATTTCTCTAAACTTTCTCTTTCAAACTTTTCCTTTCTAAACTTCTTTACACGCTTCCTTCATAATTTTTTTCTTAAAAGACAATTCTAAAACACACCACATGAATAATTTTTCTTGATAATTCTACATTATTTCTTTTGTAGATTATTCTATATATCCTGATGAACCTTACCACACAATAAATAACATACAACAACTCGTGTTGTTTATTTTGAACTTCAATATATATATATATATATATATATATATATATATGTATGTATGTATGTATGTATAACACGAGCAAATAGGAAAAATACATGAACAATCTTGTATTTTCTCAGTTATTTGAGTTTTTATATTTGTTTCAATTAAAATATATATAGTTGGTTAATCTGTAATAAATAAGTTTTTAATTTATGATTAAATGATTAAATTATTTTTATAATTTTGAATTTTTGACCCGTCACAATGTGATAGCATGTAACATTAGATTAAAGTTATTTAAGTTATTTTAATAGAAATTAGTAAGCACTTATTTGATATAAATAAATAAAAAAATAATTCTTTAATTTAAAAAATATAAAGCAAAATTAAGGGCTTGGACGTATATATTAACCCGTAAAATTTCAAAAAAAACTTGTACCATTTGGTTTACCTATTTTTGAAGTTTACATAATCTTAATTAATTTTATCATTTGATTTTGCTTATTAATATGCAATTGCATATTAAGAAGAAATATAATCGTGTTAATAATAAGATTTTGATATTTGTAGTATCCATATATCACGTAACAATATCAATTAATTAAATTTTTTAGGTATACGATACATAGTTACCATGTATTTTCAAACTCTATAAAATTAATACCAATTTTTGATTGTCATTCTTCTCATGATATACAAAATGAATGTAATTGAAAAAACATGACGATTACAGATGGTACTCAAAATATTGAAGTATGTCACTCAGTATAAAATTGAAAATAGAAATTTATTATATATATATATATAATCATTAATTATTGTCTGCAGCTGAGGTCTAGATTGATTATGTGATAAAAAATTATTGATAAAAAGCAATGGTAGTGATAAATAAATTGGGGACAAAGCCCAAATCAATTACGGGTCGTTTGGCACTATTTTTAAAGGGGCAAAATAATGTGGGCTGTGTTGGTTTGCTTTTGTAGTAAAAGAAAAATGCAGGAAAAAGAAATGAATAATTTCTATTTCCAATTTAGCCTTTTTCCACTTATAAGAATATGGTCAAATAGAAAAGACAAAAAGCTTTTCATCCGATTCTCATTCTTTAAACAAATTATTGAGGATATTCTGTGAGATGAATTTTTAATTCTAAAATTGAATTAAAAACATCATTTTATTCTCTAAGTGTAGAAAACACATTTAAAAAATGAATAAGAATTATGTACCGATTTAAATTTGCTCAAAATTCTAAATAAAAATTTGATACATGTTATAATTTTATATTAGTTATCAATTATATATGTATATTTATTTAAATAAAGATTTAGATAAGTATCGAATTCTAAATAATATTTTTTTATCTAAAATCTTAATGTGATTGTTATATTTATTTTTTTAATTGAAATATCTAAATATAAATATTAATTTTTTTTTTAAAATGAAAAGTTTGAAACTTGTATGTTGACATATATATTTTAAAAATTTTTTAAACTAATATATTAAATTATTATATATATATAAATATTAAATAATAAATTAAGAGTATTATTGATAAATAAAATATTTAATTATTTAAATATTTACTCATTCAAATTTAAGTTAAAATTTTTAACTTAATTATATATTTAGATGTTTTTAATAAAAATTTATATATAAATAAAAAAAAAATAAATAACTTAAACATTTGAATAATTATATTAAGTAAAAAAAAAACTTTGGCTCTAACTCTTAAAAAATAAAATTGAATATATTTTTATAAAATATTTTATAATATAAATATCAAGTTCTTATAGCAAATAACTGTTTTATAATACATGCATATATATTCTAATTTTTTATTCCAAGTTACTTTTCTAGAAGCCAACTACTTTTTGGACAAAATGATTGGCATTCCTCTCTTCAAAGTGAGAGGAGTCCAGAACCACCATTAGAGGACAAAGCTCTCCAATTTCTTTTAACCGAAAAAATATAATAATTATATTTCTCTTATTTGAAAGTAGATATTCAAACTGTATTTTATCAGGTATCAAAATAAAAATAATAATAATAAAAAATTCTACGTTCTTGAAAAAGTAAAGAAACCCCAAGAAAATTCCATTCAAGTAGAAGCATAATTAACCTAATATAGGCTTTACTATGAAGGTATACATGTATCAAGTATCAGTTAATGGTGATAATACTGATTCAAATATGCTTAACAATAGAAAGAATTTCTATGGCTCAGGATTGGTCATGACCAAGTCTTGTATATTATTAAGCGTTTGAAGCCTCCTTTGGTGGGCTTGAATTGAATTCAAATTAATTGAAGAATTTCCAAATTCTCGTTCAGCATTCAAAATGATTCCTTCTCCCTTTCTTGTAAAGCATTATGTATAAAAAAAAAAGGAACAAAATTTAATTATTTTACTATACGACTTGCGGTGGCTGCAGGCTGCTCTAAATATCTTGACCTTGAACACTAATATTATTGGATCTTGCGAGCTGCGACTGAACCTTCCTTTCAATTATATGGGGATCCAAATTTCACTTTTTAAAGTTTATCTAAGAATCAAGTGTTATGCAAGTAAGTTGAATAGAAATAGTCTAGTAAATTAAGAATCCTTATGAACTAATAAATTTAAAAATCAAATATCAATATACAAATGCACGCATAGAGTTCGTTGTAATTGTTGTATTTTACTTTAATTTTAAAAAGTTAATAGTTAAAAGTATTTGATAAATATCTATCCATAACGTAATATTTATGTTTATTTTTATATGAATATATTTTACTAATATTTAAGAAGTACATAATGATTTTACCATATAACAGATGTATATATTAATTACAACATATATCATTACTAGACAAACTCTTATGATGGTTATAGGTTATAAAATGAAAGACATAATTAATATTGCATGAAATTCAGTGTTAATTTTTCAATTTTTTAGTTTTTATGTTTCGTTTTTTTTGTTTTTGATTTCTGACGTAACAATAAAAATATTTCATAAAATTTATACTGATACTATTATAATATTGTCCAGACATTTACATATAGATTAGATATTCTTTGTCCCCATTAAAGGGAGAGTTAATTATTGCCCCCAATAACTTGTGAGGATTAAGCCATCAGGAGTAATTATTCATTTTCGTTATAATTGTGGTAAATTTAAAAAAAAAATTAATTCCTTTTCCATTATAAAGGTAAAGAAAAGCTTTAGGTTGAAAGACTAGTTTTAGGTTGAACTAGGAAAAGAGATTTAACATAATTTATTTAAGTAAGGACCACAGATTTAGTCTTTGGAGTTATGAGAAGTATTACAGTTGGCAATTGAGATAATTAGTCTTTAGTGCTCATCTGACTGTAAGAATCTCATAATTTCTTATTAATTTCCTAACACAAGTTGCTAATGCAAAAGAGAAGCTTAATATTTTGTTGATTTATATATATATATATATATATATATATATATATATATTGTTGCCTAAGAATGAATACTTTTTGAAGGGACATATGAACACACAAAACGAAACAAAATATCTGAACCTATTAAATATTCTTGAAGGTAACCTTTCAAGAATTTCTTAAACAAGCTGGGTTTAGATATTAATTAATTTATCTAAATTAATGCAACGAAAGAAGTGGATAGGATATATACAAGGAAAAAAGTGCAAAATAGAAAGAGGAGAGAATATATATATGTATATATCATAAAGAAAAGGTTGATAGTGGAATAGAAAGGAAGAATTTTTGGAGGGTTTAAAATGGTCCGTATTTTAAGGGAGCACATGATAGCTAGAAACTGAGAAAAGATATCTAAAAAGAAAGCATATATAACTTTTGCTCATAGCAATTAGATTGGTTATTATTGTTCCATACAGCTATACACAAAGGAAAAAACAACACACATTTTACTTACTCGTATATATAACTTTTAAGCCTGCTTGTCAATCACTACTGTCTAGTGATTTTTTCTTTCTTTCACTTTGTATTCTTTTGCCTATGAACCATTGAAACAAAGGAGAGAAGTATAAGAATCAAGAGTTTAAAGAAAAAAAATGAAAAGAGGATACTTAAATAGTAAACTGGTTGTTATTTATTTGCTCGAAACTTATTATTTATTTAGATTCAAGGAGTGAAAATGTTGATAACACTAAATTAGTAAATTTACGTTTTTGGTAGTCCACCTCCACAAAAGTAAGAAAAATTTGTAGTAAAACGAGAAAAATTGAAGTGTTTAAGTATCACTTGAACCAAAAAATTTAAGTCTCAATATAAGGGTCCAAACATTGGGTCAATTGGCAATTTAATAACACATTAGAGTATATTTAATTTTATAATTTTGTATTTGAATCCCTACAAATATCAATACTAAAACATAATTAATTAGGTACACATAACAAACTCATTAAATAGTTGCATTTGAGGGGCAAGTGTCAAACCAATTAATGTGCAAATATTTGAGTTCTATATAGTTAGTCTTATGTCTAAATAATCTTTGTAATACTGTTGTTTGAAATCTTATCTTCACACTTAAATTTTTAAGTCAAATGAAAATTTAACACAAATAATATTAAAATCATAATTTGCCATTCAAATTTTATGAAATATCAAAAATAAAATTATAATTATTTTGATCACGACTCATCAAATGAACTTGAAATTACACCTAAGAGAGAATGCTTGAGTCCGAATTTGCATGTGAGGAGAATGTTAAACAAATTGAATATTTTTTACCTTTATCTTTAAATTTAAACTTTTAAATTAAGTGACAATTCAATACTTTAAATATCTAGAAGTAAAAAAAATTGATATCAAATAACAACTTGCTCTTGCTTATGGTAGAAGCTCCCACAGAGTACAATAAGGCATATCCCAAACCATGATGCAAATGAACTTGCAATGAGCAGAGAATCTTGTATGTTAACCAACATTACAAAGTTCAGATGATCAAATGATGGAGAGAATATTTACAATTCTAGTAAGAAATTGGCCCCAATGTTATAGAAAGAGACAATTGGGGTTGAAGTACCCATAGATTTGCAATTATGATAAAACAAATTTGATGCCAAATTCACATCCTTTACATAAAGTTGTGCATAATTTAGGGAAGTTTTCTTGAAACAAACCCTTGCCATTCCTTTTCATTAATTGGTAGACAACATATTGATTGATTGCCTCCTAAGAGCATCTTCCCCAAAATGAGTTTCTAATAATTCTGTGATGCATTTTAAGTCTATTTCCTAAACCCAACATTTCATTTCAATTGGCTTTTCAAATCATTTTGGGGTCTACTGTAAGAATACAATTATATGCTCAATTGCATGCTTGTAGGCTTGCTTAAAATCAAGTCTAAGTAGATTTCTTTTGTCTTGGTGAGTTGCTTCACTATTTCATGTTTAGGCAGTAATTTTCTATATTGTCTGGTTAGCCACATTTTAAAAGTTACAAACATATGCACTAACAAATTTGGTTACTAAACTTTAGGGGAGAAAATAAAGATTCACGTATTTGTGCTTGTAATATTTAATGTTACAAACTAGCTGTTTAGTTTAATTATATTTCAAGAATCCAACTATTAATAAAATGATATGAATATTAAACTAGTATCGTATTTTCATGTCATCCTTTTTAAAAAAGAAAAAAAAACTTTAAAGGAAGATTTTAGATTTACGTATTAATAATAAAGAAGAGAGTAATAAAAAAAAATTTTAAATAAAACAAAAGTGGACACACTACAAGAGTTGCGAAGAGCTCAACTAAGTGAACGAATGAGAAATTCTCAATAGATTTTTCAAGGAAATCTCAATAGATTTGAGAAACATATACTCTATAATACGAAGAAGTTGAAGATAATTAAACTAATAGCTCTTCAGATTTGCCAAGGAGCTAGGGAGATAATCATGTCAACTGTTTAAAATGCTTCTAATATGTCTTAATATAACACTAGCTAATTCAAATTTTAATTAATTTTAACAAAAACTAAATGTATACATTTTAAAATATGATAATTGGAATATAATTCTATTGAATTACAAACAAATCGACAGGATATAACGACTTAAATTATTAATCATGTTATAAACATATTTATATATAAGACTCAAAATCCGAATATAACATCATAATTAAAATGTAACACATAAATGCCACAATTATTATTAATTGTATCATCTTAAGTCAATCCACACTTTTGTCAATTCCACATCATGTTCATGTTAAATTAACGAGTAGTGTCACTCTCACAAATCACCACCGATATTAAAACTTTTATGGTTTTATACAGATACTGATAGATATTTTTGCAGCTTAAAGAGAGCAGAAAAAGTTTAATTATAAAAAAAAGCCTGCTAAAAGCTTAAGAACCAAAATATGCAACAAGTACAATAATTTTGTGCGGAAGAAACCACAATCCCTCTTCTAGGACGTGTGTAAGATTCCTCTAAGCCAAAGTTGTACACTTTCAATGCTTGCTTTTAACTGGAATCTCATTAGCTAAAAAGAAAAGTTAGAAAGTAAATTAATGATCAAATCAGACCCAGTTACTTACTAATTAATCTACAGCAGCCAAAGATATTTTCAAAAGGAAATCAAATGCTTGCATTCAGACGTTTCAGAAGGTACATTCAAATCCAGTTGGCAGAAATCGTTGGTTCAAATTGCATTTCCTCTCTTAACTCCAAAAAGAAAATAACAAAAGAAAATAAGAATCTTTCTTATATTGAAAATACATCGTCATTTATTGAAATCATGAGGTATAATTTGTGAAATTGTTTAAAAGAAAAAAGAAAATTCAAACCCGAGTAGTGAAAAAACACAAAATTTGCAAAGAAATACAAGCTAGAAAGATATAAATGACCATAAATAACAGTCATTAATTGGTTTATATAAAGAAGAAAGATATACAAGAACATTAACAAATCTTTTTAAGTATCGCTACTCTCATTATTGTGATTTTACAACCTATAAACATATTACTGAAACAAATAATAAAGACACAAGATAATGAAACATATATAAAAGTAGAAATTTATAAGTATACAATTAAATTAAATTTATTATGATTGTTCATCACCAAGCCTAGCTTGCTTGATAAACTGCATGGCGTTCGGATTCTGAGATTCGAGCTTCATGAAATTTGGCTATGAAAGCTGAAGCTTTTCTGTCAATTCCAGGCTCAGCAACCCAGTGACCTTTGTCTTCATCACTTGGCCAAACTCTTCTTCCAGTGCTTGCTAGATCATCGAAATCTTCCCATCTTCGAGGCCTCCTGGATTTAAAGATGCTGAATAGAGAGAACCCAGATTTCTTCTGCTTGTTTCCAGCCATAATATGATAGAATTGAACTCAAAGTTAAGACAAAAGTGTTTGAAGTTGTAAGAAGGAAGGAATTTGTATTGAAACTGGGTGTTTTGTTTGAGTTTCATAGCATGCAAGATGTGTTGTATTTATAGTAGAGGAGGAGCTGTTTGCTTAGTTGGAAAATTCTTGAGGTAGGAAATAGAATCTTGAGAAAAATTAAGAACCAATGGGAATAAAACATGTGTTGGGTTTCAATCAATGGACAATAACATTGTAACAAATGACATTATGTTTGTGAAAATTAGGGCAAAAGCACATGATTTGTAAAACTTTACTTCGGTAATTGACCCAAGAAAGCAACGGATGGGCATTGAATTCCCAATTTTTAGTTCTTTTATTTGGCCTTTTCGTCTCTTTTGCAGAAATCATTGGCATTATTTTTTGAGTTTTTGAGGGGGGTGTGGGTATTTGATACCTTCTGTCAAATCTTGTTCATTATACCAATGAATTTAACCTAACCCTAAACCTAATTTCTCTCTCTCTCTTTCTCTTTTTTGTCAATTAACTTTTGGACTTCATTTTTCCCTTTTTTTTTTCTCTTTTTCCAAATCATTGTGCCAAATCAACTAATGATCTGGGTTGGTTAACTTCTTTGAATTGATGTTAGATATTGAGCTTGTAAAAGAAAAAAAAATAAACAAAAAGGCTAAAAGCTTGTATTTAATTAAACCACTAATTAAAAAATGCTTTAATTCCTGGATACATAGAAGTAATCTACCTTTTGGCTAATTAAAATACGTAGAATACTACACTACTTTTGTGTAATTGGATTACAATCAATTTCCAGTTGCATATATTGAACTAAAAAAAAAAATCTAACGAAGAATCACATATGGTTTTGATGGCAATAGAACACATTATTTTGATATCTATTTACTCAATTATATCGTTTCATGAATATTAATTAGAATTTTTTATATACATTTAAAGTTTACTCACTATAAATTATTGAAATATTTAATTATCAACTAAATTAGTTTATATTCGCGTATCGTCTACGAAGTATATATTGATGCCAGATACTAGCTTTGATGTTGATGTCAAAAGCATAAAACACGTTTTGTTAATGATTTACTTTACCTTAATCAAAATTAACTAAATGTGAAAAGAGAGCTTTTTTAATTTTGTTTCCAGAAATTAATAAAATAATTAAAAGGGATGCAATATTATATATGATAAATTGATGAAAAAGGAACAAAGAATATGGGATTGTACAGAGCTAATGAAAGTTGAAGATAGTCAAAAGAAGTTTCAAGTTTGCCTTTTTGAATAGTTTGGTTCATGAATACAAGTCTGTAAGGTTTGGGGCTTTGTTCCTAATAATTTTTTATATAAAAAAAAGGGGGAAAAGGTTGGTTCTACTCTTTTCTTTATTTGCTTTTTGAGAATGCTTCTCTTTATCCACCCATCTCAGAATTCGGCTAGCTAGCTGCTTCCCAATTTCAGAGAAGAATGCTAAATTAAAATATGTAACCAGTACTGCTATTTTTTTTTTCCTCACATATTTAATTATTCTTAATTAATTCAACTTTAGTATTGTTGTTGAATCATCACCTAATAGTTTTTTTTTTTTTCTTAAAAAGCTTTTATCTAGCACCCCACTTTTCAATGCATATTTTTGTACGTTATAAAATTCAAATTTGACGATGGCTAAATAATAGTTAAATTCATATACTATAATATATAGATGTCCATATTGAAGAAATAGTTCTAATTTTTTTTAATATTAATATCGGAATATTACTTAACAGTATTGAGTACTATACATTACTTAAATTTGATTGTTATTTAGTATTTATATACTATTAATATTCAATATTGAATCTGTATTTTGTAAAATATGGATGTTAATCGGAATAGAAGGACTTCTAACAAAAGTTTTGCACATTTTAACTTCTCAAAATTAACATCTTATAAAATTCAGCTAACGTTAAACATTAACAGTATATACATGCTAAACAAAAATTAAATTTGAACTTAATTTATAATGTCTAGAACATCCAAACCAGAAGAATCATTACTCAATGGCATTTTCATTGAATTTATACCGATCGCAATCATTTCGAACTTATTATGATCTTCTCGAATGTACATTTCACGTGAATGGGACTATTAGACAATATAAAACTTTTATTCTACAAAATTTTTCAATTCTTTTTTGTAAAGTTGACAGTTTGTGAGATGCTGAATTATCCTTCATTAATTTTGCAACAATGCATGCAAGCTGTCTACCTTTGAGGTATCTTCTGGAGCAAAAAGAAAAAACCCTAACAAATAATTAGGGCCACAGTTTGGTATGCCCAATTCATTGTACTCCAAATCACGGAACTTTTTGTGCAACTTTATAAAATAATTATTTAACTAAACTTAATTTCTAGCTGTAATCAATCCGATTGATTAATTTATACATGCTTAATTATATTTTAATTACAAGAAGAGAATAATAATCTTACACTAAAAGTTGATAGGTGTTTGATATTGATATGGCTCAACAACAGAGATTTAATTTGCATAATTTACAAGTAATTAATGATTCATTATTATTCCTTAAGTTAGTGATTAGTGACGGGTTTGGCCAATTATTGGTATCATATATTGTTAGGCTGATAATTATGAGTTAAGTGTGTACTTTTGAAAATGCTGCTTAAATATTAATTTTTTATGGATAAAATCATAATGTTTTAATACCTAAATCACCAAAGAGAACTTCTTTGCATTTATCCTATCCAAAAGTATAGTATATTATTAATATATTAAGACTTACATTACAATAGTTGTATTATATGGTAAATATAAAATTACAGTTGGATTTTACTCAACGAAATCTAGCTGCCTTCAGGAAAACAATTTTTTCACTCTTCAAAATTAAGTATCCCTGTATAATACAAGCATTATACTGTAGTATGACTCTTATTATTATTTACTTTTATCCTTGGATAAATATCAAAATATTTTCAATTTTTTTCAATAAAGCATCAACCTGCTTCTCAATTGCTAATCCTTGTCCATATTATATTGTTTTGCAACTCTTTTAATTAGATTATATGTTGCATTAATTTGTATTAATAATTTATATGTATATAATATTAATACGAATCTCAGATAAAAAAAAAAAAAAAAGCAAATGCCAGACACACCTACACGTATATAAAATATACAAGTTAAGATGGGTTACATTAATTTTTTTTTTTTAATAAATCACTCAACAAGAAGAACAAAATAAATGAGTAAATCTTCAAAATACAAAGCAAGCCTATCAATAAATCACATATCATAGGAGAGATGTTGAGCAGCTTTAAAACAAAGAAAAAAGCACTAAAATATTATTATAGTTAAAATGTATTGACAGTTTCACGTCACAATCCATAATTAACAATAAAAATATGTGAAATTCAATTCCAATCTACTTTCAAAAGCTAATAACTTGTAGGGTATGTAAATAGATTAGAATAGAATACTTTTTCTTTTTTCTCGTTTGTTTAATTGATTTGGGTAATATTTTTTTCTTTGAAGCATCCAGAAACCTATCTATTTTTGCTGTATATGTTTGATATAGGATAATTTTGGGATATTTTATATTCATTTTGCTTTATCGATTTAGTTAGGTTTATCTTATTAATTAAGCTCTTCTATTTGAATCGTATTCTCAATTTAATAATATTTAAGTCGTATTTTTAGCTTAGTGGTGCGTATATTTATATTTTAAATTTTTATATTTAAATTATATTCTTAATTTACTAACAAATTTTATTTTAATTATTTTTCTTCATGAGTGCCAGTTTTTGTAATTTTAGTTCTGAAGTTTAAATACAATTTAGTTTTAGTAATTAAGATATTTTAATAGTGCTTGGTTTTTAACAACTTCATCTACTTATAATATTCAAATTACCCTTATAAATATTTATTTATTCATATATATATATATATATATAGTTTATCTTAATCATTTACAAGAATACAATGAATGAAATCACTCATTTTTAAATATTTATTTTAGATACTATAAATAAAAAAACATATTTTTTGCAGTCACTGAAATTTATATATTTAAATTTTTTTCAAATTTCAAACAAAAAAAATAAATTAATGTCTATTTGTTTTTTATATCAAATTTCAACGTAATTCAATTTTAGTTCGCACATGAAACAGTTTGAACATAATTCAATTTAATCATTCAAATATTCTATAGGTATCTTTTTAACTTAATTTTAAAAACTTGATAATTGAATAACAAAAAACCATCATTCACTTTATAAAATACAGCTACAAATGCAAATTAAAATTGAAACTATAAATTAATAACTACACACAATTATTCTATTAACTCATAATCGAGGTTAAAACTCTCTTAACCTAATTTAGATAATTTGAAATATATTTAATTCTTTCAAATTATTTTGAGTTTGAATAATAATAAGAAATAAGAATTTAATATTTTATGGTAACATCTCTCATTCTCATTTTAAAACTTTTAAAATAAATAAATAAATGAAGTTGACGCTTTGGATTAACTAGACAAGACCATGTTCAAGTACGGCACCTTTAATTCATAGATTTTTCAAAAGCCTTTTAGCTTTTTACAAACTTTACAAGGAGTCTGTAAGAAATTTAAAACTGTCCATAAACATGGACCGAAAAGCTACCATTAATTCATGTGCACGCAAAAGACAGCTAACAAAGATTAACATTTTAGACAGGCAGAATTTTCTGGTACCTTTTTTGCAGCATATCCACAGGGAGTCATGCTTTTTACTCCATAAATTGCAAAAGATTTTTTGCAGATGAATTCATTCCAGGGCCCTAGAAATGGGATTAATGCAAGAATATACAAGCCAAATCTCTGTACATGACCTTTTCTTGGCACATTTACCAAGACCATTGCACAGAAAAGCCAAAAACATATTCACAACACTGAAATAAAAAAGGATGAAGTCCTCCCTAACCCCTATATGCGTTAGTGAAACACCAATAAAATGTAAGACTTCACTATACCTCTTCAAGAGATGGAACTTTGGCATGAAAACGTGTTTACTAAATTGGAATAACATCATCTAAGGAGTGATAACAAGCATTCACACAGCTTCAATTAACCTAACCTAACTCATCTTTACCATCAGTAGCACCAATATTCAAACTTGTATTAGGCCGGCACCCACGCTTTCTAGGTTTCCTTGCTGTCTGGCCAGTGAGAGGACTCAGGCTGAGCTTTTGTGCTGTATCCGAGGCATGTGTCTGCGATGCAACATTTTTTGTGCTAGGCATTGTCTTCTTGCACGACCTGTTGGGACGGCAAGCCATATTTCTAGGAACAGCACCACCACCTTCACCAATTGTGTCATCTGTATTATTAGATTTTATGCATGTAGGATGACCAGCACCGGAATTTAAACTTAACCATGAACTACTTTTAGTATCCTTCCCCAGGTTTGTCAAACCCAACTTTAAGAAAGGAGAGCTACCCTTTTTTGGTGCAGAGGCACTGCCCTGAGCTTGAGGAGGGGTCATTAATTTACGTTGTTGATCATCACTATCCCCATATGCTGCATTTTCAGTCAAAAGACCAGGGACCTCCTATCAACAAGCAACAAATCAAAGATTAGAATGCATGGCAGAAACATGTATAGACTATTTAGCTCAGATTTCAGCAAAATGTTGACATCTTTGACAGACCAAGATTAGCAGTATTTATTGAGATGGAAAACTACAAAAGCCATTAGACCAGAAATATCTGAAGAATATAATCTAAAAGTTAGTAGTACACATCCTACAAACTCCCAGTGTGCCAGAGGATAACAATTACAGAAATGAGTCAATAATATGATGCAAAAATACTTTTAGTGCTCCATACAAATTCAAAAGCATTTCCCAGAAAATGAGGAAGCATGTTCTTTGCAAATTAAAGTATGACATGCATTCACAATATCACCTAGTGAAACAGAACAATGAAGCACTACGAGGAATATTGAAATCTGTTACCATTTTTCCAAAAGAGGGTCATTTTTATAGTTCAGCTAATTAAACTGTAAAAGCAAGCTAAAAACTGAATGGATAATAATTACAAGAAAAAAGTGAGAGAAGTACATAACTGAGTACGTCTATGGTTTAATGCACAAAATGAAAGGGAAAGAGGAAGAGCAGAGCCACCTTATCTTGTATCTCAACAATTTGTTCACAACCTGAACCTTCCTCCCCTTCAGAATCGGCCATCTCCTCACACTCAAACTCGACATGTTCTTCAATTTCTTCATCAGAGTCACTTAACTCTTCCTGTTCCATCACAATCTCGGGATGCGACTGATCACCGATATCATCAATGTTGGTAGTGCTCACTACAGAGAAATGAGCATCTGAAACAACCTGGCCACAATTTTCACCATAGTGATCATATACACTGTTAGTATTTTGAGTTTTGGTTTTATCTCCAGAATTTGCAACAATTGTTGTGGAGCACATAGGATTACGTGTAGTCATATCCCTGTTTCCTAAAGATCTCTCCTTTGTGGATGAAGAACTTAGATGGATCTCCAAGTCTAGTTCATTAGCCTTCTCATTTAAGCCACTAGCAAGTGGGGCCCTGTTGACAGGATATTTACTCCAGATAGCATCAGAAGGAATTTTATGTTGATCAGATTTACTTTCTAAGCCTACTGATAGGCAGGCATTTGAGGGTGTGGTTACCGAGTCATTATTTGCATCCTCGGTTCTTTTTAGAAGAGGATGAAAGTCGATGACACATGATCCTGAAGTGGATTCCTTGGTCTTCAAAGATTTGTTAAAACAATTGACAACTTGGCTGATTTGGCGTGGATTATGAAAGAGACTTAGATTAAGTTGAGGTTGATTTCCTGAAAAGAAACTGAAAGGACTGGAGGCACTAGTGCTACAGTTCAATGGATAGTATGGCATACGTCCATCTTCAGAGGCCTGGAACAGTAATGGATGCATCTGAAGCTCCGAGCCAGTTCCTATTTCTTCCTCAATATCATGAGATTCTTCTAGGCGAGAAGTTGCGACATTTTCTTTCATCAGATTCCCTTTATCTCTTCCAGTTGTTATCAAATGCGGAGTTCCCCGATTTGCAAGATGAGTATTTAGAGGAACTGAATTTTCTTGTCCAGAATGAGCAACACCTCCATTGGCAGAAACCTTAGCAGATGATCCACATTGTACACTTTTGAAAGCTGATTGTGGGATTACACGAACAGATGGTGGAAGATTTACAGCAGGTAAATCAGGTGCTAATTTCACCAAGTGTGGATTGTTGCTTCTACGAGCCCGATATGGTGGCAAACAAACTTGAGACTTCGAGGTATTTGATGCCATATTTGGAACAGGATGGTCTGGCAACACAGTATTAGACACACCATGTCTAACATGAGTCAAATGAGATAAAGGATATTGATGCTGAGAATTGTTTGTGGTTTGGCCGTCATGAGTACCCTCATGAGACTGTGTAACATGTTTTTCTCCAAGGTTCATGCAAGGATTCCCAGAAGAACCATTATTGTAAGTACCCGGTCTCCAATCTGCTAAAAATGCCTCATGGACATAGCCTTCATCCGCATTTTCTATGTAGCCATCAGTGCTATTAATATCCCCACCAGCATTTTCGCCCTGAGGTTAACAAAGCAAAAGTAACCAAAATCAATGATAATCTATGAGAAGAAACACTCAACAACCTACATTAGCAAAGCTAAATTATAAGGCTTATAAACCAATTCCATGCCTTGTCTACAGATTCTCTCACTTCAAAAGTTAAACAGACCTCTTTATCAGAATCAAGATGCCAATTTGCCAAATTAGCAGTTTTGCATCTTCTTTTTAATTCATACAACCGACGCTTCTCCTTTTTAGCTGCATCTTGCTTATAGCACTTCTGAGTTCCAAGAGCAATACGCCATTGCCGACGTAACAAGGTTGGATCCCTATGTGGGACAACAAATTTCCATACGGACATCCAATCAAGTTTAAATACCTTCAGTCCCTGGATTAATTAAAATCATACTAAGAATCAAATAGCTATAAATCAAATGACAATCAGCTAATCCAAAATGAATAAAAAAAAAAAAGAAGAAGAAGAAGAAGAAGAAAATAAATGAAATCACCTCCTGAATACATTCTATCTCTTTTGGAGACAATGGAGAAGTTTTCATCCTCCGAACAGCCTGCATTTAGTAGTCAAAATATGAAGCAAATTCACACGATCTTCATAGGAATTTCACTCTGAAAAAATTTCTTGCTTCTTATCCACCCAAAAAAAAAAAAAAAAGGTACAATAGAATTTTGGCATTGTAGAGAGAGAATAAAAAAAAAATAACCCAAATGTACAGTATAGAACGGACAATGATAAGACAGTTTTTGCTTTTTGCAAGAGACTGTTTATATACCTTAATGGGATTTTCTGGTGCTTTTGATGAGCAACGATTTTTCTGCCTAACAAAAATCTGCAACACAAAGTAACCACAACTTAAGATGTTCATTTATTATTGCTTATTTGTGCAGTGATGCCATAAATAAAACATATTTCGAGTAACCAAGAATTTTACCTTCACATAACTACATCAAAAGTATCATAATGAATCATAATGCAAGTCATAGTCAAAGGACACATTTAAAAGCTACAACAATAACAGTCCAACTACATCTTCAACAGATAATACATTTCATGCACCAGGTCACAGCCAAGAAAAATTAAGAGGGTTCCAGGCATATAGCTGTTTGGAGGGGGCAATGAAAAGAGTGGAGGCATTGACTTTTCTTTGCAACAACATATTGTTCCTTTCCGCCTTAGCAGAAAGTTTGTGTGAATTATGAACACGCAAATGAAATGAATAAAGTTTACTGTTTAGTTCAAACAAGAATACCAGGAAATATAGTGTTTGCAACACAAAGCAAGAGAATAACCACCTGATGCTTTGATTTGCAAGGAAGAAAACGTTGCTGGATTGACTTCCAGTCGGTATTATATTCCATTATCCCCAGGGCCAACAATCTGCATTAATTTCCAACATAAAACAGGTTAATCTTTATTGTCATTTCCGTGAAGTACAAAACAGAAAAGAATAACAAAACCTAAGCCACAATGCCTTGATCAAGATCACAAACAAAACATAAATATAAAACACCTACTACACCTGTAGAAATATTTTACTAATATGTAATCTGCTGAGGCATGCTTTATAAGTCTGATGATCTTGCATATTTGGAGAATTCCATAAGGAACCATGGCATACATGAGGATAAGCAAAACTATAAGAATAGCAAGAAAAAACCATCCACTCTCTGTACTGCTAAAAATCTTCCTTGTTTAGGTTATCCATAAAATGGGAGGCAAGGAAGTGAAAACTTAGAATCTAGATCATCTTCATAGATCATGATTTTACCCATAATTGCCACAACCCCCTAAAATATAAATCAAAACATCAGTTGCATATCTACAAGCATGTAAAGGGCATAGCCAACATTGCACAAAAATAATGATTTTAACAGACAAGACATTTAGCAGAAGCCCCTTTTTTTAATATTATATGTGAAAATATGATTCTCAAACCTATCGAGTTCCACACTCATGGTCACACTTCAACTACTAATATCAGAGATGGTACAATAGAAAACCTTCAATCGCTACATTCAGATTTCACACCATATGTGTTAAAAGGGAATTTATCAAAAGTCCAGCATTTCAACCCAAGTACTCAAACTAACTGTTGCACAAATACAATAAATAACAATGAAAATGAAAGCCGCCAATCAACTAAGGAAAAGACAAGAAAACGTGAAACTTACTCATCCTCTGCATCAGTAAAAAGCACCCGATTCGCAACAGCTGCAGGGGGTGGCTTATGTGGAAATAATGATGGATTAAAAAGGGGAAAAAATCTCTGTGCTAACTTGGAAATTTCCTTAGGGACTAAGGCAACTGATTGCTTCTTCGTACTTTCCACAAGTGCAGCAGCCAGTGACCTCCTTGGTGGTTGTTGACTGGGAGAAGATAGTACAGTATTGGCAGCTGGGAGAAATTTGCCTTTAGAAACCTCACCATTAGCTTCAACCGATGATTTGAAAGAAGGAAAAGGGAAGAGAGGTTCTCTTTCGAAGCAAATATCAGAGGTAGATGCTAGACGACGCTTTCGATACTCTTCAATGGCTGTCAAAACAATCAAGAATCAGCACAACACAAGTCAAAGCTCATCCCACTAACAAGCAAAGCACTCAAAGCATCAAAGATGCCTAATTACTTTACATGACTTACCAGTATAAACATCATCCACATATTTACGGACTAAATTAAGTGGAGCTACATCGAGAACAGTTAGAACTGAACCACTTATTGAAGGCGACCAGAAAGAGCCCTTCACAGTTTGGACAGAACCCTCCTGGCCATTCAAAACACATCCACGTGTTGCTTTAGAAGTAGAAATGTTTTGAAGAACAGGCATCTGAACATTTGGAGAGAAGACTTCCGGTGCATCAAATGAAGAAGATGAATCAGAGGTGTTTTGTTCTGAGCATAATCGTGGGATTGCATCCACCACTGATGAACAAGTATAAGGAGGACAGAAGTAAAAATCAGGATATGGTTCATTTCTGAATGTTATTGCTTCATCACGCTTGTGAAGGATCTCAAAAATTAATCCCTGAACTTGGGAGGCAATATGCTGCCGAGAAGGATCAAGAGCACACAGGGAAAATACTTGAATAAGAAGTTGCACATGCTCATGTATTAAACAATACAAGTGGCCTATTTGATTTGGAGTGAACCCATTTATCAAACCATCTCCTGTTGTGGCATACGGACAGCTTTGAGCAGTCTCAGGCATCAAAGTTTTCCCATCAATAATTGGTAAAGGTGCAATCAGGGGTCCAGTAGGCAAGATTGGTAAGAGGGGACGCAATGGCCTCTTTGTCTGTTCTAGAAGCTTCTTTCTGTATTGAGCACAAGCCTTTTGGCGTCTATTCTGTCTAGTCTCTGGTCGTCGTCTAGCTCTCACAAACTCTTCTTTCTGGGTCTTATCTGCTGTACCTTCATCATAGTCACTATCAAGCATCTCCTCAAGCTCTATCTCAAAATCTGCATCGTTATCCTCATCTTCATCATCAATATTTTCATTCTCTTGAGTTGACTGGCCATCACCATCTACACCCTGTAATACAGCCGCAAGGAACTTTCTATACTCTTCTTCATCATCCACATTTTGAAGGTCATCATCATCATCTGTTTCCTGAAGAAATGCCTCAAGTTCATCGAGTGAGAAGCTTGCAAGTGAATACCGGGCCCTAGTGCGCCTGCAGATGGCATCCTCATCATCTAAATCAATTATGCGCTTCCGGAAATCTGTTGTATTACTCAAGTCTCCTACAATACAATCATTAACATCAATCCCACTACTTGCAGAGCCATTCTCCTTTTCTCGAACAGTTTCCACTTCTGATTGAGTGATCAATACAGATTTTTTCTTCTTAGTCTTCCTCGCAACATCTTTATGGCATTTATTTCTGGTGTCACATGCTCCATCAGGAGAAAAAGTAGCCTGTATCACAATTTCCTCCTCTCCATGCTCAGAATCTCCAACAATTGCAGAGCTCAAGCTGGAAGAAACTTCTGGTGAAGGAGTTTCTTTCAGAAAGGGATTAAAATCAACATCTTCTTCTTCATCGTCTTCTCCTTCCTCCCCATCTGCATTCCCATCATTCCTTGGCTTCATCGAACTTTTACTAACATCTAGGGGCGTTTCATAGTCTGTGACACAATCATGACCCTTGCAATTATCAGATGCGAACAGAACCAACAGCAACATTTTACCACTAAATAAAACTAATTACACATTATAATATGTTATTGTTTCCATCCGATTTTAATGTCTGAAATCACCTTCTAAATTAAATGAGCTTACACAGAACATAAAGAAAGGATCTTCAGTACAAAATAACGCTAAAACAAAGCCACTTTTCACAATTATGTAAGCATTCTGGAACTCAACACTGGACTTGAAGCTAGTTCATTGATCTAACCCTTCCCAGATACCCCAAATTACAGAACAAGCAAACATAAGTCACAACATACCACAAAAGCAAGGAAGATATTTGAAAGATATTTCTTAAGAAACCAATTTTAGTTCACAAAAACATGAAAAGATGTCGACATTTGCTAAACTTTCGTACTTTCTGGCTGAGTTATTAGATGGATTGCAGGTAAATTAGATTTCCCAGCAGGGAAAACCGTTTAAGAATATGTTCTATTCAAATTCATGAAAAACCCTAACATAAAACAACGGAAAATTAATTAAATTAATGAAATTGGTCGAAAACCCCCATGAATAAGTCATGAGAATATATAATAATAAAATTAAGATACTGAATACAATCGAAAAACCGTAGCATTAAGTATAGAGAGGAACAAATCAGCAAATACAAGAAGAGATCATCAAAACTTTAGTTAAAACGATAATCAAATAATCGGACTAGAAATTAAAAAAAAAAGGTAATAATAAATTTACCTGATCCTCGGTCATAAAAAGAGAGAAATTAAAAAATTAAAAAATTAAAAAAAAAAATTCCAAGTCTGCTCGATGGTCTCGTGCTCCTGGGCGATCGATTTAAAAATGCTTAAATAGAAAAGAAAACAAAAAAACCAAAAAATATTAAATGGAGAATTTTAACAGGCCGACTAAGGCCCATTTCTGCTTTAAGCACCCTACACAATTCTAATAGACCCGCAAAAGGGCCCAACATTCACATTACAATTCCATAAATGTTCAGACTTCCGATCCATTCATAAATTCAGTGTCTTGAATTTGATTAAAACATCTTAAATTTCGACGTAAATTTTTCGACTCCTTACAAAGCGTTGTTTCATTTTTGGATAATGAAGTAGGATTACAAATTATTTTGAAAGTAGTAAAATTTGTTATTTAATTAATGAATGTCATTGTCTCATTATTTTAGATAAAACTTAAAATAATTATTTAACATTAGAAAATATAAGGAGTCGAAAACTTTACGTCGAAATTTAAGATGTTTTAATCAAATTCAATACACTGAATTTATGAATGGATCGGAAGTCTGAACATTTATGGAGTTGGATTGTGAGTGTTGGGCCCTTTACGAGGGGGTCTAATTAGAATATTATGGTGTTTAAAGCAGAAACCATTATAAATGGGCCTTAGTCGGCCTGTTAAAATTCTACTCTTAATTTTTTTTTTTTTTTTTGTTTTCTTTTAGATTTAAGCATTTTTAAATCGATCGGCTAGGAGCACGAGATCAGCGAGCAGACTCGGAATTCTCTTTTTTTTTTTTTTTTATTTCTCTCTTTTTATGATCAAGTATCAGGTAAATTTATTATTACCTTTTGTTTTTAATTTCTAATCCGACTATTTGATTATCGTTTTAACTAAAGTTTTGATGATCTCTTCTTGTATTTGCTGATTTGTTCCTCTCTACGCTTAATGCTACGGTTTTTCGATTGTATTCAGTATCTTAATTTTATTATTATATATTCTCATGACTTATTCATGGGGGTTTTCGACCAATTTCATTAATCTAATTAATTTTCCGTTGTTTTATGTTAGGGTTTTTCATGAATTTGAATAGAACATATTATTAAACGGTTTTCCCTGCCGGGAAATCTAATTTACCTGCAATCCATCTAATAACTCAGCCAGAAAGTACGAAAGTTTAGCAAATGTCGACATTTTCTCATGTTTTTGTGAACGAAAATTGGTTTCTTAGGAAATATCTTTCAAATATCTTCCTTGCTTTTACGGTATGTTGTGACTTATGTTTGCTTGTTCTGTAATTTGGGGTATCTGGGAAGGTTTAGATCAATGAACTAGCTTCAAGTCCAGTGTTGAGTTCCAGAATGCATACATAATTGTGAAAAGTGGCTTTGTTTTAAGCGTTATTTTGTACTGAAGATCCTTTCTTTATGTTCTGTGTAAGCTCATTTAATTTAGAAGGTGATTGCAGACATTAAAATCGGATGGAAACAATAACATACTTTAACGTGTAATTAGTTTTCTTTAGTGGTAAAATCGTGCTGTTGGTTCTGTTTGTATCTGATTGGTTCTGTTTGTATCTGATAATTGCAAGGGTCGTGATTGGATTTAAATGAATAGATCTGTCTTCTCTCGTTTTCACCTCCGGACTCATTTGCTGGCTTGAAATAATTCTTATTACCTTCTGTTGCTCTTCATAATATAGGTGTTAGAAAATGGAGTATAGATGGTGCAATAGTAAGCAGGAACTGAGCAGTACAGATAAACAGCAACATGAGAAAGAGCAGGTAGGCAATAGATTATTGAATTCTGATATTGTTTTATTGGTTTCATCAGTTGATTGTGGACATGGTTTTTGTTTATTGTATTTACTTAATCAAATGAAATACTGATTTATGTAATTCCTAAACCATTTAAAGATCTAATTGAATGCACAAGAATTTAATATATCTCTGGTGCTGAGTTGTATTAACTTCATTTTCTGGTTTAAACGTACCAGGAATCTCTCATTGAGGATTTGGCAGAGGATTTTCGATTGCCAATCCATCAACAGCCAACAGAGAATGTTGACCTGGAAAATGTGGAACAAGCATCACTAGATACAAAGTTGACATCATCAAATATTGGGTTTAGGCTTCTCCAAAAGATGGGGTGGAAAGGAAAAGGACTTGGGAAGGATGAGCAAGGTACAGTTTTGGTGGACTCCCAACGTTCAACAACAGTTAAAATTTCTCCCTTTGTTTTTTTTTTGGTTTTTGTGTGTGTGTGTGTGTGTGTGTGTGTGATTATTTTCAGATGATTTACCATCAAACTTTTCTTTTCACAAATATTGTGTTTCTGAATTCTCCTTCATGTTTGTTCTTCTAGTGAAACTCTTTTGTTAGTCTCTAGTTGAGCTTGAATTACGGCATGTTGTGTGCTGCACAAGTTGAATTTCACTGCGCATACCTCATATTCACCTGTCAGTGGTACTTTGATATCTGCTTTTTCTCATTTTATCATTTCTGTTAACTTTTCAGCCATGGTGATTGACAACTGAAATTTCTGGTTGTTCTTTATTAGTAATGAGAGGTGTTTCTGGAAGGATGTGACTTTAATCAGTAACTTCTTTTTGTTTCCTCTTGTTTCCTCTTGTTTTTTCCTCTTGTTTATCACAGTTCAGGGTTTCCATACACATACTATTTGAAAAGATGCATAAGTTCCTTTGTTTGTTTCTGCTGTATTTCAGAGTTACTTGTACTATGCCGTGCAACTTCCATTACACATCAATAAATAAACCTGCTGAAGTTCATTATTTTCTACTACTGAAAATTAGAGTTCATTTCTATTTAGTTTTGAATTTGGATGCAGTCATAGCTAATGAATCAGTGAAATCACTTTTCTTTCTCACATTTACTTCCAATTTACTCAAAGGGTTATGTCTTGTGGAATTTGATTTCTTGATTAATATGCAGATGGCTAAGTACTAAAGCTGGCTGTTAATGTATCTTTTTTTGAATGATATCATGTTTCATACTAAAGCATGAGTTTTTCAGAGTTCTTTAGGCTAGTTAATGATTCTCGATTTTTGTAGTTATGTGGATTACATCTAGGGAATGTTAGTATGATTTTGCTTAACCGTGCAAATTTCAATGTATATTTGTTATCTACGTTAATTTTATTTACTTATTTATCTTTTGTCATAAATTTTGCATAGTTGGGGGCAAAACTTACGAGAGACTTCTGTAGGAATTATTTCTCCATAATTCATTTGTTATTTCCAAATAGCTACTAATTCCAGGTTCTGCTTGCAGGTATAATTGAGCCAATAAAATCTGGGATCAGAGATCCAAAGTTGGGGATTGGAAAACAGGAAGAAGATGATTTTTTCACTGCAGGAGAAAATATCCAGCGAAGAAAACTTGATATTGAGCAAGAGGAGACAGAGGAGAATGCAAAGAAACGGGAGGTATGCTCTTAAACCTGTAGATAGTCGGTATGAATATTCGAGTCACTAGATAATATAGAGGTTAATCCTTTACTTTTTCTGAAACCAACATCTAATAGCAGAAGGCAGCATATACGATATATGTTTGTCTTTTGACCGGAATGGTATATCATAGGGGAATATCAACTTTGGAAGCTCTTGAACAATATCCTGCAGTTTTTATTACCTGGTGGCTTCTACTCCCTGCTTCGTGCACATTATGAAAATTCAGGTGTTAGCAGAACGTGAGCAGAAAATTCAAACTGAGGTGAAAGAAATACGAAAGGTTTTCTATTGTGATCTTTGCAACAAGCAGTACAAGTTGGCCGTGGAATTTGAAGCCCATCTGAGCTCATACGATCACAACCACAGAAAGGTATTTTGTGTGTCCATGAAATGCTTTGTCAACCTAACCTTTCGTGCAGTCTTTCTGTTCTTGTCTAAATCGGTAACGCTCTTGACAATGATTGCAGCGTTTCAAAGAAATGAGAGAAATGCATGGTACTAGCAGTCGTGATGATCGGCACAAACGAGAACAGCAACGTCAGGAGAGGGAGATGGCTAAGTTTGCCCAAATGTACTTTTGTCCTGGTCTTTATTTCATCCATTCCCTGTTCTTTTTTTTTTTCTCTACATCTTCTTACTTTGTATTCCTCATGCCACGTAGGGCGGATGCCCATAAACAGCAGCAGTTACAGCAGCAACAACAACAAAAGGAAGAAGAATCTGGGTCTGCTTCAGTTTCTGCTGCTCCAAGAACTGCTACATCTCTCACCAATCAGGACCAGCGGAAGGCATTAAAATTTGGATTTGCTTCTAAAGGTGGCACTTGGAAGGTACATCCAACTTATAGTTACATTCCACTTTTCGGACATCATGATTTAGCTGTTCAGGAAATTATCGAGCATGATTAGAAAAGAAGCTGATGTAGGACATATACATACTTATTATATAAGTGCCTGATTCATCCTGAAGTTTGGTGGATAGAACTAGAATTTTCTCAACATCATATAGGTTCAACTGTGTCTTTATTTTCTTATTGCTTTTGCAGAACTCGTCTGGAAGTGTGGCAAAGAAGCCAAAAGTGGCTGTTGCCTCTGTTTTCGGCAATGATAGTGATGATGAAGAGTGAAAATTTAACCTTTGCAGCTGGTTACCAGCAATGTAACCAACCTAATGTGACGCTTCCAAAACAATTTATTTGTAATATATGTGACTTGCGTCCATGTGTATTATGTTATCATGGTGAATTTAAGCGTTAGAAATCCTTCTAAAACGAAAAATATTTATTGGAAAGCAACTGTGTATGATTATAAATGACTACTTCGATTTTGTAGTTTGAACTTTGTTTATCAGTGTGCTTATCTATTATTTTGAATTTCATATGGCGTATTTCAACTTTTCCTAAATAATTTTTGCGTCTGATACATTATCAAAATTAATTTTTGATTATGCTGATTAATTAATGTCATTTTATAACATCTGCAACTTAAAAACTATGGCACCTTAAATTAATCAACACCACGGTGTTAATATTATTCTCTTACAAAAATTGTGCATAAAAATCATTGACACGTTAGCTTCAACTATAAATTTTCTTCATTATTGCATCAAACATAGATACTTTTCCATAATAAGGATTACCTGCCAAAATATATCCATAAACTCAAGCAAGCTATGTATAAATTTACATATGAACCTAGTTTCAGTGTATCATGTCCGATAATTTTGCATAAGCAGCAGCAACACAAAGGTCATTTACAGTGCATACACATTGTAATCTAGCATTACATCTAAAATCCCCATAGGAGTAAGCAGTGATCACTAGATCGCAAATAGATGAACAGAGATCATCATGCAGCCTCGGCAAATCCAATTTGGAGGTTGCCAAAGTCGAAAACAGTATGGTAAACCCCCATGAATACATCTCCCAGGATCCTGCATGCATGTAGTTTCAGCATTAAGCCAGGGAAGAATAGGCACAAAATTTGGTAGTCAATGTGACAGTTAAAGTAACATACCACAGAGGACCCCTTGGAGGAGGCATGTCAAATGCCATGAAACCACTGATGCAGACTGTAGCAACACCGTCTCCAGTTTTCAGTATATACTGTGTACATAACATGAGAAATAATGTTTAAATAGTGATATGTAGGCGAAGCTGTGTGCATTTATTTCAGGATGCATATCACAGAGATCTAACCTGCTCTGGAGTGAGCTGGAAAGGTTTATCTGCAATGGTGAACGTAACATTTGGCATCTTTGAAATGCTGTTACAGTCAATGACTGATTCTCCCATCGGACTTGGTAGGCTTTCGCAGAGCTGTTCAAGATGTAATAAAATTCAATAGAAAGCAAAATTTATAATCAAAATGGGATTTCTGAGGAGAGGATAGATCTCAAATGAGTCACCTCATTCACATAGCTGAGTACTTTTTCCTTTGTTTGCTTCTGTCTTAGCTGATTCTGGACCCATATGACAGTCATTTCACAGGCAGTGCACAGAGCAGTATCCCCAGCTGACAATCCATCCATATTTTCCTTCTCAATAACAGTCTCAATCCCAGTACTGTAGAAAAAGGAAGAAGTTAATGCATGAAATTTCGAAGATCAAAAAGAAAGTAGGCAAGAATCTGAAACCTAAATGCTCATTCAAGAGATAGGATTTTGTGGTTCTTGTTCATCCAATTCAGTAAAATTCCTTGCAGTAAACCAGAAGATTTACAAATCTCCAATACAATAATAGATAGGAATATTGCAAATAGAGCCATTGCTACGCCCATCAAAGTAGTTCTCCATCCAAGAGCTACAACAGTTTGTCTCAGACAAGATCTACAACCATACAAGCATTGCAAGTAAAACATTGACAACAAATAGAAGTTAAGTAGCATTTTTTCTAACCTTACATACTCACTCCATTGAAAATGCATAAACCAATTTGTGCACATACTTTGTCAGGTTGTACCTGCAGAACATGTATAAACAACTCTTTAAATCTAATATTAGTTACATATATGGAGATCGAAAAGAAATGATAAAGATAAATGTACCCCTGATACTAAGAGTTCCCATATTAAGTCCCCGTATTGTGAAACAACTTCCTTGCATTCTGCACTCACTAGCCCTTCAGCTCCAATTGCATGATTGATTTCCGTCACAACCGGCTGAAAGTTATAGTGAATGAGTATAACTTTGAGATAATAATTTAAAAGAATAGAAATGATCGAGATGAAAGTTCATACTGTTGGACCAGCAAGCAACGATGTTCCAGAATCCACAATGGCTGCACAACCCTTCTCACACACACCTGAGAAAAATAATAATAGTTCTCAGAACTACATATTCAAGAACTTGAAAATTTAAGACATTGCATGGATGCTATCAAAAACAAACCTAGAAAATAACAAAGAATTACTATTTTGAAAAACCTAAGAGGTAATTTTTTAAGAGAGGAAGTTCCATCACATCACCTGTGGATTGATTCCCAACTAATATATCTCCCATATTGAACTGAAAAGGGAAAATGACATTAAAAGATTAGATTTTATTTTTATGGCTGCAAAGAAAATTTCCAAACAAAATCTTTCAAGCTTTATCTACCTGCCAGTAACCTTTTTGAGTAACATCAACATAGGTATGCTTCCCCTTGAAGTGCTTTGGATCGACACCACCAAAAACTATCTCTCCACCCTCTGCTACCTCAGGATCCCTGTTGAGCCAGAATGAGAAGACCTCGTCGTCTACAAGACCTTGTTTAACCATATTGTACCTGTACTCTTGTCACGTATCAGTTTATCCGAGAAACCAAATTTTTTTCAAGCGGATGAATCCATTTTAGTCTTAGAAGAAAAATGAATTTTCAGGGATAATCATACCACACTGGCACAGCATCCCCAACTGCAATTTCTTGAAACCCAAGCCCAAGTATTCCATCAAACTTTGCCAATAGAAAAGTGAGACTTCCTTCTCGGGTAGCTTCAATGAAAACCTGCAAAAGAAAGATTCAGATGTCTAAGCATTGTTCCATACTTAATATCAAAACAAATATCTCAGAACAAGAACCTACTTGATCCTTGACTATGAGGCTGCCAACTTCGACATTGTCTTGACTGAAGAAACCAGAAATTGATCCAGATCCATAATTTATTTCACAAGTTTTTCCTGAATCACAATTCAAGAAGTAAAATTTGAACTTTTATTTGCAAAAGTAAAATTTCAACTGCTTTAAAATCTACCACATCCATAATCAAGAAAATATAGACCATGAACCTGAAAATCTTACCAATTTTGGAATATGTACTGGATTTGCTTGACTTGTACCTAGAATGAAAATAGCAGGCAATCTGCAAATAAAAAATGAGTTATTATGACATATTTATTTCCTTTCTTTTCTATATTTTGGGACAGTATTAACAGAACTCACAGAGAAATAACATTTTGAGGATGGAACCCAGAGATTGGAACTGCCAGTATCAAATATGACAGTGAAATTTTGCGGCGGAGAGCCAATACCAATTACTCCAAAGTATTGAGCATCCAAATAGTTCTTCAAAGGCACTATATCTTCACTTGAATCGCCCAAATGATAGTGCAAGCCACTAGCACCATCTCTTATATATCCCTCTTTTCTTGCCATTCTTGCAGCATTTATACTATGAAGATCTAGACGCCTCTTCTTCAAACCAATTCGGAGCAATCCATTAGAGGAAGCAGGAAGAAGGAAGCATGTTAGTAACCACATACAGAAAATGGAACGGAGAAGTTTCTGCTTCATGTTTAGAGAATTTCCTGTCTGAAAAGATGACAAAAAGGAATCAGCAGGAAAACACTATTCCATAATTGAACAGGAGCAAATATGAAGAATCAGAAAGGAAAATGAACAATTAGAAACAAGAGATAAACATTAAAAAGGGGAAAATGAAGTAATGAACAATTAATTTCAAACCTATGTTCAAGCACACTAACAGAGATCAAACTTCAAGCAAAGCATTAAAAACCAAAAACGACAATAAGGGAAAATTAGTGAAATATTGTAGTCTAAACTAGATTTGCTTCATGTAACTTCGTGGTGATGATTAAGGAAACAAACCAAAAGAAACCCTTCCAAAATTAAACATAAGAAACCCTTAACCAAATACCAGTAACCATAAAGCAGAAACAAACCCATGTAATAATAGTAATAATAATTTAATTCAACATTTCAACTTTCGTGTATCAGCACATAAAACTAAGTTAAAAGAATCTAAACTTGATTACACAGACTGATAGAAACTTGCAGACAAATAGCTCCCAGGAAGCCAGCAACAGTATATGATGAAATCAAACATGAATTACAGTCACAAACTGCTAAACAAATGATCAGGAATAGAACTTTATATGGTTTTGATGACCAACATGATGTTTACAAAATCATTTGATAAAAATGATGATGACGATGATGATCAAGAAAAGAAGACAAACCCTTTTGAATTCTGCTGCTGTCAGTAGAGTTTGAAGCTAGAGAAACTGAAGATGATAAGACCCAAACTTCTGGAAGTGTGAAGTAAATAGCCACAGAAATAGGAAACTTTCTAGTCTGAAGTCTGAACCAACAACACAATTATTTGCATGTAGAACTCTTGGGCGCACGCGCTGGTCCAGAGGTTGTACTCTACTCATAATTATTAGTATTTTATTAAAAATTTAATCTTTTTATTTAATATAAAATGTGTTTATCCTTGGAATAAGTTCATATTTTGATGTTTGATTTAAAAAAAAAAAGATTACTTTATCAAATCATCATCAATACGAGGGAAATATTCAATAATTGTATTTCTAGCACAAATAATTTATTTAGATTTTTATTAAGAAGCATTTTGTTTAAATATAAAATATAATTCAATTTTAGTCCTTCAAATTTCAAATGTTTATGTTCTCTAAGTTAATATTAAACATTTTAATGCTCACGTTTAAATAAAAATTAAGTTTAAAATTTTTATTTGATACTTATTAAAAATATTTGATTAAATTTATTTATCAGTAATGATAAAAATACAACAATAAGCTTCTTTACTTCTCCATTTTATATAGGGTTCATCTAATTATTTTTAAATATATAATATATAAACCACTAATTTTTTAAATATTTTTATACGTAGATATTATAAGTAAATAATATATATTATTTAGACCGATTAATTTATTTTTTTTTTATATAAATATTATAAGTAAACAATAAATATTTTTTTATATTTATATATTCATATTTATTTAAATTTCACAGTACTAAAAGAAAACAAATATGTTTCCACCGGTATAATTTTTTAAATAAAGTATTTAAGAATAAAAGTTAATAATTATTTGATTATCAAGTATATTTTATAGTGAAAATTACACATTTATCATAATAAATAAACTGTTTAAAATTATGTTGAAAAATAAATGAAATAAAAATTTTTAAATAAAATAAGAGTGTTTTAATTTAAATGATTTAATGTTTTAAAAAAGTTATAAAAAAATTTACCCACAAAAATTTAAAATTTAAATTTGTATTAATAAAATTAATATTTTTAATTTTCTAAGAGTTATTTTTTAATATTTAAATAATTAAAAAAAAGAAGAAAAGAATTTGGAAGTAAAAAAAAAAATTAATTAAAGTTATATTAAACCAACAATAATCTATTATATCACAATTTGGATTTTAATGTCCAAATAGCAAACATACATACTCTCAAGCTGAAGAAGATTTCTCACTCCAAAGTTGAAACAACCACTTACTCTAAAGGGATTGGTCAATATGAACTAATAGAATTTTTTTAAAAAAAATAATAATTAAATGAGTAGATAATTTGCATGGAAATTACTAGGAAATTTCCTTCAAAGATTTTATGTCATTAATATATGAGACATGAAAAGTACTATTCAAGATGAAAATTCCTAAAAATTTGGATCTATATTTTGTACTAATTGTCCTTATCCATAAAAGTTTTTATAAAATCATTATAATAATAAAATACTAGAGTTTCATGGTAATTCTCCAAAAGGGTGGGATAATAATCAATTGCCCTTATCCATGGGTATATTTGTTAATTACTTTCAAGAAATGGCAAATATCAAATGGCTCCACTCATATATTTATTTAAATGACAATAGATTGGATTTAGAAAATCGTTTAAAACCTTCTTTTTAGTCTTTACTTAACATGGAAAATGTAATTAATTATGTAGTATGTGTCAAAACACTTTTCTTCCATTCTTAAAAATTTGTTTCCAAATTATAATAATTCTGCTCTTTTTTATACAAAAACAAATATTTATTTTTAAATAATTTAAAAATACTTTTAAAATTGTACCTTAAAGCAGCCCAATATCCAATTTGGGCACCCGAATTGACCCGAACCCAAAAAAAAGCATCTCAGGCAGCTCAGCGTTGAAACCTCTGGGAATTTCTCCATCACATCAATCTTCGGAATTTCATATTCAACTCTCTTTCCCCTTCTCAATTTTTGGTTTATTTATAAATTTTCAGGTACTAGGTTCATCTTCCTTGTGTTCCTTTCTTATGTATTTTTTAATTTTGTTAAAGTAATGCAAAATTTCCTGAACTGTTGACGAACTCCATCTTCAATGGCAATAAAGCTTTCATCTTTAACATTTTCTCATAAAATCTTCAAGTGGATAAATTTAACTGCATGCATTTCTTCACTTTCGTGCGTCAAAACAATCACAGTTTGCCCTGAAACTGAGACAAACGCAGAAAACGATTCTGATATTGAGGCAAAGATTCAATCTTTGAGGAATAAGCTATGCCCGGATAATCTAATCCGGATTTTGGATAATACTGGTGATTCAAACTCTGCTTTTAAGTTATTCAAATGGGTCTCACTGCAAAAACGGTTTCAGCACACTGCTGATACGTATTGTAAGATGATTTTGAAACTTGGTTTGGCTGGAAATGTTGAAGAAATGGAGGGAATTTGTCAAAATATGGTAAAAGAAAGGTTTCCAAATGGGAAAGAAGCTCTTGTTTTGTTAGTTCATTCTTTTGTTGATCACTGTAGGGTAAATGAAGCAATAAGGGTTCTTGTCAATATGAATTCTGGTGGTTTTAAGCCATCCGTTGACGTATTTAATGCTGTGTTGGGTGCCATTGTGAAAGAGAAGAGAGGGTTTCAAGATTTTGTGTTTGTTTATAAAGAAATGGTGAAAGCAGGAGTTGCGCCCAATGTTGATACTTTGAACAATTTGTTGGAGGTTATGTTTGAAACAGAGAGAATTGAGTCTGCTTTCAATCAGTTTAGAAGAATGCATAAGAAAGGATGTAGTCCAAATAGTAGGACTTTCGAGATAGTAATTACAGGTCTTATTGCCAATAATCGAGTGGATGATTCAGTTGCTGTTTTAGGTGAGATGTTTGATCTTGGGATTCAGCTGGAGTTGAGTTTCTACACCTGTACAATACCAATGTTCTGTAGACAAAATAAACTAGAGGAAGCAATTGGATTGTTTAAAATGATGAGAGCTTCAAATCTTGTGGCTGATGAGTTGACTTATGAGGAGATGATTAGATGTTTGTGTGAGAACCTTAGATTAGATGATGCAACTGAGATTCTTGAAGAGATGATTGAAATTGGTTTAACACCCACTGTTGATTTGTTTGTTGCCATAGTAACAGGTTTTTGTGAAGTAGGAAAATTTGATGATTCTGTAAATTTCTTGGAAGACAAATGTGGGTATGTAACTTCTCCTCACAATGCTATGCTTGAATGTTGCTGCAATGCCGGAAAATTTTTTCTGGCAAAGAGTATCCTGTTAAAAATGGCTGAGAGAGGCATAGCTGATTGTGATTCTTGGAATGTTCCAATCAGATGTCTTTGCGAGAATGAGGAAATTGGAAAAGCCAATGAACTTCTTGGTAGAATGATTGTATCTTCAGTTTTTCCTGACTCTGCCACATACTCAGCTCTTGTTCTTGGAAACTGCAAATCAAACAACTATGAGGATGCTCTACAGTTATTTTATCAGATTTGTGCCAAATTTTGGGTTTTGGATCCTATATCTTACTCAAAGCTTGTGGAAGGCCTCTGCCGGGTCGAAAAGATTTCAGAGGCTGCCAAAGTGTTTTGTTATATGTCTAAGAGGGGATGCTCCCTTCATTCTTCCTCATTCAATGGGCTGATCCATGCTATGTGTAGCACAGGAAAAGTTGATAAAGCTATCAGGCTACGACCTTTCGCCTATAGGTCTGGTACTTCTTATACTACTTTGACTTACACAACAATCATGCTTGGATTGTCTAAGTTACAAAAAGCTAAAGATCTGCTGGTAGTTCTCTCACAAATGCTGGTTGAAGGTTGTTCTCTTGGTGCAGAAGCATATTGCATTCTCATACAAAGCATGAGTGCACAAAATCGAGCAAAGGATTGTGTTTTGTTTTTCAACTTAATGGTAAATGCAGGTTTGGTGCCAGATCAAGAAACAATGCGTAGTCTACTTTACTTTTTGGCTAACCATTCTCAGTTGCATGTGGTTTCATCTGGGATCGGTAAACTTGTATCTGAAAGTGAAGTTTTGGATTCGTCAATGTACAACATACTGATCAATGGCCTCTGGAAAGAGGGTCTCAAAAGTGAAGCCTTTTATTTATTGGACCAGATGTTGGAAAAGGGTTGGGTACCGGATGCTACAACTCACAGATTGTTGGTTGGGCTCTGTGTTGGAGAAGAAAGATATGGCGGAAATTATGGTTATAAAAATTGTACCTTGCAAGATAGTGTTAGTGACATACTTGCTGAGGGATTGGGAAATGCATGAATAGTTACCATGATTGGCAACAAATTTCAGTTGGTAAACTGCCCAATTCCTCCAGTGGATACTTCTCCATCCCAAACTTAAGACAGAGGGTGTGTCTCAACTCCCAATCTCATGACAGATCAAGGTTCCCGTGAGCTCAGTCTTTCATGGTATTTGGTTGTATGACTACCAGGTTAGTTAACTTCTTTTTCTTGTTGTAGAATCTGTAACATGCTATAATTAAACAAATTCCAGAAGAAATTTACAAGTCTTGGATATTTGAATTATTTCATATTTACTATTAGAGATTTTACTTGCATTCGTGAATCTCAACATTCTGTTAGTCATATGCAATATCCATAGGGAAGACCTGCTGTTTAATTTTGTCTCTGTCATTTCTGAAAAATGATAAATTGATCCATTATTTTTATTGGCTTAATTTAGAATGCTGACAACCTTTCTTGTACTCAATCCTGCTAGGATGGAGTCAAAATCCATTCTAGGTTAAGCTTTACATTTTATTGGCAAGAGTAGGAACTGAATTTAGGGAAAATTGGGACTTAGGTTCTCGGGAAACTCTAAAACACATGTTAAAGAAAGTATTCAATTCTCTTTTAACACAGAAGCTCAGCCTCACTCCCTTCCCTTTCACAGATGTCCTGTTTGTATTCTGATATGGAGATGGGAGTCAATCAGATTTCAAGCTACCTCAAAGAATTTGAAGTCACGACTGTTCATCTGAGAGAAATCTAGAATTCTATTCTTTGGATGGCATGGCATGAAGAGAGCAGAAAGAAAATAATTAGGAAGAATTAAGGCCCAAACAGAATGCTAGTTTTGCAATATGCAGACCACGCCAGATAGATACAATTCTACCAGCTATTGAGTTCACGGCATTTCTCCTTCTTCCTGGAAATAATAAATGAACACAGTTTTTGACAGATGGACAAGAACTGTGGACTAAATGATCTGGGAGATTAAGCAGCCTTGATGGGGAAAATGTCTGAACGCCGTTTTTGTCTCTATGGAGTTCTTTCGAATCAAGGAATGAAAATTCGTTCTAGCATATGGTAGGTTATTGTTTAATGTAGAACTAACCTGCTGGGACTTATCAACTTGGTTGAAAAATTCAGGTGGTTTTATTCTTCATCTGCTGTAAGATTCTTACCAAGAAGAACATGGTGTTCAGTTTTGGGAGTCATGTTATATTAAAATCGGCTGTATTATAGAGTTCCTAACGTTTTCTTTACAATATTCCAATTTTTTATTGTTATGTCCTAAATTTTCTGTTACCTTGTCCAAACGGACACTTATTTGCAGCTCCTAATCACCAAACCGTAGCTGTTAGAAAAAACATTGACAGAAAATAGATGCAGGAAAGAGTTTGAGAGATAACAGTAGTTAAATTTGACAATCTGGTATGCACTCCTTCAACCAGAGAAACAATGACAGGAAGCATCAACTAATGTCTACTGCATGTTGTATCTAAGAAGACTTATAATGTACAAAGTTCTTCCACAATGGGAACACAACAGAATAGAGAATTTTGGACTATAAATACATGGCCATACTGGCAACAACAGAATGTGATATAGCAGCTTCAGCACATGAGATGTGGAACAGAGATTGCATTTGAATTTCACAGAAAGATCTATTAAAGAAGTATCATAAACTTGATATAAAGAAGAAACATGAGCAAAAATAAAGGGTCACAAACAACAAAAGCCAAATAACATGAGCAATTTTGTTAAGAAAATGCTCTAGACTATTAAACAATTACATATGGTTCAAGCTGATAGGGTGACATAAATCTTCAAACTGACGGTTACAATACTGATCAACAAAGTTATGTAAATAGTTGTTCATGTGACACTCAAACAAACAAAGAAACAAACATAATCCTAAAGCTTGCAGCAAAGAAGTTGGAATTTAGAAAAGAATTTCTCAATGCAAGGTATGGCATCCAAATCTCAACCTGAACCCTCGAGCTCACAAGCATCCAGTATGAAGAACAAACAAGATATCTGATATGAGATGCCACTCCAGAAAGGTGAAATTGAACCATGGTGCTAGTGAGAAGATTTTCTCTTAATTAACTTAAAGCAATGTGAAACTGAAAAGAAGACATGCCAGTACTTTTTCACTGCAAGCAGATACCTAGACACCAACATCCATCCCCACAAGAAAGCTCATAAAACAGAAATTGCAATGGACAAGCAAATTTGCTATTATATTTGTATTCACACTAAATAAAAAGAGTGAAGCAAAAGTACAACTGCACCAATGGTAATGGTACTGAATTCAACTCTACTCAATTACAGAGAATTGAATTACATAATTAAGTGTTCTTCTCACTGAATAATGGAATGTATATCTATAAAAATAGTCTTGACTTATTCTGGTAGAAACAACTCACAAGAACAAGCGAAGACCAAAACCAATAAACCTTAAACCTAAGAAATTCTCAACACAAAACAAAAACAAAAACAAAAACTTTTAACAATATTAAAAAAAAATAATTCCACACTCTCTCTATACTGAAATTAGAAAAATAATTATACTTTATCAGTTTGGATACTGTTTATCAATTCCTGAGATATAGTCCGTTTCTGGTTATTGTTGAAGAAACTTGCAGACCCAGAAAACTGAACGGAGCTTTCTTTATTTTTGGAAATCAGAAAGGCGACGTGTTCCAACGCTTCTCTAGCTTTCTTCCTTGACAAAGCGGCCTCTTTCGACTTCTTTTCCGCTTCCATTCTCGCCAACAACACTGCCTTACCCATCGAAGCCGCTGCAATTTTCGCGGCACATAGGAGCACCGCTGCAGACTTGCCGTCAATTCTATCTAGACGTTTTGTCTTGGACGACGCGTGGGCCGGTGCTTTCGAGACTGAATTGCTGAAAGCAGCGAAGGATTTTGTGGGGTCGGAGCAGGGAGGGCAGAGGTAGGGTTGGGAGAGGGAAATTGAAGAGATTGACGTGGCGCAGTGAGAGTGGGTCAAGGAGGCACATTTGGAACAGGATATGCGTTTAGAAGGGTGGGGAGGATTGGAATCGTAGAAGGAGAAGCAAACTGGACAGAACAACGACGGATGGAGCCGTAGGACGCAGGGAGTGCAAAGTCTGCGCTGGACACCGCGTAGACGAACGTGGAAGAGGAACCCGCGTGTCTGGGTCCCGCAGTTCCCGCATTCTCCTGCTGTTGTGGCGGTTGTTATAGTACTGGTGGTCGACGGAGTTGCGGGTGGCGTATGGTGATTCATGGTGGGAGGGTTTTGTTAATTATTGATTATTAGGGTTTTATGGGAGAAGAATTTCAAAACAGGAATTTGATTGAAATGGTTTTATTTTTTTCTAGTAAAACGAGGTCGTATAGGAATAACGACCGGGACCCAGTTGATTGTTTATGGCAAATTTTTCTATGCTTGGCAAATTTATCTGTGCTGCAGTGGAAAAAACAAATTTGACATCTTGTCCCAATTCTGCTATTTAACAGAAAGTCGAGATGAATGTTAAATTTCACCAGACAATCTCCGTTCGTCAAATTAAAATCTCCAATCTCCACTCCCCATCTTACGATACTCGAAGAAATACAACTCAAATCTTCACGTGCAGATTGATCTATAGAGTCTATTTTACCTCATATCGAATTCTTCTTATAATATATCTTCCATGCAAGGAGAAACAAGAAACTGGCTAGTCTTTTTCACTCGGTTTTTACAACATGAAACTCTGTTTTAAGTTCTGTTTAATGTAATTTTTGGCATTGGATTTCAGCGGGAATCACATCTCTTTCATGAAAACGAAATTTCGTAGGAGCCACCAAGTATTTGTGATTGCACAATTAAGTTCAGTAGCAGAAAAACTGCAAAATCCTGGCAAGAGAGAACAGAATCTTAGCGGAAAACTCATGTTTCTCTACTATGAATTGAATCACCGAGGGCAAATATGAGCAAGCATTTGAGATTTTCAGAATACTATTTGTCAGGGTCGCTACTAACTGTTAACAAACTATCAGGAATTCAAAGTTAAGCCTTATAAAGAATAATGGATAAAATAAGAACTACCACTACAAACTACACAGCTCCAACTAATTTCTTCTGCTGTTATTTTGAAACTAAACTACAAGGTTTCCATATCTCCTGCTGTTCCTTCAAAACGTTTGTTAGATGTACAGATGGTCATTCCCCTAGTCCTTTGACGTGATCCCCTATTAAACAGAACAAGGAAAGCGCAATAGTCAGTTGATCGCAAAAAGCAAAAAAACTTGGACAGCTGATCAGAAGTTTGAAAAGAAAGCCATATCATCAGCATCTAAAGAGTGAAAAAGATTGTCCAAGCATGCATACACTCTAGTGGTCAAACTGTTAACAAATTGGCATATCAATGGAAATGTTAGAGCATGCATAGGGAAGAAACACTGGAATGTAGACAAATTGGAGTACACGTGCCATAACAAATTCATCAATAAACCAGTCATGATCCTACATGCCATTGAACAATATCTGCAAGTTAGAAACTGATGTAGTCTACTCACTTTAAATGGGTATGAACATGGATCTTACTTAAATATTTGGCATCTGACACTCTACAAGGACTCTTTGCATGTGGATTTGTTGTGTCCTAGACCTTTGCATCTGCTGCATTGGAGCTGACGCTTCATTACATCTTGGGATCCAATTTTCTTTGTAGTAGGTCGGCCAGGTGGACGACGAGTGGGAGGAGGGGTGACGGTCACTGCAAGCTGAGAAGAAGAATCTTTCTGCACAGGCCGATCAAAATCTGGAATAGGATGTATCGGCTGTGAATATGTTGATCTGTAGGTCTCAATTGTAAAGTATCTTAAACAATAATCATATGGGCTACAGCCAATACAACTAAGAACAGCAATAGCATGGCAGCATGGTAAACCAGTAAGCTGCCACTCTTTGCAACTACATTCCCAACGATCAATATCAACCACTTCAATAGAGTCCCCACGAACCTCAAATGTTCTACCGGCCGACAGGAGCACTTGCAGGTTACGCATTTTCACACTCTCCTTTTCTAGTTTTTCTTCCATGGATGGAGCTAATCTTGATCTCCACTGGTTAGAATCTGCTCGCCTAGTATAAATCAACTCCATAATCTTACCCCGTATCACATCAACCATCTGTGTTATTGGTAATTCATGTGCATCTGACACCCAGCTGTAGAATAGCTCTCCAAAGTTTGACGTCATATGGTTATATCTTGCACCCTGAAAAAATGCATTTGCCCAATTCACATACTCGCTCTGAAGGATCCAATTGTAAGCTTCCAGAGAAATACTTTTTATGCTCTCAATGCTCCTTTGGAAATCTTCAGGTTTTGCGGCATAAGCAGCTGCATAAAAATCCTCAATCATAAGCCGCCTCACCTCGTGGGAAAACTGCCCCTTCAAGTCTTTTATAAGTTGTTCTGTCAAATATCGTAAGCAATAGCCATGAAATGAACCCTTAAATATCTCAGCAATTGAATCCCTCAGACCCTTCTGTTTGTCTGCCACAAATGTTATAGGACAAGTATATTCTGATAATGCAGACTTTAATTGCATTAAAAACCAATGCCAGTTATCATCAGTTTCTGCATCTACTACAGCAAAAGCAACAGGAAACACTCCGTCATCTCCATCAGCAGCTGTTGCAGCCAACAATGAACCTTGATATTTTGACTTCAAGTGTGTGCTATCAAGGAAAAGGAGAGGCCGACAACCTTGAATAAAGCCACTCAATGATGCATGGAATGAAACAAAGAGTCGATGAAAACTTGAGTCCTCCTTAGTGGTGAAAGTAGCAAGACTACCTGGATTGGTCTCCATTATCTTCTCACAGAAAAAGGGCAACTGATTATATGCCTCTTTATATGAGCCCTGCAGTTGCTCCTTTGCTATTTCTTTCCCACGCCAGGCCTGAAAGTAGTTTAACTGGATCCCATATTCCTGCTTGATATCATTGACAATATCCTTGGGCTTGTAGTTGGGGAAAACTTTCAGCTTCTCCTTAATAATACTAGCTACCCAACTCCGAGTTGCCTGGTGCCCTGTTGTCACAACAGCCCCTTCACACGTATGTGTTGGATTCATCTTCTTGATACATATTAGTTGAGTAGTTGACAATCTTGATGCATGAATTCTCCATGGACAACCTTCTGCTTTGCATTTAACAGTCACTCGATGACTATCATTCTTTTTATACCTAAAAGCAAATTGATGTGCAATGGCATATTTACGCAGCAATTCTCGAAACTCATGAACGCTGCTGAATCTTTGGCCTACACCCGTGATAGTATTCTGCCACTGTTGAGCAGCTTTAACATGCTTCTCATCATTGGAACCAACAAAGGGAAGAATGGGTGAAATTTCCGCTGGGAGTTCAATCTGTACATCATCAATAGTCACATCAACATGGTTGGTATCGACTATGACATCAAGAGGTGCAGCAAGCGGGATGACGTGATGGTTTGTACCATCCACCATGTCTTCGACAACATCAAGAGGTGCATCAACTGGAGGCAGTGCTTCTGACAAGGTTGTTCTGCTCGATCTGCAAAGTCAAGAATTACCAAACTTATACTAACTAATCCAAATACAAATGAAATTTCAGCTTGAACATAGAGAAACTACCTACTGGCAGGCAAATTTGAGACATCAGGCTCAACAATTTCTTCAATTATGACAAATACATCAGCAGTGACAGAATCGCCATGAAATTTAATCATCCGCTTTAGGTCCTTGTCATTGGAGATTGTAATTAGAGTTTTCTTGTTACCTGGGAGGAAGTATTTGAGAGACATCATACTAATACTACAGTTAAACATTTCGGCCACTTCTGTCTTGAAGTCACTAAATGTCATTTGTTCGTCAACGTCAATGGCATGTGCATCACCACCCTTGTACAACAAAGAACCATCCTTCTCCGTCTCAAATTCACCGCCCAACTGACAAATCACTATAATTTTCTTCCCCGCCATGACCTGACAAAATCAATCAAATAAGAAACTGTAACAAATAAGTGAAAAGGCAAAATACCAGAGAGAACAATTTCTGATACTATGAACACTTCGTTGCACAAAATAACTAAATAAAATAAAAGCTAAATTAAATTGAAAAAATTTTAAAATAAATTGGAAACGTTTCCACTATTTATCAGATAACAGTTAACCAAACTTAAATTAAATTAAGTGAAAGCTTTCAATTTTAGACAAAGTTAATATTGAAATTATGAAGCATCCAAATCTCATTACACAGGAAACAATAAAACACTAAATTCAAAGTGGATTGAGCGGCCCAATGAAACTAACTACTCTGCTTAATTATAACACATGTAAAATTATTCCAAAGCCAAAAATTCATTAAATACTACACAAGTTTCCAAGCAACCAAACAAACGAAAAAATTTTCCAGAACTCCAAAAATTTGGAAACTAAACAAATAAACATACCACGCAAAAGCCAGAAAAATTTTCACAAAACTTTACAAAAGCACCTAATTAATCAAATAAAGTGCAAAATTTTTATCCACTATAAAATCCAAATAAAACAAAATCACCAATTCAAAATTAACACGAAAACCCTAAAAATTTACAAACTGGGTACGAACCTTTTCAAAAAATTGAAGTAAAGATGCCTGAAGAATTTGAACTTGGGGACTAATAATTGGGTCCTCACCATTCACCAAATCAGAAAACCTGAACAAGAAGAAGAAGAGCCACACAGGAACAGAGAGTTTTTTTTTTTTTTTTCTTTAATGTTTTTATGAATTTAGTAAAATTAGGGTTTTTATATTTTACTATTTTTGTAAATTAGGACTAGAATACCTAACCTAACCAATCATAATTCATGACACGTCAGCATGAGTCTTAGGGTTTTTTTGGTAGTTTGTTGCCACGTCAGATTGAAGTGGATTTGATTGGGACCCATGTTAGTTGTGGGTTCTTTTTCTCAAGGTTTTTCTTTTTATTTTATTTTACCCAGGTCTATTTTGAAAAAAAAATTCCCATTTAATTACTTTGTGATTTGTCTTCTTTTTCAATGAAAGTAATTTGAGAAATTGGTCCATTCTTATGGAAAAACAAAAATAAAATTATCTATTTGTAATACTTACATATTTAGGATGACCTTATTCTTGATAATACAAATTTTAAGAACTTTAACACTAAATTTTAAATTTATGATTTCAAATTTAATGAAAAAGAAATTGAACTCTTCCACTTCTTATTCTTAGTTTCATAAAACAATTTTAGGATATGAGGCTACACAATGTAAGCCCTCTGTAACCCAACATCATAATGATATTTAGTAGTGTTTATATTGTAAATTTGTGGTAACGTACAAATACTATTGTATGTCTAAATGCTGGGACTCCTAGTATTCATAGAGTCCGTTGGATTTGATCTATCCATCCATTTATTGTCTTTATATACCGTAGTCTTACCCCAAATTTGATCCAAATACACGTTAACACATGAAATCGCAAATTGATAAACAATCCCAATGGGAAAACGATGCTAAATGTAATGAAGAGTTAAAAAGCATAGAGCAAAGCTTTATTACCCTTGCCTTGGCTTAAGTTTTGTCTTGTTAATGAAATCTACAATACTTACACATATTACCAAGTTGTTTGATCTCCCCAATTCATCAAAGCAAGGAAAACCACTGTTTATGCGCTGATACATACATACATACATACATACATAAATACATTTATCTGCATTTTGCAGTTTCTTCATGGTACCTAAACCATGACAAATCGAAGGCGTTTCCATGCTAGGGGGCAGGGATAGAGTCATTCAAGATGAATGACTGTTATTTGTCAGATAACTGCTTCTGCTACCTCATTGAACTACAGAGAAATAAAAGACTACCAGTAAGAAAAACCTTATGAGCAAATAGATTCATGAGTATTGAGATAGTAAATTTCTCAGACAGGTATTTCTCGTTGAGAATATATGAGGTTTTTATAAGCCTTTTCCTCAGTCTCAAGGAGCAAATGAGAACAAGATGCAAACATGAAAACATATTGCCAAGTCATACTAACATAATCATCACAAGCAAGAAAATGTAACTTCAAGCACTGAAGCAAGATTGCTAACAAAATATGCATGCAGTAATGATAGTATATTTACCGGAAGATAGTTCTCAATCATTGAATTAAAAAACCGAACAAGTGAAATTTCAGAGTTAGAAAGAGCTTATAAACACTTCCAAAGATAACGAAAAGCGTTGTCCTCAGGATTAATCTGCCTAAGAAGAAATAATGACCACATAGGTATTTACGAGTTAGGATCACTGTTGGTAAAACGAACTGGATATGACCTCAATGATAATTTTACTAGCCTATATGAAATCATGCATATCATAGCAGTTTTTTCAATTAAAATCAGCTCAAATTAATAGGTAATTGTCTGACCTTTCCTGCATTTTAAACATCATGTATGAAATTCATGATTCTGCATATATGATAGAATCAAAATCAGGTACTTCAATCTTACCAGAACATATAGACAGTAGTCTCAAAACTGCACTGGTCCACGAGAAATGAACATCTAAAAATCTATAAGCAAATGAGATGTATGCGTGTTAAAATAATGAAATGAAAAATCATCTAATCCAAATCATACCTCTTCAACACAATAGAAGCGAACAAGTGAAATTATCATGAACAAGTTGCTTAATTGCATCCCTGAACCTGTAATAATCATCTGTTTTGTTGTAAACTTGATGAGAAATCCGAGCATATCCTGTAACCGGGTTTACCTCCCCATCTTTCAGTGCCCGAAAATAAATGGGCACTTCAACAGAAAATTTCTCTCTCAAGTGAGTTCTCAATTTTAGAGCATCAGACTCACTAGAAATCCCCAAACTAGCAGGTAACCCAACCATGACCATGCTGGAACACATCTCGGCTGGACACCCAAGATGTGTTCCCCATGCTTTCACCAACATCTCCCCCATCTCCACAACAATTTTGTGATTTCTCTTCTTGATTCCTTCAATTCCTCCTTCGAATCTATTAACAAACTCCAACACTTGAGGTACCACCAACTGAGCACTATAGTCCCTAGTACCAATCCACGCACTCTCTATAGCCAAGCCATTTCCATACTCATGAGACACAACAGGGTGATGCAAATCTCCACATTCGTTTGATTTCCTACAATACAAAAACGCAACAGAAGGTGGGCAAAAAAACCATTTATGCAAGTTACTAGCATAAAAATCAGCCCCGATTTCCTTCATATCAATATCAACACACCCAATTCCATGTGCAGCATCAACAAAAACGTTATCAACACCTTCTTCCCTACAAATCTTTACCAATTCTTTAACCGGAATCACAACACTAGGCATAGATGTAACATGATCAATCACAGCCAACCTAACTCTCCTACCATTAGCTTTCCCTCTTTCTAAAGCTTTCCTAAACTCACTAACAATTTCGCTAGCAGAATTAACAGGAAATGGTAACTGAACTTCAATTACATACCCACCAGCGCGTCTAACATAAGCTTCCACTGACTTCTTCACCGCACCATAAGCATAATGAAGCATAACCGCTGCATCACCTTTCTTAAACTTTCCGAGAGAAAATTCCCAAGCAACACCCTGCAAAACAATAGCAGCAGCGGTGGTAGCATTATCAACTATTGACACCTCATCAACATGTTCCGCATTGATCAACTTTTTGATCACTAATCTGGATTCCAAAATCCCTTTTTTCAGCTCATTGAAGTAAAAATTATCAGGTTGGCTGAGGTACTTGAGCTGCCAATTCTGTTGGGCAGAAATAACAGTGCTTGGACAGCAGCCGAAGCTGCCGTTGTTGATGCGAGCTATGGATTGATCATGGTGGGAGAATTCAGACTGGATTTCAGGGACTGAAATGAAAGATGGTGAAAGTTTTGGCTTCTTGGGCAAATGGGTATTGGATGTTTTAGTCTCAACTCCATTAATATCTATGTTGGTGTGATTGTCACGACAAGAAGACATGGGAGAAGAAAACTGGGGCTTTCTGGTTAGGGTTTGACGTAACTGAACCTGGAGGTCAACCGAGACAATTAGTTTGATGGACGAGAAGAAGGAATTTGACAACAGAGAGGGTATGGATTAGTGACATATGCAAATTTAATCAATTGGATTTGCCGAGTGAATTGATTTATGATGAAAGAATAATTTTATTTAAATTTTTTTTAAAACAAATTTTTAAAAATAAAATTTAAAAAGTGTATGAAAATTTTAATTAATTATATCTTTAAAATCAATGTGTGGCGATTTTATTTTATTTTTTATGAATTTGTTTTCAATTAGTATTTTTATTTATATACTCAAAGTATAAATATGATAATCATAAAATACTCCAAATTTAAATCCATATTTTACCAATGATGAATTCATCTTTATCGACAAAATCAATATTTATTTGGATTATAAAAATTTTTCCTCCTATAGAAATATGCCTTCTATAAAGTGTCTTTTTCCTATTGTTTCTTGTAATATGTAGGAAATATTCTATTCCCAACTTCAAATTTAAAAGTCGTTGTCATTTTCATTGACATATAGAGCATTCCCTCTTAGTGCATGTCCCAATATGAATGAAAGTGACTTTTTTCCTTTCATCATTTCCAAAAATTATTGCTGTTATTAAATAATTAACCCTAAGTTTCTCCTCGCTAATTGCATTATATTTGGATTTAGTGATAAGGTTAGGTTGCATTACAGTTAAATAATTCTAATCTTATTATTATTGTATTAAATATAAATATTTAGGATAGTGATGTGGCATTGTGGATTGATTGGCTTTGGACTTTACTTTGTATTATCTTATTATATTTCTTTATGTCAATTTGTGTGCATAAGTGTAATTAAATTATTGCAACTTGTGAAAATTTTATGGGTTTATGCCGACACTTGTTTTGATTTGTTAGTTTAACTAATAATGTGATGTAAACCCAATAAACTATGATCCAAGCAGATATAAATTACAAAATAAAAATGAAAAATTGTAAATAGAGGTAAGTTATAAGTAAAATACTCTAAATTTATATAAAAGAGAAGATCTCAATAAATGACTTGACATGATTTTTTATCTCAAAAATAGGAGGTGAAGGGACCAATTCTCCTTCTCATACGAATTTACCAATTTCGAAAGAAAATTTCCTTTAATTTCAATTTATTGTGAAATTTAAGACGTGTGAAAATGTAAAATATATAAAAGTTTTCAATTTTAATGAATACTATAAAATTTTGTAAGTTTGTCATAAAAACAAATCGCTTGTTCAATTTGTTTGCACTTTTAAACACGAAATATAATGAATTATGAATAAGAATGAGGGCAAATATTTTTATGTTTCAATGTCATAAAATGTTGTTATTTAATTGGGCATCATTTTTAACTTCTATGCTGAAAACTCATCTAATTTATTTACTTAAAAATAACTAATCTTAGTAAAATTTAAGATAAGTTTAAAATTAATGTACCAAAAATATTCATTATCATTTATCAAGGGTGAATGTGCAAATAATTAAAAACATTCAATACTAATAAAAGTAAAAAAATTTTAATTACTTTAAAAGTTGTGCTTTTGAAATATCATTTGATAGTTTAATTTGTTTATTTGGACTTTTTTTTTAATATTACAAATAATATTATTTATTATTTATAATTTATCAGTAATTTATAAAAATTTTACTAATGATAATAAAAAGATACAGATACTGTTGTAATACATCAATTACGTAAAAATTTGCCCTCTATGGAAGAAAGTTTATCTAAAATTTTTTTAAAAAATTAAACTCACATATTGTAGAAAATCACACTAACTGTAACCGATAGGAATCTGAGACCTAGTTTATTTGAACTCAATTAAACGGATATTTTAAGAAATTTACGGGATAGCAATATTTTTTGTCCCTCACAAGTTTCTTTAATTTTAACAATTTATTCTTTGTCCTTTTTTGAGGGTACCTCTCTGGTTTGCACCATGTATTACTACTACTATGTCTATAACTATTACTATTAGGGACTAAAATGTTAAAATTAGAGAAAATTATGTCCTGATTAATTATTTCGCCACAATTCAGGGACAAAAATGTTATTACCCCTTACTAAATTTCCTTCCATTTTTCCATTCTTGAGCTGTTGACCAGGTACAAACAGAAGAGATAGTAATTGACAGATGCACTAACATTTACAATTTTTTATTTTTTAAGAATAAAACCTCTCTAAAAGGAGGCGAGATATGTTAATAACGGAAGACAAAAAGGAAGTACATAGAAAAGAAAGAGGCACCGAAGCCACCCCTTGATCTAGAGAGCATATAGTTAGGAAATCCATAAACATCTTTTGAAAGCAAACCATTAATAGAAGCAGGCGGAGACTCCCACCAGTAGGGTATAGGGAAACTAAGACCCAAATTCGCCAAATTGGCACTAACATTTACGTGCCAGAAAGCAATAATCATAAATTGGACAATAATATATTCAACCAAAATCCACATCAAAGAACCCTTGTTATGCTGATTCCAAGCTATAAATATTCAGAATGACGAACATTTCCATAAACAAAAGTACATCTTTTTTCAGACACAATAGTATTGCACAAATTTAGTCCCGGAGATCTAGTAGTAAAAAGATCACTACTTGAATATCACTAATGATAGATGTTTGAGGATGACGATGATAAACCTCAATATGCAGTTGACCATTATCGCTACTTTCCCCTATCATAAGCAGCTATATTCTGAGGTTCACATTCTGGACTAAATAGGCGGACAAGCAGAGCTGTGCCTGAGCTCACAGAAACTGCTCCGCAAGCTGCCCAGCGAAGACTTCTAGGAACTGTGACTCTAGGACCTGCATGAGCATAGGATCATGATTTTTGCTGTTTATATTATACAGAGTACATGAAAATGTCAACATCATTGCAACAAGGAGGAAAAATCCTTAAATACCTTGAAATAAACTTACAGATTCAATTATGTCCTAAAATTTGAAGAAAAAGTAGGTGTGAATTATGGGTTTAACTTTGCCATAAGAATATAACAGAAACACACAAATAAGAAAATCATTTTTCAATATTGGAATTCTTGATATAGAGTTCAAAAGGAAAGTATAAGATCTAATCAATTTTCAATATTATATTCACATTTTTAACACTCAATATTATATTTGCAATTTTTTAACAATTATTTCCTTCAGCAAAGTATTTTATGTATAGGACAAGCACTGTTTCGACTTTCAATCACAATAATGTATGAAGACTCATTGAAAATGGATGTGCCAAATATAAAGTTTCTGTGCTAATGAAGTCCAAAGGAAATCAACTTTTGTAAGTTTTCATTTTAGAGCTAACAATTGAAATACACGAAGATGCATCATGACAATTCAAGATACTAACTGCATGATCATAACCACAGATACAAAAATAATATAAAATAAGTAAGTAGTATATACCATAATGGAGTCTACAGAGAACCCAGAATCCCAATGCTCCTCCAACAGTAAAAATGGCAGCCGTATGCCTCATTAATCTGGAACAAGGCTTTGCATCTGACCTCATCAGCTCACCATCCGAAAACCCAAAGAAACGCCTCAATGCCATCTATGTATGACTCTCCCAAACAATATAATACAATAAAAAGCTTTGAAGCCAAAAGACTGACTGGTGCTTGCTTTATTGCTCCCTCAGGACTTGAAACTGTTACAAGCTCAGTTCAAAAACGAGAGCCAAATGAAATTGGAACTCTTGAACACCCCACTATCAAGTCCCTGCAATAACCAATACCAACTTACTTCATTACAGAAACAAGAGTTAAATCTATCATAAGCTGGGTATAAACTTGTAATCATAAAAAAGCTGTGGCCCGCTTAAGTTGCTACAATATTATTTATTCAGCAATAACTATTAGCTGAAATTGGAGTCCTCCTGGCCACTCTATGAGGGAAGTCCTCGGGTCTGACTTCTGGGTCTTGTTCGGGAAGATGCAGATAAAACGCCAATAACCTATGTGAGGGCAGCTTCTAGGGCATATGCTTTTTTAAAGATCTAAAGAAGAAAGCTATCAACGCGACAATAAAGATTTCATAAGAAAATTTCGATTTTTTTTTTTTAAAAGGTAAAGGCATAGGTGAACTTTTGAACAATCATTTCAATCTTTTTCTTCCAATTCTAAGAAAGATAAATCCCAAAAAAATCCGTCAATAAATGACGAACACCATTATACAGATGATAGGAAAGGACTAAGGCAGTAATCTCGACGGAGAATAGCATAAGCTTTGATGAATAAAAATAAAAGAAGAATTGGTATAAATTCTCATAGGTGAAGCAAATCAAACCCATTTGCAGACAAACAAGAATAGTGGCTAAGAAAGCCCCGGAGATTGTTTGACGTGCATTATCACTAAAATACTTACCAAGTTTCATATAAAGCAAATTCTTCTCAAGGTTAACAATGAAAAAGATGCATACAAAACACTGTGAACTAGCAAACCCAGTAATGCTGTTGCATCTATTAACTAGAAACGATGAATAAACAAAAACAAAAACAGTTGTTCTGTTTTCGAAAAGCAGTTTTGTAAGTGACTCATTTTGTCGAACACTTGGAAGACAAACTGGAAATCAGCAATTCCTCGATGATAGATTTCCAAGGACAGAAAAATAACTGATCAAAATTTTCAATTAAACTAACGGGATAAATTTTACGGAGAGATTGCTAACCGGGTTTTGATTGAATTGGCTTGGATTTTCAAACTCTTTTCGCTGTCCTGATTTTCTTCTTCAATTCATACCAGAAGAGAATATAGCTCAATCATTCGGGTCGGGTCAAATCAATCAAAAAGTTGATCTATATGGTAAAAGATAATGGGCTGGCTGCTTGGTCCTGATTAAAACTGTCCAACATTTTGTAGTTTTATTTTTTGCAAAAATACTTATTGCATTGTTAAATAACATAATATTACAAATTACAATATTATAGTTTAATTTTACGTAATTAACGAGAATTTTTTTTTGAGTATTACATTTTATATATTATTTATAATCTACCTGAAATTGACATTATTGTAGTATAACCAACAATCAAGAGTATGCTCTTAATGAAAGAAATGTTTATTTCTTATATGCAGTGAGAAATCCCCCCAGTAGTAATTGGTGGGATTCGAACTCACCCCAACATTAGGGGTGAGTTCGATTAATCATCAGATTAAAGATTTTTATATTAAATGTCTTAATTATTACAAATAATACTTATAACAAATAGAGGTGGGCATTTTTCAATTATGTATAATTTTTAGTCAACTTGAAAATCGAACCAAATATTTTGCTTTTCAAAAAATATAACCAAAATAAATCAAATTGATAAATGAAATTAAATTGATTTAAACTAATTTGAATTGGTTTGTTTTAAACTAATTTAATTCAAGATCTTTTAATTTAAATCTTTGTATGATTTTAAATATTTTTAATAATTTTACACTAAAATTCATCAATTTTGTACATATTTAAGATTATTCATAATCTTAATTTCATAAATTTAAAAATTAAAACATTAAAGTATAATTTATCAATATAAAATCTTTTATTTGGTTTTCCATTTAGTTATCGATTTCGAACAATTGAACCAAAAATTTGGTCTTTAATTTATCAAATTGACAATTGAACCAAACCAAACAAGAATTTGGTTCGGTTTGGGTCATCGGTTTTTTACTTAACATAATAAAAATAATAATTATGGATAGTTATGATTTTTTTACTATCAATAATAGAACCGATTAATAATTAACATGATTTGCAAAAAAATTATTATTAATATTATTATACAGTAGAGATAATAATTACATTCAATTTTATCGGTTCGACTTATAAAACTCAAGCTCATTCGTGCTTTCTATCGTGTTTGTGTAATGCCTAAATTTAAAAAATTGGTGTGACCCAAGCAATAAGCTCATTAAATTTATGTTTTGTGTCATTTGCTAAGTATTAGACCTTTGTAGATTTAAAATTTTTAATTATTTTTAAAAAATTTTAATTTAACAAATTGTCAAAATATCTTTAAATTTAGTTTTTTATATAATTGTTACTATGTTTATTGTTAATTTTTTTTTTATTTTTAAATATTTTAATTAATTATTCATATTTTTATATTAGTCTACATCTTATCTCATTAAATTTTTGTACTAAAATGTAATATCTAATTTGAATCTATATAAGTACAAATATTATACTAACCTACTTTTTTTTTTTTTTTTTGATATTGTGATCAAATATTACTCATTTCATGCCAAACTATTCCCATTTGCCAACCTCGGTTGTGTTTTATGTTAGTTTTAAAAGTAAAGTAGTTTCAAGTGTTAATTAAACAGTTATTAATTTATAGTTGCTGATAAATTGATAGCAAAATTTACAGGATTTCAACTTTATTTATATTATTAATTGTAAGTAAAATTTATTGTGTTTTGGTAATAAATACTTCGAAAAAAAATTCAGAAATAAAGTGTGAATCTCTAATATTACAACTATTAATTTCTAAATTTTACTCGCACCATATAAATTATGAAAGTTTTTGAATCCTGAATACACTATTAATGACGTAAAACGTTCAATATATGTGAATATTAATATGAATAAAAATATATAAAAAAAAGACATATTAACTAATAAATAACGTGATATGATTATTTAAATAATTAATCTTATTATAAATAAATTTATATATCATAAACTTTGAACTTAAACCTAATACGATTATTAATTGTATAATATTAGATCGATTGGAATTTGTTAACTTTATATCGTATTATGCCATGTTGAGAAGTTTTGTAAAAAATTATTACCCTTTAAAAGAAACAATTTTAAAAAATGAAGGATAAGAAATTATTAAAATAAAAAAAATCATGTCTTAATTTTTTATTTTAGTAAATACAGAATTATATATTTAGTAATAGAGGAAAATTATGAAGAGCATATAACCCAATTTTGGCAATAAAACTAGATCACAAATTAACTTTTAAAGCTTTTATAATTGTTTTCCACCCATAAATTCAATCAGTATATGCATATATACATAAAATCACACACACACACATATACAATTTTTATAAATATAAATTCAATTTTCTTCAATAGTTTTAACAATTATTATTTAATTCGTTGCAATTAAAATTGTAAAAATTATAATATTAAAAATAAGATGAAAAATACAAGAATATATATATATATATGTAATAAAAATGAGATTATTAATTTATTACTAGCGAATATTTTGAAAATTAGAATTTTATATGTTTTTTGCGGTTGAAAATCTAATAATTAAATATTAAGAAATACAACACTGGGACCTATTTATTCTTTTCACTTTTTTCTCTCTTCTTCTATCTGAACATTCCATAACAAATACATATAATAATAAAACTTCATTTGAACAAATAGCTGTTCGAAAGAGCCAAAAGGCTTCTTTACTTTCTATGTAGTTAAGAACATGGAATCGTAGAATTACTTAATGAAATTGAGTTATCTATAAATGATTATGCAGGGAATACAATATATCTAGGATTTTATATTGTCTTAGCAGCCATACAAATTTGTTTACAGCAAAGCAAGGAATCAAATCGAATTGCTAATGAGGTTGAAGTATGCAGGGAATATAATGTTTGAGTCCTAATTTCCCAAAGCATATTAACCTTGCTTGCTTTGATGTTGGCTAAGGTTTTTATATATATATATATATATATATATATAAATTTCTCTGAGCAACTCTCAAATTCATTTCTTTCTTTCTAATTTAGGTATTTCTACAATATGTAATCTAACTTTATAATATGAGCATTTCTAAACTCTCTTTTAAAATAGGAAAAAATATCTTATTTTATATTTGTCTTAATTTAAAAGTACGAATGTAATTAATTTTTTTTCCTTCAATATAATTTAGAAATATTCTAGTCTAAAGACTTTTGGCTTTCAATTCTCAGTTAAAATAAATTAAAACTAATTAATCTTTAACCTTTTTTCCTATAAACTATTTTTGGTTAATCTTGTCTTTTTATTCTAAATTTTTTAATTTGCAAAAGTTTAATTAGTGAGTTTTATTATTATAAACTAATTAATCAATTAGTTAGGACAAAGTCAAGGGGAATAATTATATGAATTTATAATATATATATTAACTGGTAGAATTTTTTTTCAACCAAAAACGAAAAAGTGTGTTGAAAATAAAAGGAAAATTTTTAATAGTAATCAAGATTGATTTTCAATTATCTTAATTGATCACTGCTTATAATCTCTTTAAAAAATGACTAACTGAAATTTTTTTGAATAAAATGTTCTAATAAAAATTTTTTTTAAAATGATCAATTTTAATTTTCTTTATACTCGAAATTTTTTTTGTGTTCGAAAGTGAGCAATTTTGTCAAAAAAAATTAAGTTGATTATTTTTTAAATATATTTTGAACATCGATCATTTAAGAAAATTAGGGGTTAAGTGTGATCAACTGTGTTAGTTATATATGAAAAAAATATTTACATCCTTAATATTCTAATAATTAACAATATTTGATATAATATAATATATTTAAACATATTAATCCTGTTTTTTTAATGGCTAATATGCTAATATACAATATACAAGATAATAATACTCAAGTTGTTATTTTAAAACAAATATACAGATTACATTATATTTTTGTCAGAAAGACATCGTTTTGGTTGAGCATATTAATATTCACAAAGTGAGTACCTAACTAAAGTTAAAAGTAAATTTGACAAGTAAACAAAAATTTCCTTCATAAGCAACAATAATCTTCTACAGTTCCTTCATCCATAAAAGTTGAAGACACATTAAATAAAACAAATTAATAGGCAAAAGAATTAAGTAAGTAGCATAGATTATAGAATAATCCAGATAAAAATACAAAGCTCTCTCACCGTCTCTAACACCAACCAGCTGCATGCAATATGAATGTCTGCCAAAATTACAATGAATAATTGCCTGCACTTAATTATTCTGGATGCTCCATTGAAGTAGCCTGAAAATTCTTCTTTAGTACTCTGTTCTCCATAGAATGGGGCTGGACTGGTAATGAAGATATTTGATTATGAAATTTAGTAGAAAATTTCAACCTAAATAAAATGTATACATGCTTAGTCAACATAAGAATCAAAACTTCTCAAATAGATATTATTCCATTCATTACCACTACTCGTTCCATCTTATTCATCATCCTTTATCTCCACACCTTCTTCATCTTCATCTATGTTTATCGACTGCAAGAATCAAAACAGAAATTTTATTCGATCTTATGCTTCCCCAAAGAAAGCGCAATCACGTTTTGGAAAGGGTTGAATGTTTGAAAGTAAAGTTTGTATCTCCAATATATCCACTACCAGTTTTACCGAAAAGTGACAAGACACGCAAAATGGGGTTGGACTGATAATGAATATATTTAATTATCAAATTTAGTAGAAAATTTCAACATAAATAAAATGTGAACATAAGAGTCGAAAGATCTTACCAAATTACCATTGCCTTCTACATCCTCTATCTCCACATCTTTGCCATCGTCATCTATGTTTTTTCGCTACAAGAATCAAAATAGAAATTTTATTCATTCTTATGCTTTCCTAAAGACAGTGCAATAACGTTTCAGAAATGATCGAATTTATTGTTAAATTTTCTATTTTATATGTTTAATTTTATTTGAAGAAGTTACTCTCTGTGTTTCTTAACTTAAAAAATCAAATTAATACGTACCCATTCTTCTTCAAGTAGCTCTTGTATGGTTTTATTAAGGTCCCCCTTCCAAGACCATTTATCACTCCATTTGGATTGCTTTACTTTCTGCAACTTAGGTGTGCTTAATTCTCCTCCGCAGAAACTCTTCATCTTGGGACACATTGTCACAAAGATTTCTTCCAAAGAGGGGAATTTGAGGGTATGATTTGCAGAGCAAAAGGTTGTGAGACTGGCTAAATGTGAAAGACTCAACATCTTCAATTGGCTAAAAACAATTTCATAGTCTTGTGCTTCAACATCTCTCTCATCTGCTGCCACTACTTCTGTCAACATTTCGCATGATTCTACTGTCATTTTTCTTAGTTGCACCAGGCTCTTTGCTGTCGAGGACGTTCCTATGTTTCTCAATCCTGTGCATCTCCATACCTTCAAAGTTGTTAGATTCCGAAGGGATGTCGAGGATGGCACTAGATTATTAATCAAATTACTACAATCTTCTGCTTCTAGATGAACCAAATGTTCCATATTGGACTCTTCTTTCCAAATGTGCTTCAAATCAAAACACACGTTAATATTTGATATATCTATCCGCATCGTATTTTCATCAACTCTAACATATGAACTCAAATAATATCCTCGTATCTTGAGCATTTTCATGTTGTGAAATCTCTGCAGAAAATCAAGTGATGAAATAACAGTTGACTCATCCAATCCGACATAAAGATATTTAAGATTGCAAATGAGGTCTTCTGGAAACTGCCATATCTGTGCTATTCCTTTTCCTCTTACAAATAATCTTTCCAAATTAGGAAAAACCTGCGACCAATTAAAATATATTAATAATTAATGGATAATTTTTTAAATAAAATTGCTATTATATTAAATAGTAATTGTGTAATTTTTAATAGTGTAAATTTTTGTTACTTTGCTCTCTCTCTCTCTCTCTCTATATATATATATATATAGACCAATACACAAATACTGACACACATGTACAATTAAGCTGACTGTCATACCTTTTGGGGCAGTCTGTCCTCATTAGAGTTGAGAATATTCATCACTATTTCCCCTCCACTCATCCCTAACTCCTTTAATTTTGGCCATTCAGTAGCATATATTCCTGGGCAAAACATTTTTAAATTTGGCAACGTAAAGAGCTTAAGAGATTTTACCCTTGGAAACACTAATCTAGTATTTGTTTCTGCTCCTTCTTGATCATCTGCAACATAAACAATTTCCTCCACCCCACATTTACTTATATAAAGACTTTCTAGTTGTGAGAGACTTTTAGCAATGGACATTGGAAACAATTTTTTTAGTCTATCACACTCAAAAATCTTCACTTGTTTTAGTTGCTCAAAAGAGAGAAACTTTTGGGGGTCATTACTCCATACATATTTATCCTCAGAATTTGCACCTTCCAAATTAAATATCACTGTTAAAGCCGAGCATTTGGATATTTCAAGATATTGGAGTTGAACAAAGCTTTTAACTGTAGAAGATGAAAATAGACATTGTAAACTATCGCATTCTGAAAGCTCCAATGTCTTTAACTTTGGTATCGCCACCTGCTAGCAAATTATCTTGTCACAATCTTATAATAATTTATCTTCCAAAAATAAATATATATAATCGTACAACATTTCAATTTACTGACATATAAATATTATTCAACACAATTATGCAAATAGTATGGATCAAATGTGAAATTGTGTAGCAGCATTAATATTTATTATGTATTGAATTTAAATAAATAGTACAGGTTTAGAGTTAGGTTAACTTTCAATTGAAAATCAAAAGTTTTGATATTCTTACTTAAACAAATTATGGAAAAATAGCAATTTTTTTCTGATTCATTCAATTGTACCACTTACGTCCATGTTGTTTTAAAATTACATTTTACCTCCCGACCATCCAAATTTGGCCGTTAATTGTTAGTATGTTTAACCAAATTAAATTTATGTTTGGCTTAAACTATAGCCTAACTCAACTTAATTTTTTGAAAAGAAAAGAAATGATATTTGTAAATATGAGAGTTTATCTTAAATCACATTGTATAGACTTTATTATGTGAAATTTTCACATCTCCAAAAGATTACTACAGTGGAACACACTCTTGCAAAGATATGCGAATTCTCGTAGTTAGTCTCTGAGAAGCCATTCCCTATAAATCACATTGTAACACTATTTTCTTTTGAAAAACATGTGCACTAATTAAAGTATCTTGCAATATCTTTTTCTCCTTTGATATAGTAGTGAAAAAAATTTATTGGAAAGAAGAAACGAAATAGATGAAATTAAGAAAATTAAAGATATATTACTGTGCACCTTTTCGCCGAAGAAAGGTAATAAAATTCTTTTGTGGTTGTCTGTGCTTATATTTTTCATCATGAATTCTTTTAATCTTGGACACCTTGCTATCGTCAATTCATTCAAGGATGGAAATTTAACATGATCACCTGATAAGAATTCTGTGAGATTTTCATGATCTTACATTGCCAGAAAGTATAATTGAGGGAACATTACATCCTTACCTTTGTCAGTGACAACTATCTCTTCTAAGACTTGGCATTCAATAATTATCAGGTATTGGAGTCGAACAAAGCTGCTAGCTATAGAAGATGAGAATAAACACGTTAAATTATTACAGTTGTCTATTATCAAACTTGTTAAATTTGTAATGCCAGAAGACACCGCTGCAACTTGGTTTTGCCAAATCATTTGAACATCTATTCCACCCAAGTCCAATACCTCCAAGTTTGGTAAGGCAACCTATCGAAAAGTCAAACAAAATCCTCAATAAAATTATTTTAATTAATATCAACAAATATGTTAATATATATAACATAATAAAATTAGATGCAAATAATAATTAAATGATCTACTATGATTATGCTTATATTAATAAAGTACCTCTTCGTTGAAAAGTATATGGGAAACATTGACATTGTCTTCCAAAATAATTTCATCTTGCCCTTGTTGTGAAATAGAAGGTATCTTCAATTTAGAGTAGAAGCTTCTGAGTTGAGAAGGTATTTGAGTTTAAGTGAACGCAGTTGATAGAGTTTGATGCTATCAATCACATCAATATTACTATTGAATTTATCTCCTCTTTCAATTACAAAAATATCTTTCATATTGTTGCAGTCAATTACTTCAATTGACTCAAGCAGCTGAAGTCTTCTAGCAATGGAGAGTGGAAATAAATTTTCTAACTTATGACACTCTTCTACCTTTATCTTTCTTAATTGGCTAAAAGATGACTTTGTTGTGACTTGACCACTACATATTTTCTCCAGGTTAACTAAATTTCTAATCAGTAATGACTCTAAGATAAGAAAAACATTAGAAGTGACACAGTTCATCGAGTCAACAATACACAAAAGATTGTCATTTTTTCTGACCCTGAGATACTTTAATTGTGGAAAACCATTTCTGTCTAAGTTAAAAAGAATACTCTTCATGTCTTGTATTCCAACTAGACGAAGGTCTTGGATTCCCTTCAATTGCATGATATGTCCGTCGTTGGTATTGGTGAGTGACAGCTTGAATTTTCTACAACTATTAGGTGTTGTAAAACTCCACATCCAATCTTCATCAAATTCCGTATCGTTCTGACTTTCTATTGCTATTTTGTACCTTTCCAACGTTTTGAAGGACAAGTCTCTTGGTAGAGTATCAACATCTTTAATTTGTATTTCTAAACAAGTAAGTTTAGACAAATGCTTCAACTCACTAAGACTAGCATTTTCCCTTGCCTTGTCAAGCCCTTCCTTCTTCCACTCAAACTCATCCATATATAGTTCTTCCAAAGTGGATAAACTTGATATGACATTTGGTGGAATAACGCGGACATCAGTACTTCTCAAATCAAGGGACTTTAGCCGAATCAAGTGACGGACGTCTGCTGACAACCGCTTAATTTTAGAATTCCTTAAAGAAAGGATTTCTAATTTTGTCAACTCTCCAAGAATAGCCACGTCATCCAGTTTGCAGTTGTACAAACCTAATGCTTGAAGATTTGATAGGAAAGGAATTGATTCAGGTAGTGACGATAAATCCATGTTAGCCAAGACTAAAACTTTCAGCTCTGTCATTCTTCTGAAAAAATTGTTGTGGACTTTCAAATAAGGATAAGAACCTGCCCCAGAAATAGAGAGAAGCTTCAATTGCTGACATTCCAACACAGGAGGAAGCTCACCCGTCTTAACATCTTTTAGGACAATTGAATGGTAAGCATTTAGTGTACTCTGTTCTGGCCACTTCAATTCAGCATCCTGTTCGTTTGTAAATGCATGTCCATCTGTAATTGATTTAACAACATCACGCACAACATCATGCATAGAGAAATCATGACGAGTGGCATTACCACCGAGTAATAAACAAGAATCTTTGAGTTGTTGGACCAACGTTTCTACTCGTGCACGTCTTCCTTCCATCCTGTTGATGCTTTCAAATAAACCCAAGCCTATACCCTACATCAACAGTCCAATTGATGTCAGCCTGGCATATCGTATAAGCAAAAGGGTTTTCTGTAGTTCCACTCTTGCTAAATATTTGTAACTCAACTCTATCCTTGCATATATGTCTTGATCATAATGGGTTGGATTTCCTCCTTTTTTGAGATGGCCTAAATTTTATCTTCTATAATAATTAAGTTCAATTAAGTTAAAAATATTTTAGTCTTTTCTCAAATAGAGTTTAGTGTTTTTTTGCTGCAATATATACATGTGAGTTAAGAAGAGAGAGGCGTGCACTGTTCATTGTCTAGAGAGAGAAAGTACTGTTCATCATTTAGAGAGAGGTAGAATAGTAAATTTGAGACAGTTTTGATCAAGTGGCTAATTGGAGATCGATTCGTGGTCCGATTGAGCTGAAATTTTACTAGTAGCTTTCTAACTCAGAAGAGTAAATTCTGAACGGTAGAGATCAGATTTGGAGCTCCCTTTTTCCAGATTTCGTGGTTGAAAGTTAGGCTACCATTATGGTGATGTTTTTTCTTAAACTCTCTCTAATTTCTTTATGAAACTTGATTGTTTGCCAAGATTGTGTGATCTTGAGAATATTGTGGATGTGTACCTCTAGTTCTAATTAGAGAGAAATTGTGTATTCCCATTATTTGATTATAGTGGAGTTTTTTGGGTAGACTACGGTCCCATGGTTTTTACTCCTCACATTGGGGAGGTTTTCCACGTTAAAATTGATTGTGTTATCGTTGTTTTGTTGATGACGTGGTTGCTGTCCAAGAATTGATTTTATGCCAAAAATTGTTGTTCTATTTGTTTGTTTCCTATTAGGTTCACGCAAGAGGGGATAAGGTAATTATTGTGCTTCCGCAAATTGGTTTATATTAGTTTATCCCAACAAAGTGGTATCAGAGCTTTGGTTATATTTGTTTTCTGCCTTGTGTTGAATGATGGAAGCTAATACAAGTAGAATGGTTAATTTGAATGGTGCAAATTATCATTTATGGAAGGGAAAGATGGAAGATCTTTTATATGTGAAAGATTATTATTTACTTGTGTTTGAGAAACAGAAACCCGATAATAAAACAGATGCACAATACAAGTTACTTCATTGTCAAGTGTGTGGGTATATCAGACAATTGGTAGATGACAATGTTTTGAATCACATCAGTGGAGAGACAGATGCAAGTTCTTTGTGGAATAAACTTGAAGAGTTGTATGCTAGAAAAACCAGAACAACAAACTATTTTTGATAAAGCAGATGATGAACTTGAAATATCGGGATGGAAAACCTATGACAGATCACTTGAATGTATTTCAGAGAATCATTAATTAGTTGGCTGGAATGAACATCAAATTTGAAGATGAAGTACAAGGGTTATGACTTTTAGGCACATTACCGGACTCATGGAAGACATTTAGAATGTCATTATCTAACTCAGCTTCTGATGGTATTATCACCATGGAATTGGCTAAGAATAGTGTTCTGAATGAAGAGGATAGAAGAAAGTCACAAGGTTCTTCACATTTAGATATCTTAGTCACAGAAAAGAGGGGGAGGAGTAAGAGTAGAGGTCCGAAGAATAGAGATAAAAGTAAAAGCAAGACCAATAAGTTTGCCAATGTTGAATGCTATCATTGTGGTTTGAAGGGGCATATAAAGAAATATTGTCGACAGCTCAAGCGAGACAACAAGAAGGATAAAGGAAAGGAAAAGAAAAATGATGACAGCAGTGATGATGATAAAGTTGCTACTGTTACAGATGACTTTTTTAGTATGTATGATGATGATGTCAACCTTGTGTGCCATGAGATCAGCTGGGTAATTGATAGTGGTGCCTCCATTCATGCTACATCGCGAAGAGAATTTTTTATATCTTATACATTCGGTGATTTTGGAGATGTTAAGATGGGAAATAATGGCTTAGCTAAAGTCATAGGCATGGAAGATGTGTGCTTGGAGACCAATAATGACACGATGTTACTTCTGAAAAATGTCAAGCATATTCCTGATATTCGTTTGAACTTGATTTCTACAGGTAAACTTGATGATGAGGGTTTCTCTAGCAACTTTAGTGGTGGTAAATGGAAGCTTAGCAAAGGTTCTCTGGTTGTAGCTCGAGGAAAGAAATGTTCTTCATTGTACTTTATGCAAGCAAAGATTGCAGACAGCAGCATCAATACAATGAAAAATGAAGATACAATTGAGTTATGGCATAGAAGACTTGGTCACATGAGTGAGAAGGGTTTGAATGTTTTGGCCAAGAAGAACATGCTTTCTTGGTTGAAAAATAAATCTTTGAAGAAATGTGTTCATTGCTTGGCAGGGAAGCAAATTAAGATTACCTTCAAGACATCTCCACCTTCAAGAAAATCAGGTATACTCGAACTAGTACACTCTGATGTTTGTGACCCTATGAAAACAAAAACACTTGGTGGTGCTCTCTATTTTGTGACTTTTATAGATGATCACTCAAGAAAGCTGTGGGTTTATACATTGAAGACAAAGGATCGAGTACTAGATGTGTTCAAACAGTTTCAGGCCTCAATTGAGAGACAGACTGGGAAGAAGTTGAAGTGCATCAGAACTGATAATGGGGGAGAGTATTCTGGACCATTTGATGAGTATTGTAGATAGTTAGGAATTCGTCATCAAAAGACACCTCCGAAAACTCCTCAGTTAAATGGGTTAGCTGAGAGGATGAATAGAACACTAGTTGAAAGAGTGAGATGTTTGCTTTCACAAGCACAATTGCCAGTATCTTTTTGGGGGAAGGTTTTGAATACAGTTGTACATGTATTGAATCTTACACCTTGTGTTCCTTTAAACTTTGATGTTCCAGATAAAGTTTGGTCAGATAACGTTTTGAAGGACAAGTCTCTTGGTAGAGTATCAACATCTTTAATTTGTATTTCTAAACATGTAAGTTTAGACAAATGCTTCAACTCACTAAGACTAGCATTTTCCCTTGCCTTGTCAAGCCCTTCCTTCTCCCACTCAAACACATCCATAAATAGTTCTTCTAAAGTACATAAACGTGATATGACATATGGTGGTCTAAAGTGAACATAGGTACTTCTCAAATCAAGGGACTTCAGCCGAGTCAAGCGAGCGAGTTCCACTGACAACTGCTCAATTTCAGAATTCCTTAAAGAAAGGATTTCTAATTTTGTCAACTCTCCTAGAATAGCCACGTCATCCAGTTTGCAGTCATACAAACCTAATGCTTGAAGATTTGATGGGGAACGAATTGATTCAGGTAGTGAGGATAAATCCATGTTAGCCAAGACTAAAACTTTGAGCTCTGTCATTCTTGTGAAAAAATCATTGTGAATATTCAAAGAAGAATATGAAACTGAATCTGTCGCAGAAATGGAGAGAAGCTTCAACTGCTGACATTCCAACACAGGAGGAAGCTCACCCGTCTTAACATCTTTTAGGACAATTGAATGGTAAGCATTTAGTGTACTCTGTTCTGGCCACCTCAATTCAGCATCCTGTTCGTTTGTAAATGCATGTCCATCTGCAATTGATTTAACAACATCACGCACAACATCATGCATGGAGAAATCATGACGTGTAGCATTGCCATCGAGTAATAAACAAGAATCTTTGAGTTGTTGGACCAACGTTTCTACTCGTGCATGCCTCCCTTCCATCACCTTCTCCTTGATATCATCAAATAAACCCATACTCATCCCATACATCAATAACTCGTCGATGGACGTCAGGTTGGCATACCGTATTAGCAGAAGGGTTTTTTGTAGTATTTCATTTTCTAAATATTTGTAACTCAGCTCTATGCTTGCATGTATATCCCGAACATCCTTCGAAGAAGACGTTCCCATCTGTTGCAAAAAGTCTTTCCACCTAAATAATGGCTTATTGCTCAATGCCCTTGCCACAGTTACAATGAGAATGGGCAAATAGGCACATTTTTTTGCCACTTTTTTTGCTACGGACTCCAATTCTCTGTCCGTAGTGTAATCACGACCCGAAATTTTTTCGAACAGATTCCAAACCTCTGCATCATTTAAAAAGCCAAGCAGGAAATTGCACTGAGAATCCATCTTGCTTGATAGTACATCAACATCTCTTGCCGTTAGCAATATTTTACATCCTTTAGCTTCATCTTTACAAGGAATACCTATTGCTTGCAAATCAAGACGGTCCCAAACATTATCTAAAATTATAAGAACTCTCTTCTCTTTCTTCAGTCGTTCACATAGCTTTGCTGCTCTGTTTGACTCACTCTCCTGTTCAGATAATTGTAGACCTAATAAATTTTCTCCAATTCGTCTTTGAATTTGCATTTTATCTGGTTTCTCTGTTATCTCGAGCAAAATGACAGAATCGAAGAAATTGTTTGTCTCCGGATGGTTAGCGACCGCCTTGGCTAGCGTGGTCTTACCAATGCCACCCATCCCGTAAATCCCAACTATGTTGACATGAGGGTCCTTTAACGAGCTAATTACCCCGGTCAAAAGGGATGCCCGTGATTCAAAGGCCTCCTAGTCTTTGATAGATAGCTGTGGATCCTTCAAAATGACAGGGCGGGAAATTCGATCGAATTTACGATCTTTCAGGTGATTGCCAACATCCTCCAGCAACGCCACAGCTTCCTTGCTAAGTTGGTAGCGCGTCTTCGAATCACGACACAAACCCCTAAAACATCGCTTCCTTTCTGCAGTCTCTTCTTCATCTTCTCTAGGTCTCCCTGCTGCTGCTTCTGCTCCTGAGTCGCTGGGTATGACCTTCTTCCCCGCTCTCTCCAGCAACTCTCGAGCATTCTTGTCAATCTGATCCGCTTTTTCCAGCCACTTCTGAACATTCTCTTCAATCTCCTCTACATTTCTTTTAGCCTCGTCAACCCGCTGCTGCATACTTGTTCTCTCACTCTCCAGCTTCTTTGCTTCTGCCTCCAGCTTCTCAAAGTTGCTTTTGTACTCGCGCAAATAACCAATTCGGCGTCCTGCGGATGGAGCCAAACACTGGGCAACACACTTGACAACTTCTATAGCAATACTAACAATGATTTCCGCCATCTTCAGACTTTTTTTTTTTTTGGGTTTTTGAGGTTACGGAAAAGAAACTGAATGTAGATCAAAGCAAATTGAAAACTTTTTTTTTTTTTTTTTGGGCTTTGAGGTTGTCGAAAGAAACTGAACGTTGATCAAAGCAAATAAAAACAGAACAGAGACAACAAAGACAAAACAATGGGTAGATCGGAGATTTTGATTTTAAGACGGTGTGACAACAGACCAATTAAACAAAGAGAAAGAAGAAACAAAGAGCAAACACAGTTGATTTTAAGACGGTGTGAGTAAATCGGAGATTTTGATTCTTTTGGTTTTGCAAGGAAAACGAAAGAGTAAACTTTTTGAAAGAGAAATGAAGCAGATACAGAGGAAATGGCTAGGAGAGCGAATAAGCGGGACTCACTGCTACTTCAATATTATTCTTTTTTGCAAACAAGATTAAATATTATTCTTAACTTTTTTTAGATTAATTAATAATTTGAGGTGCAGAAGAGGAAGGATTATATATTATGAATAAAAATGCTGAACGTTTGGCAAAAGAGAAAAATGAGAAGTAAAAATTAAAAGATAAAATTAGTATTTGTTAAATGGTTCAGTAATAGTTGAAATGTAAATTAATGTAATAATGTTATGTTATTTTTATAATTTATATACAATGCAGAGAAAGCAGCATCAGCAGCACAAGAACCGCGATCCCACAGCATCTATATGCAGCAAGCAGCGGCAATTTTAAGCTAAAGCAGCAATGGAGAGCATAAATAAAATTATCACGGGACCTCTGATTTTATTGTCCCCGCAACACTTGCTTAATTGCAACATTACTAATATCATCATACATCAAAGAAACAAAGAGTAATTTTAAAATCACCATGAGTACCGTAACAACGAGAATGGAGATTTGTTTAACCATCAAGAAACCTAGACACTTCCTGTACGTCTTCCTCATTGTCGTTCATCAAGAAACATACTGGCATTGGAGTGGTCAACAAATAAAGACATCAGATTTATTAGAAATTTGAACTTAAATAATACCAACTTCACAAATAATCCTCACCACATTACATTACTACTGCCTTCTACATATTTTCCTCATTAATTGTTGTTGATCTTATTCACTGTCACACCACGTCCTTTGCACTGCAAGAGTGAAAAAAAAAATTTTATTCATTCTTATTCGCTAGAAAAAAAGGAATTAATATTAAAAAATGGACAAATTTATTGTCAAATTTTCTATTTTCTATATTCAGTTTTAAAACGTAGTAAATTATTACCTACCCCTGTTCATGTAATTCTTTTGTAGTTGTATTAATCTCGCCATTCCAACACCTAAGCTTTGTCCGTCAACCATCGCTTTACTTTCTGTTTATTCAAACCAGGGAAAAACAATAAATAAATGTCCTTCCGTTGTAAAATAGAAATTTAAAAACAAAAAAGGAAGTGCATTGACCTCATTTTGTTGATTGAAATCGAACGGTGACAGAGGAATGCTTTGCATGATGCACTAAAAGAGAAAGCCTACTGTATTTGTACTAAAACAGAATATAAACAGAGCACTCTCTTTACACTCTGTTGAACTCCACACCACAGATTCCCTTCCCTCCTCTTTGCAATGCTTAATTTTTATCTTTCCTTCAAGCCACAGCTCTTTTGCTAATAAAGATTACAATTTATAATCTGGATTCTGCGTAGAAAGGATATATCACTCATTCAATTACAATTTATAAGCAATTTCCTCTTTTGCTACATCTTCATTATCTATTTATCAAATAGATGAATAACTAACTTTACCTAAAATTAGAGTGTAGTTCGTTTTGTCAATTTGATAAGCAAACAAAAGTTCCATCACAAGCAACATCAAAACACATGCTTACTAAACAATAATGTACCTGAAACAATCCATATATCAAGACTTTCTAGTTGTGTGAGACTACTAGCAAGAGACGTTGGAAAGATACTTTTTAGACCATCACACCCATTAATTATCATCATCCTTAGATTCTACCAAGATACAAGCCCTTGGGGGTCCTTATTCCACACATGCTTCAGTTTTGGGAGATCGGAAATACATAATGCACTTAACTGAGACACTACTGCACTACCTTTATCTTCAGAACTTGCACCTTCTATATCAAATATCTCTTCTAATGTTGAGCAACCCATTATTGTAAGATCTCGGAGTCGGACCAAGCTTTCAGCCATAGAAGATGAAATTAAACATATCAAACTGTTACACCTTGAAAGATTAAAGGACTCCAAGTTTGGTAATGCAACCTGCCCACAAATTAACTTTATTTTCATAATTTTATAATATCAATCTTAGCTTCTGTAAAAGAATATAATAATTACAAATGTTAAATTTAATGTTATATAAATATTATTGAATAGAATTATGCAAGTGACAAGCAAATAATACGTCCAAAATTTGAAATTATTATATATGTAGCAGTAAGGCATGCATTTAATAAAAACTGTTTAGTTGTAATTATTCTCTACGAATTCATCACTTCTAAATTGCATTTAAAATTTTTTACAAGTCTTCAAAGTTTGACCCATTGAATTAATTAGTCTCAATAGTTTAGAAAATATTCATAAAATTATTAATTTATTTTAAAATGATGAGTATACTTTTATTTAATGGTAGTTACCTAAAAAAATTAATTTTAAACTTCTCTAAAATTTCGATTATAATAAAACAGAGCTATTCAGAGTTGATCACCAAAACCATTAAATTTTTCGATGATAAAAATATTTTAACCTAGAATGCGCAGCTACAAGGACTAAGGGTGCAAATAATGTCTTTGATAGCTTTCTTTCTTATCTTGAACTTATAATTTTTTTTTTCTTTTTTGTCTTGGTGTTAATTCTTTGAAACTTTTGGGTTTTTGATGACATATAACAATAATAAAAAACCATTGCAATCGTCGAAAACCTTATATATTACATTTGGATCTAGAGTAGATGATAGACTGTTAAGAGTTACTTAGGAAAGAATTTGAGTTAATTGTTGAGGTTTTGACCTTTTACAGACATAGGTCTCCAAAACTGAGAGGTTTATTGTTGATTCCTAAATTCACTCAACATTTGATGGTAGAAGCTTAAGGCAAATGAGTCAATATTGTTTCCAAATAAAGGCGTAGAGTAAATAATGGAGATGATGCTATACTGATTCCATTGGATTCTGTTATTTGTTTTTATCAATGAAAGGGGGACACAAATTCTTTTCAGTTTGAAAATATCAAATTAAATGAGGAGAATAAGAGACATTCAAAAGTCACACCAAAAAACTTCAAGGATAGTGTTCGTTTAATTATGCATAAAAAAAAAACATAAGTGCACCAAATAAATATTAATTTTTATAATTAAAGGTGGGGTGGGTTTCTATCGAATGTTATTTTTTAAAAAATTGAAATATAAAATATAGAAGATAAAGGAAAGATAAAACTAAAGGAATGAAAGATATTACCTTGTTGAAGAAAGATAATGTAATTTCTTTCAAGCGGTCTGTACTTATATTTCTCTCCATGAATTGCACCAATTTTGGACAGCCGCGTATAGACAATTTTTTTAAGGATGGAAATCCAATACAATCACCTGATAAGAATTTGTTAGATTTTCAAGATCTTGCATAATTATAAATTGTAGCTAAGGGAACACAACATTATTACCTTCGTCTATAACAACTATCTTTTCCAAGGCTAGGCAAAATGCTATCTTAAGATATTGGAGTCGAATGAAGTTGCCAGCTATAGAAGATGAGAATAAACATGATAAATTATCAAAGCCATCCATAGTCAAACTTGTTAAATTTTTAACACCAGAAGACATGGCTGCAACTTGGTTTTGCCAAATCATTTGAACATTTATTCTATGTAATTCCAATATCTCCAAGTTTGGTAATGCAACCTACAGAAAAGTTAAACAAAATCCTCTATAATTATTTAATGTCAATAAACATAATAATATATACAGTGTAATGAAATCAACTGAGATACTAACAATTAAATGATCTAATATAATTAGACTGATATTGACTACGTACCTCTTCGGTAAAAAGTATATGGGAAAAATTGAAATTGTCCTCCAAAGTAATTTCATCCCTTCTTTGTTGTGACGTAGAAGATATCTTCAATTTAGAGTAAAAACTTCTGAGTTGAGGAAGAGAATTGAGTTTAAGTGAACGTAATTTATTGAGTTTGATGTGATCAGTCACTTCACTCTTATTGTTGGATTCGTCTCCTCTTTCAATTCCAAAAACACATTTCATATTCTTACAATCAATCACATCAATTGATTCAAGCAGCTGAAGTCTTTTAGCAATAGAGAATAAAAATATGTTGTCTAACTTAGAACAACATTTCATCTTTACCTTTCTTAATTGGCTAAAAGAGGACTCTGCTATGAGATGACCACGGCAAATTTTTTCCAGGTTAACTAAATCTCCAAGTACTAATGACTCTAAGATGGGAAAAACATTAGGAGTGACACGCTCCATCAAGTCAACAATACACAAAAGGTTGTCATTATCTCGAACCTGAAGATACTTCAATTGTGGAAAACCATCTCTGTCTAATCTATAAAGAACACTCTTCATGTCTTGTAATCCATCTAGACGAAGGTCTTGGATTCCCTTCAATTGCATGATATGTCCGTCGTTTAAGCAGATGTTGGTATTGGTGAGTGACAGATTGAATTTCCTACACCTGTTAGGTGTTGTAAAACCACACATCCAATCTTCATCAAAGTCCCAGCGCATATCGTTCTGACTGCCTATTGCTATGTTGTACCTTTCCAACGTTTTGAAGGACAAGTCTCTTGGTAGAGTATCAACATCTTTAATTTGTATTTCTAAACAAGTAAGTTTAGACAAATGCTTCAACTCGCTAAGACTAGCATTTTCTCTTGCCTTGTCGAGCCCTTCCTTCTCCCACTTGAACACACCCATATATAGTTCTTCTAAATTACATAAACGTGATATGACATTTGGTGGAATAAAGCGGACACAAGTATTTCTCAAATCAAGGGACTTCAGCCGAGTCAAGCGAGCGAGTTCTGCCGACAACCGCTCAATTCCAGAATTCCTTAAAGAAAGGATTTCTAATTTTTTCAACTCTCTTAGAAGAGCCACGTCGTCCAGTTTGCAGTGGTGCAAACCTAATGCTTGAAGATTTGACAGGAAACAAATTGATTCAGGTAGTGACGATAAATCCATTTTAGCCAAGACTAAAACTTTGAGCTCTGTTATTCTTGTGAAAAAATCGTTCTGCATATTCAAATCAGAAAGATAACTTGCCGCAGAAATTGAGAGAAGCTTCAATTGCCGACATTCCAACACAGGAGGAAGCTCACCCGTCTTAACATTTTTTAGGACAATTGAAGTGTAAGCTTTTGGTGTATTCTCATCTGGCCCTTCCAATTCAACATCCCCTTCTTTTGTAAATGCATGTCCATCTCTAGCAATTTGAAGGATAACATCACGAACAACATCATGCATAGAAAAATCTTCACCACTGGTATCACGGTCGAGCAATAAACAAGAATATTTGGTTGTAACTCAACTTTAAATTTGCATGTATGTCTTGAACGTTCTCTGCAGAAGACATTTCCATTTGTTTCAAAATGTCCTTCCATACACATAATTGCCTATTATTCGCCAATGTCTTTGCTATGGTTACAATGACAATGGGCAAACGTGCACATTTATTTACTATTTTTGTTGCTGTAGACTTGAATGGACTGTCTTCATTGTAATTGCCCACCATCTTCCGAAACAAACTCCAAGCTTCTTCGTCAGTTAAGAAGTCAACTGGAAAATTTCGTCGAGAATCCATCTTGCTTGATAATACATCAAAACTTCTTGCAGTCAGTAACAATTTACATCCTTTAGCTTCATATTTGTGAGGAATTCCTACTGCTTGCAAATCAAGATGGTGCCAAATATTATCTAAAATTATTAGAATGCTCTTCTGCTCCTCCTTCAATCGTTGGCTTAGCCTTCCCGCTCGTGTTGACTCAGTCTGCTCTTGAGATAACGAAAGGCCTAATTTTTCTCCAATTTCTTTTTGAATCTTCATGATATCTTGATTGTGCGAAATCTCAACAAAAACCACATAATCAAAGAGTTTTTTCGTCTGGAGATGGTTAGCCACTTGCTTGGCCAGAGTGGTCTTGCCAATACCACCCATTCCATAAATCCCAACGATGTTGACGTCAGGATCACTTAACGAGCTAACTACATCCGTGAAAGTGGATGCTCGTGACTCAAAGGTTTCGAAGTCTTTGATATATAGCCGTGGATCCTTCGGAATCACAGGGTGGGAGATTTTTTTACCAAAATTCCCCAGCTTCTTCTCGGTGTTTGACAACAGCCTCCCGTTGCATCACAGCTTCCTTGCCAAGTTGATAGCGCGTATGCAAACCAGGAGACAAACCTTTGAACCATCGCTTCTTGGCTTCAGTCTGCTCATCTTCTCCAACATTCCCAGCTGTCTCTTCTTCATCTTCTCTAGTGCTCTCTCCTCCTCCTCCTCCTGCTGCTCTCTCCAGCCATTTTTGAACATTCTCTTCAATCTCTTCCGCTTTCTCCAGCCACCTCTGAACATACTCTTCTATGTCTTCCACTCTGTTCTTAGCCGCATCAACCTGGCGCTGGATACTCGTTCTTTTCCGCTTCAGGTTCTCAACTTCTGTCTTCAGCTTCTCAAAGTTGCTTCTGTACTCGCGCAAATAACCAATTCGGCGTTCTGCAGATGGACCCAAACACAGGGCACAACACTTTCCAACCCAACTGACACCTGCAATAACAACGGTAACGACGATTTCCGCCATCTTCAAATCTTTATTCTTTTTTTTTCTTTTTTGAGATTTTAGAAAGTAGGAGATGGTAGATCAAAGCAAATAGAAACGGAACAGAGACAACAAAACAAACAAAACGACGGATGGCACTGGGACAGTGAAGTATTCTTGAGATCTAATCAACTAAGAAGTGACAAAACAAACCAAAGGAAACTGAAACGAGGAGAAACAAGAAATGAAGACCAAAGACAGTTGATTTCTAGACGGGGAGCGGTAAATTCGGAGCTTTTTTTTTTCTTTTTTCCTTGATTTTTGAGGTTAGAGAAACAAAGTGAATGTAGATCAAAGCAAATAGAAACAGAACAGATACAACAAAACAAAGATGCGTGAAGTACTCTTGAGATCGGTTGATTTCAGAAGTTAGACAACGGAAACTAAAACAAAAGCAGGTTGATTTGAGGAGGGTGAGCGTTAGATCGGAGATTTTGGTTCTTTCGGTCTTGGTCTTGCAAGGAAGACGAAAGAGCAAAGCTTTGAAAGAGAAATGAAGCAGATCCACAGAGAAAATGAGAAAATTCAGTGGGCTTGGGTGTGAAAATTCTGAGGAAATGAGAAAAGCGGATACGTGAGCCATCTCATTGTCAACTTGTTGAATTTTTTGCTTTAAATTAATTTCGTTTCAGCCCCTCAAATAATTTGCAATGGATGGGCTCGATTAAAATCGTGGAACACTTTTTTTTCTTTTCCCCTTTTTAAAAATTTGAAATCAAGATTAAATATTATTTTTAAATTTTTAAATTCCATCATTTGACCAGAAACTCATTATTTTTGGTCTTCTAAAATAAAATTGGAAGAAACGATTTTCACCATTGATTCTTTATTAAAATGACGAACAAATTATCTGATAAATATACAATCATACATACTACTAGGCAAAAATTAATTTAAAATTTTGTTGCAACAATTATAAATTTGAAATATATTTTGAATACATCTTCTTTCTTAATTTTCTAAAAGTTTATAATTAATAAATAATTTAAATACTAAAAGTTAATAAATAATAAAAGTTTCTTTCGTTAATAAATAATTTTATGTGTAGAGATTAAAAAAATGAACGAATTACTATGAATAAAAATACAATGTTACTACATGTAATAAAAGTGAGAAGTAAAAATTAAGATGGAAGTTAAAATTAGTATTTATTAATGATTCAAAATTATCGCATTAATTTATATAACTAAATATATATAATATAATAATATATAATAGTATCCTTATTAAATACGGTTGTATTCTCACGATTTTGAGTAGAAATATGGTAGTTTTAAATATATAAAAATTATTTTTCATTATATGAGAAGAACCACATCTCTTTCAATTTAATTTATGATATTTTTGTATATATATATATTTTTGCATTTTTTAAAAATATTTTTTTTCTAAATATATTTATATAAATCAAATCCACTTCAATGGCAAGGTACGAAAACTTTCTAATAACAGTTATTTTGTCAATTAAGAGTGTCGAAAGATTTATCAATTATGCCTTTTATATTATCCTCTTTCACTTCTTTACCTATAAATACTAGGTTGTTATTTTAAATTATTGTATTTGAGAGTATACCTTACAATAATTTAGTCAAATAACATATATTGCATTTTATATCGCACCACGAGAAATAATTTTGTCAAAAAGTGCAATTGTGTAAGAGTACTGTTCATATAATTTCTATATATTATGTAATTGTGTAAGATTTTCCACAAGGAATGAGGGCCCAAATGTTGAATTATTGGAGCAAAATAATTTTATTTTCAGCTTTTTGTCGGCCACCATAAATGACTTTTGGGAATGTTATCAAAATAATTTGATTGACTCGTTTATTTTTGAGGATTTTTTTCATCTTTAAAGTAAAAAAACAAAATAATAACGTATAAAAAGATTAGAAATATGATCAAAAGCGATACCAGTTACTCAAGATAAAAGGGTAAAAATATTAAAAAATTTTTTATAAATTTTTTGGATTCACAAACAAGGTTATAATAAGCAATGCATTTAACTTTTAAAATAATGCGGGAATAATGCAGAGCTTTTGATTCTTTTGCTTTTGCGAGGAAAACGAAAGAGTAAAGCAGTGAAGAGAAATGAAGCAGACTTCGGATGAATTTTAAAGCTTTTAACAGTTAAGGGACCCATTTTCAATATCTCAATTATTAGAGCGTGGAAAGCGTTTTTTTTTTAATAATTTGAAATCAACATAAATAGTAGGTTTAAAAAATCAAAGCAAAATATTTATCTTTAAATTTTCATGTTCAAAAATTTTTATGATATTAGAATAAAGCTTCTATGATTGGTAACCCATGATTTTTGCCATCGTAGATTAAAAGAAACGATTTTCACTTTTGATTAATTCTTTATTATAATAATTTACTTCATATATTAAAAAACTAGTCTAGAATTTTGTTACAAGAATTATAAATTTGAAACATATTTTAAATACGTCTTTTCAAAACTTTTAAGATTTTTCACAAGATTGTTGAATTATTCATATTTTTGGGCTTTTAAAAAATTATTCTATCAATTAAGAGTGTTGAAAGATTTATCAGTTATGCTAGAATAATTCTGCTTTTTATGTTGCTATGTAATATATATGTTTCACTTCGTTACCTATATGTAAACACATTTGAGAGTACACCCTTACAATAAATATTTATTAAAACATTTTCACATTTTTACAGTAATCTACAATGATTTACCTATAAACATAAAAAAAAAAAAAAATGGGCAAAGACAGTTGATTTCAGGACGGTGAGCTTTTTGAAAACGAAAGATTGTGATTCTTTTGGTCTTAGTCTTGCAAATTTCGTTTCAGCCGTTCAGATAATTTGTAATGGAGGGGTTTAATTTAAAGTACGAAGACGCTTTTAAAATTGTGTAAACGCATTTTTTTTTCTTTTTTAATAATTTGAAATTAGGATTAAATATTATTTTTAATTATTAAATTCAATAATTTCTATAATATTAGAATAAAAATTTTATGAACAGTAACTCATATTTATGGTCTTATAAAATAAAATTAAAAGAAACGATTTTCACCGTTCATTTTCTATTAAAATAATAAGTAAGTTATTTGATAAATACACTGCCAGGCATATTACCATAAATTAATTTAGAATTTGCTTACAAGAATTATAAATTTAAAATATATTTTAAATACATCTTCTTTCTTACTTTTCCAAAAGTTTATAATTAATTTAATTATTGGGGCGAAATAATTTTGTTTCTTGGTTTTTGTCGGCTGTCATAAATGAGTTTTGGGGATCTTATCAAAATAATTTTATTCACTGATTTTTAAGGATTTTTTTTTTGTCATCTTTAAAGTAAAAAAAGAACAAAATAACAATTTATAAAAGGGTGAAAAATATGATCAAAGCGGTACTATTTATCCAAGATAAATGGGTAAAAGTATTAAAAATTCTTTTATAAATTCTTTGGATTCACAGAGTTAGCCAAATAATTTTATATGCATAAGGTTAAAAAAAAAAACATCAAGTAAACGATTTTTGAAAAAAAAAAAAAGAAGGGTACAATCTTCTCTATTATTTTTTAATATTAATTTCTACAACAATTGTGTTCGCAGTAATGCTTGTTGAGAATTCAACACTTATTTGAATAGTCACTTAAGCCTGTACAATTACAGAGCATAATATTTTAATATTAGTTAAACATCACATTCTAGAGAATAACAAAGTCTTAATAATGATATAGGCCAAGGCGTCCACAGTTACGACACAAAAAAAATCTACTTGTATCATGTTTCCTTATTTCTAAATATTCCATAACCAAAGACAGTCACCTCGAGGGGTCCTGCTTCTTCAATCAAAATATTGATACGAAAAGGAGGGTTGAATTCTTGGGTCATACAGTAGTTCGTAACAGGAAATTCACCGGTCTGGTGGAACCTGACAAAATAAGAAGAATTAAAAACTTTTATACCAAAGCATATAGGACAAATCAATTATAATACATGAGAAAAGAAGAACGAATCAATGCCTCTGGCATTTGAACAAATCAATTATATGAGAAATTCCAAATGCTCCGGAATTTGGAGTCATGAGAAGAGCATTTGTAATTTCTACAATCCTCAAAACAAAGCCAACATAGATCCATTAAGAGGAAATACGAAACGGCCAAATAAAGCAGAGAAAGAAAAATTAGGAAGCACCTGGCGAGGGCAAGCTGCCAGCGGCTTGCGAAGGAGCCCGGCGATCAAATCTATCTTGCGACCAGCTCTGTTCTGCGATTAAAGTTTCGAACCAAAAAAAAAAAAAAAAATTATATGATTCTTTTTGAAAAAAACATTTGCATCCTTAATATTCTAAAACAGCATTTGATATAGTTTAATTTAAATATTTTAGTCCTATTTATTAGGGGCTAATATATAATATACAAGATAATAATACTCAAGTTATTATTATAAAATAAATATATAGATTATATTATTATTATTTTTTTTTTCAAAATGACATCGTTTTTGGTTGAGCGTATTAACATTCACAAACTGAATACCTAACTAAAGTAAATTTGATAAGCAAACTAAAGTTTCTTCATAAGCAACAGTAATCTTCTCCAGTTCATTCATTCATAAAAGTTGAAGTCACAATAAAATAAAGCAAATGAAGGTGCAAGAATTAAGTAGTGAGTATAGAATAATAAAGATGAAAATACAAGGCTCTCTCACCGTCTCTAACATTAACCAGCTGCATGCAATATGAATGTCTGCCAAAATTACAAAATGGCCTGAACTTAATTATTCTGGATGCTAGAAGGTAGTTGGAAAATTCTTCATCCATAGAATGTCGCTGACTGATAATAAAGATATTTAATTATCAAATTTAGTAGGACATTTCAACATAAATAAAATGTATACATAGTTAACATAAGAATCAAAACTTCTAAAATAGATCTTACCGCATTTATTGCCACTACTCGTTACATCTTATTCATCATCCTCTATCTCCACACAGCCTACATAATAAAAGTTTATTAACCGCAAGAATGAAAATGGAAATTTATTTATTCTGATGCTTCCCCAAAGAAAGCGCAATAATGTTTCAAAAATGGTCGAATGTTTGAAAGTAAAGTGTGTATCTCCAATATATCCACTACCAGTTTTACAGAAAGTCACAAGACACACAAAATGGGGTTGGACTGGTAATGAATATATTTAATTATCAAATTTATTAGAAAATTTTAACATAAATAAAATGTGAACATAAGAATCAAAACTTCTCGAGTAGATCTTACCAAATTACCATTGCCTGCTACATCCTTTCATCCTCTGTCTCCACATCTTCGTCATCCTCATCTATGTTTTTTTGCTACAGGAATCAAAATAGGAATTTTATTCATTCTTATGCTTTCCTAAAGAAAGCGCAATAACGTTTCAGAAATGGTCGAATTTATAAATTTTCTATTTTATATGTTTAATTTTGTTTGAAGAAGTCACTCTCTCTGTTTTGTCACACAAAAAATTAAATTAATACGTACCCATTCTTCTTCATGTAGCTCTTGTATGCTTTTATTAAGGTCCCCCTTCCAAGACCATTCATCACTCCATATGGATTGCTTTACTTTCTGTAACTTGGGTGCGCTCAATTCTCCTCTGCAGAAATTCTTAATCTTAGGACAACTTATCACAAAGAATTCTTCCAAAGAAGGGAATTTGAGAGTATAATTGGCAGAACAGAAACTTGTGAGACTTTCTAAATTTGAAAGATTCAACTCCTTCAATTGGCTAAAAACAATTTCATAGTCTTGTGCTTCAACATCTCCCTCATCTCCTGCCGCACTACTTCCGTTAACATGTCGCACCCATCTATTTCCATTTTTCTTAGTTGCACCAGGCTCTTTGCTGTCGAGGATGTTACTATTTTTGTCAATTTTTTGCAATTCCATACCTCCAGACTTGATAGATTTCGAAAGGATGTCGAGGATGGCACTAAATTAATCAAATTCTCACACCAAAATACTTGTAAATCAACCAAGTGGTCCATATTGGACTCTTCTATCCAAATGTTCTTCAAATCAGAACACACGTCAATATTTGATATATCTATCAGCATCTCATTTTCATCAACCTCAGAAGATGGATTATCTTCATATCCTTTTATCTTGAGCATTTTCATGTTGTGAAATCTCTGTAGAAAATCAAGTGATGAAATAACAGTTGACACATCCAACTCGACAAAAAAATAATTAAGATTGCAAATGAGGTCTTCTGGAAACTGCCATATCTGTACTATGCCCTTTCCTTTTACAAATAATCTTTCCAACTTAGGCAAAACCTGTAACCAATTAAAATATATTAATAATTAAAGGATAATTTTTTAAAAATAAAATTGCTATTATATTAAATATTAATTGTTTAATTTTTTTAAGTGTATAAGTTTTTGTTACTTTAAAATTTAATTTGAAAATTTTTTTAAAAATTTTAAATTTATTACTTAACGAATTAAAAATTATGCAATGGTTTTTTAACTATAATAACAATTAAAAAATATTTTAGATAATAATATTTTTAATTTTTAATATTTAAGTCTTTTAAACATTTGTTATTGCTTTGGAAATCAATGTATAAAATTTAGGTTGAAAATTCATATCTATAAAGATTTTTTAAATGAATAAATCAAATATCTACATAATATGTTTATTAAATATAAAATAAAATTTAAAAAAAAAGTGTGAAAATATATGATAAAATTTCATAAAATAAAAATAATAACAAAAAATTTGATTTATCCACCAATATTTAATTTTATATTTTGATATATTTTCCAACAAATACTAGATTTATTGACTCGTATATGTGTTTAATCACGTTTTTGAATTAATTTGAAGCAGCCACTACTGTTAGTAAACCAATAAAAAATTTTAAAATATTAATTAGACAATTTTTGTACATATTATTGTGCTATATATGTAGAGAGAGAGAGAAACACAGACACATATGTACAATTAAGTGAGTGTCATACCTTTTGGGGCAGTCTTTCCTCATTAGATTTGAGAATATTCATCACTATTTCCCATCCGCTAGTCCCTAACTCCTCTAATTTTGGCCATTCGATGGTATATATTGCTGGGCAAAACATTGTTAAATTTGGCAGCTTATAGAGTTGAAGAGATTTTACCCTTGGAAACACTAATCTAGTATTTGTTTCTGCTTCTTCTTGATCTGCAACTGAAACAATTTCCTCCAGCCCACATTCACATATATAAAGAATTTCTAGTCGTGAGAGACTGCTAACAATGGACACTGGAAACAAATTTTTTAAGCTATCACACTCAATAGCGCTCACTGACTCTAGCTGCTCAAAAGACACAAATTTCTTGGGGTCTCTGTTCCAAATATGCTTCAGATTTGGTAAACCATCAATACTCAAATCTCTCAACTGAGATAATGTTGAACTACATTTATCCTCAGAATTTGCACCTTCCAAATCAAATATCACTTCTAAAGTCGAGCATTTAGATATTTTAAGATGTTGGAGTTCAACAAAACTTGTAACTGTCGAAAATGAAAATAGACATTGTAAACTATTACATTCGATAAGGCTCAAGTCCTCCAATTTTGACAAGGCAACCTGCTCACAAATTAACTTTCTTGTCACAATCTTACAATATTTTACCTTCTATGAATGAATATAATCTTACAAAATTTAAATTTATAGTTATACAAATATGTATTATTGAAGCAAGTGACATGCAAATAGTACGTCCAAAATCTGAAATTGTGTAGCAGTATGGCATGTAGTTAATTGAAAATTAAATATAAAATGATAAGCACAATTAAGAACTAAAAGTAATCGACAATATATATATATATATCAGAAATAATAAACATGCATTGAGAATATTGGTCTATATGTAGTTTAACAACTATGAATTGTTATTATATATCAGCATCTATTGCCAAGTTAAATTTTGTATTGGTATACAATCTATATCATATTTTTTGCATGCATAAGGTTTTATTAGATGCTGTGAGAGGATCCAAGATCACATATGAGAAAGAATAAGAGTCATTACAAAGTTACAAGGAAGAGCTTGGAGTGTACATGGGTGTTTATGAGTCAGACACAAGTGAGCTAGATAAAAGATAATTTTTATAAGGACGGGTTTCCGTCAAACCTGTTTTCTAATTTGCTAACTTTTGAAAAGAAGGGAACTTGTTCTAGGTCATGAGGATAGATAAGTAGTTGTGTTACTTTTGTTAAATTGAAGAAATGGAAAGTTAAACTTAAGGGAGGTAAATTCAGACTAAATTATAGATGCCATATAAGTGATAAAAGCCTAAACCTTGAGGGAGGTAAGTGATAATTTCTAATTTACAAATATACGAATCGTTATTATATATTGAATTTAAATAAATAGTTAAATTATATTTTTTAATATAAAAAGGTATGTAAATATATAACCTTAATAGTAAATATATCACCTTAATAGAGGTTAATAGAAAGTTTAATATATGGACTCCTCATGTGACAAAAATTATGTAAAAAATATGTTAAAGTCAACAGAAGGAAGACAAAATCTATATTAAATCAAATTGGATAGACTTTATCACATAAAATTATTTACTTCTCATAATTTTTTTAGGAAATTATTACTTATAAATTGCATTTCGACTCTATTTTCCTTTAAGAAAAAAGCCCTTCCCAATTTTTAAAAAAAATTAGGTTATGTGAAATTCTTTTTACCAATATTCAATTCATTAATATTTTTAAAATAGATGCATCAAGGTACCTTTATCATATATCTATATTTTCAATAAAAAGAAATTTTTTAGAAAGAATATATGAGAAGACAAAATTGAAAGAATTATAGATATATCTATGTACCTTTTCGTTGAAAAAAGATAATGGAATTTTTATCAACTCGTATGATCTTGTATTTTTCACCATGAATTCCTTCAATTTTGGACATTTCAATATGTATAATCTTTTCAAGGATGGAAATTCAATACAGTTACCTGAAAAGAATTACGCGAGATTTTTAGAATCTTGCATCATTAGAAATTGTGATTGAGGGAACATTGTATCCTTACCTTTGTCTACCGCACCTGCCATTGTTTCTGTTCCTTCCTGATCTGCAACAAAAGCAATCTCCTCTACCCCACAATTTGCTATATCAAGACTTATCAGCTGTGAGAGACTACTAGCAATAGACTTTGGAAAGATATTTTTTAGTACGTCACACCCATCAATGATTATGGTAGTTAGATTCTGAAAAGATACAAGTTCTTGAGGGTCCTTATTCCACACATGCCTTAGTTTGGGTAAACCGTGAATATACAATTCACGCAATTGAGATGTTACTACACTGCACAAATCCTCATAATTTGCACTTTCCATATCAAATATGACTTCTAAGGCTGAGCATCCCCAGATTTCAACAGTTTGGAGTCGACCAAAGCTTTTAACCGTAAAAGATGAAAATAGACATCTTAGACTATTACATTCTGAAAGGCGCAAGTCCACAAGTTTTGGCAACACAACCTGTTTATAAATTAACTTTCTTGTCACAATCTTATAATATGTTACCTTTTATAAATGAATATAATCTTACGAAATTTAAATTTATTGTTATACAAATATGTAATTATTGAATACAATTATGCAAGTGACATGCATATAGTGCGTCCAAAATCTGAAATTGTGTAGCAGTATGGCATACAGTTAATTGAAAATTAAATATAAAATGACAAGCACAATTGAAATCTAGAAGTAATCGACAATATAAAAGAAATAATAAACATGCATTAAAAATATTCTTCTGCAAGTATTTTAACAACTATGAATCGTTATTATATATATTACAAATCTATTAAGATATTGAAGATATGCTCCTTGTAGCCAAATCTTTGGAGTGGTTTTGATAATGAAAATATTTGATGTTACTTCATGGTTTATCTTGATATTGAGATACACACACAGAGGAAAGAGAAACTTCTTTGTAGCTATAATTGCATTGTAGGTTTTAAGTTAACAATTGAAATATTTTTCAAACAGCTCTAAAAGGGTACCTGTTAAGCTAAAGGAAGATCAATATCAATCACGAATGAGAAGAATGAGAGTCATTACAAAGTCACAAGGGATAACTTGAAGTGTATATATGTGTGTGTGTGTGTATAAGTTATACATATATAGGTGCACTAGATAAAAGATAACTTTTATAAGGATATGCATATGGTTTCTGTAAAATGTTTTTTCTTCTCTATTTTGTTTACTTTTGATAATAAGGGAACTTGTTTTAGGTCATAGGGGTAAATAAGTAATTGCATTATTTTTGTTAAACTGCAGAAATGGAAGGTTGACATTAAGGGTGCAGGCAAAATTATAGACGCTATATAAGTGATAGAAGCCCAAAGCTATAGGGAGTTAACTGATAATTTCCTTATTTATAAAAGCGTGAATTTTTATCATATCATGATTTAAATAAATAGTTAAATTATATATAATTATATATATATATATATATATTATGATGTAAATAGATCAGCTAAGGGAGGTTAATAAGAAGTTTAACGAATTTTTCATATGACAAAAACTATATGGAAAATATATTAAAGGCGTACAAATGGCAGACAAAATTTACGTTAATCCACGTTGTATAGACTTTAATTATTATATATAAAACGTTTACTTCTCATAATTATTTTCTATAAAATCATTACTTAAAAATGGCATTTTAACTCTATTTTCTTAAGAAAAAGCCTCCTCAATTTAAAAAGATTAGGTCATGAAATTTTTTAAACTAACATTCAACTCATTACTATTTAATTTAAAAAATAGAAACAAAATCAAGCTACCTACATCACGTGTATACATAGTTTTTATGTAACAATCAAAGAAATTTATTAGAAAGAAGGCAAGGGAAAAATAAAACTAAACGGATTATGTACCTTCTCGTTGAAGAAAGGTAATGGAATTTCTTGCAAGTGGTCTTCACTTGTATTTTTCACCATAAATTGCTTTAATTTCGGACATTCCACTATTATGAATTGTCTCAAGGATGGAAATTTAATACAATCACCTGGCAAAAATTTTGTGAGATTTTTAAGATCCTACGTCCTCAGAGATTATAATTGAAGGAACACTATATTCCTTACCTTCATCTGTGACAACTATGTCTTCCAAAGCTTGACAATCTGATATCTCGAGGTATTGGAGTCGATCGAAGTTGTTAGTTTTAGCATATGAGAACAGATATCTTAAATTGTCACAGCGAGATAGTGTCAAATTTGTTAAATTTTTAAAGCCAGAAGACAAGGTTGTTCCTTGGTTTTGCCAAATTATTTGAACATCCGTTCCATCTAGTGTCAATTTCTCCAAGCTTGATAATGCCACCTGTGGAAAAGTTAAACAAGATCCTCTATAATATTATTCTATTTAATAATAACAAACATGTAAGTATATCAACCTAAGAGAGGTTAATTGGAACTTTAATGGATTTCTTATTTGACAGAAATTATGTAAAAAACATATTAGAGGCCAACAAATCGAAGACAAAATTTTTCATCAACTCACATTGGTATAGACTTTGTCATATAAAATTGTTTACTTACAATTATTCTCCATGAAATCGTTACTTCTAAATTGCATTCAGATTTATAGGTCTCTAAGGTTTTGCCTATTGACCTAGTTGGTCTCCGAAACTGAGAGCTTTATGGTTGGTTTCTATGTTCACTCAACATTTGATGGTTAAGACAAATAGGTCCATATTGTTTCCAAAGCCATAGAGTAAATAATGGCGATGATGCTTTATTGATCCTATTGGATTTTGTTATATGCTTTTATTAATGAAAGTGGAGCACAAATTCTTTGTGGTTTGAAAATATTACTTAAAATGAGGAAATGAGAGCCATTCAAAAGTTATGAGAAAACTTGAAGGATGGGTGTTCGTTTGATCATGCATGAAATAGATAAGTGCACTAGATTAATATTAATTTTTATAATTAAGGATGGTTTCTGTCAAATGTTATTTTTTTTAAAAAAAAATTGGAAGATAAAATAAGGAAGATAAAGGAAAGATAAAATAAAAAGAATTAAAGATGAATAAGTGTGTACCTTCGAGTCTAAGAAAGGTAATGTAATTTCTTCCGAGTGGTTCATAGTTGTTTTTTTCACCATGAATTGCTTCAATATTGGACATTCTTGTATATACAATTCTTTCAAGGATGGAAATTCAATCCAATCACCTGATAAGAATTTATTAGATTTTTAAGATCTTTCATGATTATAAATTATAATTCAGAGAACACAACATCGTTACCTTCGTTTATAACAACTATCTCTTCTAAGGCCTCACAGTTAGATATCTTAAGGTATTTTAGTTGAATCAAGTTGCTAGGTATAGAAGACATTGTTGCAGCTTGGTATTGCCAAATCATTTGAACGTTTATTCCATCTAGTACCAATTTCTCCAAGTTTGGTAATGCAACCTGTAAAAAAGTTAAACAAGATCCTCTATAATATTATTCTATTTAATATCAACAAACATGTTAATATATATAATATAATGAAATCAAATGAGAAATAATAACAAAACTATCTAATATGATTAGACTTATGTTGAAGTACCTTTTTGGTGAAAAGTGTATAAGGAACACCAATATCGTCCTCCAAAATAATTTCATCTGGTCTTTGTTGTGATGTAGAAGGTGTCTTCAATTTAGAGTAGATGCTTCTAAATTGGGGAAGAAAATTGAGTTTAAGTGAACGTAATTGACAGAATTTGATGTTATCAATCACTTCACTGTTATAATTGAATCCATCTCCTCTTTCAACTACAAAAACATCTTTCATATTCTTGCAATAAGTCAAGTCAATTGACTCAACCAGCTGTAGCCTTCTAGCAATGGAGAGTGAAAATATATTTTCTAACTTATGACACCCTTCCACCTTTATCTTTCTTAATTGGCTAAAAGACGACTCTGCTGTAATTTGAACACGACAGATTACCTCCAGGTTAACTAAATTTCTAATTAGTAGTGACTCTAAGATGGGAAAAACATTAGGAGTGACACGCTCCATCAAGTCAACAATACACAAAAGGTTGTCATTATCTTGAACCTGAAGATGCTTCAATTGTGGAAAACCATCTCTATCTAATTCATAAAGAACACTCTTCATGTGTTGCAATCCAATTAGACAAAGGTCTTCGATTCCCTTCAATTGCATGATATGTCCGTCGTTTAAGCAAATGTTGGTATTGGTGAGTGACAGTTTGAATTTTCTAGAAGTGTTAGGTGTTTTAAAACTGTACATATCGTACAAGCTTCCTATTGCTATTTTGTACCTTTCCAATGTTCTGAAGGACAAGTCTCCTGGTAGAGTATTAGCATCGCAGATTTTTAATTCTAAACATGTAAGTTTAGCCAAATGCTTCAACTCACTAAGACTAGCATTTTCCCTTGCATTGTCTAGCCCTTCCTTCTCCCATTCAAACTTATCCATATATAGTTCTTCTAAACTAGATAAACTTGATATAACATTTGGTGGAATAACCTCGACATAAGTATGCCTCAAATCAAGCGACTTTAGCCGAATCAAGCGACGGACTTCAGCTGACAAGCGCTTAATTTTAGAATTCCTTAAAGAAAGGATCTCTAAGTTCTTCAACTCTCCTAGAATAGCCACGTCATCCAGTTGGCAATTGTACAAACCTAATGCTTGAAGGTTTGATAGAAAACAAATTGATTCAGGTAGTGATGATAAATCCATGTTAGCCAAGACTAAAACTTTGAGCTGTGTCATTCTTGTGAAAAATTTGTTGTGAATATTCAAAGAAGAAAATGAAACTGAAAAGAAATCTGGATCTGTCGCAGAAATAGAGAGAAGCTTCAACTGCTGACATTCCAATACAGGAGGAAGCTCACCCGTCTTAACATCTTTTAGGACAATTGAATGGTAAGCATTTAGTGTACTCTGATCTGGCCATTTAAATTCAGCATCCTGTTCGTTTGTAAATGCATGTCCATCTGCAATTGATTTAACAACATCACGCACAACATCATGCATGGAGAAATCATGACGTGTAGCATTGCCATCGAGTAATAAACAAGAATCTTTGAGTTGTTGGACCAACGTTTCTACTCGTGCATGCCTCCCTTCCATCACCTTCTCCTTGATATCATCAAATAAACCCATACTCATCCCATACATCAATAATTCATCGGTGGATGTCAGGTTGGCATATCGTATTAGCAGAAGGGTTTTCTGTAGTATTTCATTTTCTAAATATTTGTAACTTAGCTCTATGCTTGCATGTATGTCCCGAACATCCTTCGAAGAAGACATTCCCATCTGTTGCAAAAAGTCTTTCCACCTAAATAATGGCTTATTGCTCAATGCCCTTGCCACAGTTACAATGAGAATGGGCAAATGGGCACATTTTTTTGCCACTTTTTTTGCTACAGACTCCAATTCTCTGTCCGTAGTGTAATCACGACCTGAAATTTTTTCGAACATATTCCAAACCTCTGCATCATTTAAAAAGCCAACCAGGAAATTGCACTGAGAATCCATCTTGCTTGATAGTACATCAACATCTCTTGCCGTTAGCAATATTTTACATCCTTTAGCTTCATCTTTACAAGGAATACCTATTGCTCGCAAATCAAGACGGTCCCAAATATTATCTAAAATTATAAGAATGCTCTTCTCTTGCTTCAATCGTTCACATAGCTTTGTTGCTCTGTTTGACTCACTCTCCTGTTCAGATAATTGTAGATCTAATAATCTTTCTCCAATTCGTCTTTGAATTTGCATTTTATCTGGTTTCTCCGTTACCTCGAGAAAAATGACAGAATCAAAGAATTTGTTTGTCTCCGGATGGTTAGCGACCGCCTTGGCTAGCGTGGTCTTACCAATGCCACCCATCCCGTAAATCCCAACTATGTTGACATGGGGGTCCTTTAACGAGCTAATTACCTCCGTCAAAAGGGATGCCCGTGATTCAAAGGCCTCGTAGTCTTTGATAGATAACTGTGGATCCTTCAAAATGACAGGGTGGGAAATTTGATCGAATACCCAAGCATCCAGGTGCGTCACAACAACCTGTCGATGCATCACAGCTTCCTTGCCAAGTTGATAGCGCGTCGTCAAACCAGGAGACAACCCCTTGAACCATCGGTTCTTTGCTGCAGTCTGCTCATCTTCTCCAACATTCCCAGCTGCCTCGTCTTCATCTTCTCTAGTTCTCCCTGCTGCTGCTGAGTCGCTGGGTATGACCTTCTTCCTCGCTCTCTCCAGCAAGTCTTGAGCACTCTTTTCAATCTCTTCCGCTCTCTCCAGCCACTTCTGAACATTCTCTTCAATCTCCTCTACATTTCTTTTAGCTGCGTCAACCTGCTGCTGGATACTCGTTCTCTTATTCTTCAGCTTCTCGACTTCTGCCTCCAGCTTCTCAAAGTTGCTTTTGTACTTGCAAAAATAACCAATTCGGCGTCCTGCACATGGAGCCGAACACTTGGCAACACACTTGACAACTTCTATAGCAATACTAACAATGGTATCCACCATCTTCAGACTCTTTTTTTTTTTTCTGAGGTCACACAGAGTAAGAGATGTAGATCAAAGCAAAAGGAATCAGAACAGAGACAACAAAAGAAAACAATGGGCGGCACTGAAGTATTCTTGAGATTCTAATCAACTAAGAAGTGAGACAACACACCAAAGCAAACTAAAACAAAGAGCAAAGACAGTTGATTTGAGGACGGTGAGCGTCAGATGGGAGATTTTGATTCTTTTGGTTTTGCAATACTAACAATGATTTCCGCAATCTTCAGACCTTTTTTTCCTTTTTTGGTTTTTGAAGCTTCAGAAAGAAATTGAATGCAGATCAAAGCAAATAAAAACCTTTCTTTTTTCTTTTGGCTTTCAGACCTTTTTCTTTTTCTTTTCGGTTTTTGAGGTTACAGAAAGGAAGTGAATGCAGATCAAGCAAATAGAAACACAGCAGAGACAACAAAACAAAATAAAACAAAACAGTGGGCGGCAACGAAGTATTCTTGAGATCTAAACAACTAAGAAGCGAGATAACAAACCAATTAAAGGAAACTGAAACAAAGAGCAAACACAGTTGATTTCAGGACGGTGAGCGTTAAATGGGAGATTTTGATTCTTTTGCTTTTGAGGAAAACGGAAGAGTAAAGCTGTGCAGAGACAATGAAGCAGATACAGAGGAAATGAGACTCAGAAGAGCAAATTAGTTATCTAAATATTATTCTTTTCTTCTTTAATCATTTGCAAACAATCAAATTGAATATTATTATTCTTAATTTTCTTTTAGCTTAATTAATAATTTGAGGTGCAGGAGAGGAAGGAGTTATTAAGAATAAATATACTGAAAATTTTAGTAAAAGAGATAAAAATAAGAAGTAAAAATTAAAAGATAAAATTAGTATTTATTAAATGGTTCGGTAATAATTAAAATATAAATTGACGTAATAATATTTTATTTTTTCATAAAATTTATACAACTGTATAAATTATGAACGCAAATGCACATGTCACAAGTAAGTAATATAGTAATGAGAGGGTATTAGTCCCGTGAAGAAAGTTAATCTGTTAATTACTGAAAATAATTAAGTAATGAATTTATTTGAAAAGATCAAATTAATGTAATTAAAAAAATTAAAAAAAACTATTATGAACTATTAAGCAAATTAATTGAAAATACAGCTAATGGAAAGATTTAGGGCTAATGATTTTATCGTATTTGTTCGCATCCAATTTTCCAATTGATGTTATTCTGATTTAATACCTGTGTTGCTAGTTAATTGTCCTAATTTATTCAACAGTCTCTCTCGAGATCAACTGAATCTACTTCGCACCTAATTAATTCATTATATCTCTATATGAATTAAATTAAATAAAAGTGCATTAGGCTTAGCAATAATTTTTAATTAAACAACGTAAACTATATTAGTGCATTTCTGTCTAATATATAATTTATGATATTCATCACTTGGTCTAAATATAACAATTACTTCTTAGTTCATATTAATCCACAAATTAATCAACTATTGGCCATATATTCAAAAACATTAATCATCATGATGAATACTGAACATTAAATATCAAATCCAACGAATAACATAATTTCAAAAATTTAATGCTTCAAATAGATTAAATTATTGCCCTAAAAAATAAGTATAACTACACAATAGATAGAGTTCAAAACCCATAATCAAGAATTTTAATAATCAACAACATAAAAATAATAACCTCATAATTGTTCAATTCATGATAAAGGTTTAAATATAGGAGAAAGAGATAAAACTATATTAAGAGAGTCTTGATCTTTAGAAACTTGAACTTGATGTCCAAAAATTTTTCCAATCTCCTCTCTCTCTTCTAAGTTTTCTCTCTTTTTCTTTTCTTGCAAGCCAAACCTTTCCAAAAGTGGCTGCCCCTTTCTCATCCCCAAAAACATATAAAACCTAATGCTTCCCTAAATCAAACCATTCAAATATAATCCTAAGGCTCACATTTAAGTCTGAAAAATGTCCAATTGAGTGTAATAGGTGCCAAGGCAACAAAAACTGCATGAGGGCGCATTAGTACAGATGGCGCCACCACACAGGTGGATGGCACGGCCGCGCTACACATTCTACGTAAGAGTAGAATAAATGGTGCGATCGCACTACCTGCCTAAGGTTAGAATGCATGACGCTGGTGCACCAATCCTTGGTGCAGCCGCACTATACAAAGCTGACCTGCAAGGTTTGAAAACTTTGCAAATAAGTCCTTACATTTTTGTATTTAAGTCCCCTGGTGTCTTGCATTTTAGTTCGTTATTGCATAAATTATGAACGTAAGTACACGTATTGCAAATAAGTAATACAATGTTGAGAAGGTGTCAGTCCTATAAGAAAAGTTAATCTATTAATTATCGAAGATAATTAAGTAATGAATTTATTTGAAGAAATCGAATTAATGTGATTGAGAAAATTAATTAAAAATAAGTAAAATAAACTACTGAGCAATTTAATTAAAATAAATATCGTTGAGGGAAAGATTTGGGACTAATGATTTCATCATATTTGTTCGCATCCAATTCTCCAAATAATATTATTCTGATTTAATATCTGTTTTATTAGTTAATTATCCTAATTTATTCGACAGTCTCTCTCAAAATTAGTTGAATCTACTTCACACCTAAATAATTCACTATATCTCTATGTGAATTTAATTAAATGAAAGTGTATTACATTTAGTGATAATTCTTCATTAACTACATAAATCATATTAGTATATCTTTATCTAACATGTTATTTACAGTATTCATTACCTAGTTAAATATAATAATCGCTTCTTAATTCATATTAATCTACAAATCATTCAAATACTGGCCAAATATTTAAAACATTAATCATCATAATGAATTCGCAATATTAAATATCAAATCAACACAAATAACACAATTGCAGAAATTTGATGCTTCAAATAGATTAGATCATTGCCCTAAAAAACAAGTTTAACTACACATTAGATAGAGTTCAAAACCCACAATCAAGAATTCAATAATCGACAACATAAAAACAATAACTTTACAATTGTTCAATTCAAAACAAAGGTTTAAAGACAAGGGAAAGAGATAAAAATAGATTAGGAGAGCCTTTATTTTTATAAACTTGAACTTGATGCCCAAAAATTCTTTCAATCTCCTCTCTCTCTCTCTAAGTTCTCTCGTTTTCTTTTCTTGCGAGCTAAACCCCCTTTCCAAAAGCGGCTTTCCTCTCCTCCCCCACAAAAACATAAAAAAAAAAACCTAATACATCTCCAAATCAGGCCATTCAAATATGATTCTACGGCTTAGATTGTATTTGAAAAACATCTAAATTAATTGTAATTGGCGCCAGGGCACCAAAAGCAATGCGGGGGAGCAAGTAAGATGGAAAAGTGGTGCAGCCGCGCTATGCGTTCTGCTTGAGGGTAAAATGCATGGGGCTGGCGTGCCATATAAAGCTAACCTGTAAGGTTTGAAAATCATGCAAATAGACCCCCTCAACTTTACACTTAAGTCCCCTGGTGTTTTACATTTTGGTCCGTGCTTCTCTTATGTTTTGGTCCCCGAAGGTCTTCCTTTTCGAGCCAAATTCATTCCTTTCGAGTTAAATTTGTTTTGAATGGCCAATTCTCTTATAATCTACAAAATACAACCAAAATAAATTAAATATTAATAAAAGTTTAAGATTAAACAAACAAATTAAGTTAAAGAGTACATGATAAGTGCGTGCTTTATGCACTTATCAATGTAAATAATTTTTTTTGAAAATGAAAAATTTATAATATTAATATAAATAAATAAAATAAATTAATATACTTAATAATATTATTATATTCTTTTTGGTTTAGAGTCTTAAAATAATATATAAAAGGTATTGAACAGAATGTAATAAACATCGCATGTCTTTCAATTTAGAAAGCTAAACAGCACTTTCACTGTTACAGTGCATTATTTCCTACTTTTTCTTTTTTTTTTCTTTTGTGAAAAAGTATTGATTCCTATTTTAAATAAAGCTTAGATGCCACGCCTTCAATCCACAAAGGTTCTTTAATTAACAGCCTCGACAGCAGCTATAATTCTCTTCCTTTAAACCTGCTTTTTAGGTCACACACCACCACAAAAATCAAAATAGAAAGTGATTCCAACACCGATAATTGCAAAAGTCTAAAATTCAGAATTTAGAAAGCTAAACAGAACTTTAACTCTTACAGTGTATTGATTCGAGTCCTACTTTAAATAAAGCTTAGATGTTATGCCTTCAATGCACAATGCTTCGTTTAAACAGTACTATTGATGAAATTTTAAGCATATAACTTACGGCAAATAACTAAAATGATGTAGTTCAACTCTTCAATTCATTGGGTAGAGGTCAAAACAACGTAATTTAATTTAATTTTTTTTCCTAAGACAATAAAAATGAAACAGAACCAGAGACAACAAAAGAAAACAATGAGCGGCACTAAAGTATTCTTGAGATTCTAATCAACAAAGAAGTGAGATAACAACCCAAAGCAAGCTAAAAACAAAGAGCAAAGACAGTTGATTTTAGGACGGTGAGCGTTAGATCGGAGATTTTGATGCCTTCGGTTTTGCAAGGAAAACGAAGGAGTAAAGCTGTGAAGAGAAAATGAAGCAGATAGAGAGAAGCAATGAGACCATTCAGTGGGGCCTCACTACCATTTTCTTCATTGCTTTTGTAAGAAAACTCGGTGGAAAAGAAGCCTTGGGCCATGTCATCTGTTTTTTAATATTGCTTTAAAATAATTTCGTTTCAGCCGTTCAAATAATTTGTAATGAACGGTTTCGATTTAAAGTATAAAGATACTTTTAAAATTGTGTAACACGTTTTTACTTTTTTCTTTTTTTTTTAATAATTTGAAATCAGGATTAAATATTATTTTTAAAGTATTGGATTCAATAATTTCTATAATATTAGAATAAAAATTTTATGATGAGTAACTCATGATTTTTGGTCTTATAAAATAAAATTAAAACAAACAAGTTTCACCGTTCATTCTTTATTAAAATAATAAATAAGTTGTTTCATTAATATACAGTCATACATACTAGGCATAAATTAACGTAGAATTTGGTTACAGGAATTATAAATTTGAAAATACATCTTCTTTCTTAATTTTTTAGAAATTTATAATTAATAAATAATTTAAATACCAAAAATTAATAAATAATACAAGTTTCTTTCGTTAATTAGTAATTTGATGTGCAGAGATTTAAAAATAAAATGAATGGATTACTATGAACAAAAATACAATGTTTCCTATATATAATAAAAGTAAGAAATAAAAGTTAAGGAACAACTTAAAATTAGTATTTATTAATGATCCACGATTATCACATTAATTTATATAAATATTTATAATAATATATAATAATATCCTAATTATATAAGGATGTATTTTCAAAATTTTGAGTAGAAATATGGCAGCTTTTAAATATATAAAAATTATTTAGCATTATGTGAGGAGCATTACATCCCTTTCAACTTATTTTATGATATTTTTGCATATTTTTGGATTCATATACTTCTTTTTGCATTTTTAAAAATATTTTTTTCTAAATATATTTATATAAATCAAATCCACTTCAATGGTAAAGTACGAAAACATTATAAAAAAAATTATTTTATCAATTAAGCGTGTTGAAAGATTTATCAAAATTATACTTTCAAACTCTTGGAGTGGATTAAAAAATTATATGAAATACAAAAGAAGCATTAGAGTCTCCCAAGATTTTATTGTTCATATTAGGAATGCCAAAAAAATAAAATCATACATGAAGCTAAAAAGGCTAAGGAATTAAATTGCAAGGTTAATAGTGTTGAAATTAAACTTTTCTATGATAATAAGAAGCAATTTTATAAACCTAACAACAAAAGGTTAAGACAATACTTTGTGTGCGGAAAACAATGGCATTATGGAAGTCAATGTAAGTATATGGGTCACAAGGGAGATGAAAATTAATTTAGAACTTTTACAATAATCATAAATTGAAATATATTTTCACACATCTTCTTAATTTTTCACAATTTTATAATCAATAAAAATTTTAAGAATTAAAAATTAATATATTAAAAATAATACAAGTTTTTTCAATTAGTTAATAATTTAAGATCCAAGATTTAAAAAAAAAAGAAAAAAAAGAATTGTTATGATTGAAAATACTAAATATTTACAAATACGTGATGAAAAGTGATAAATAAAAATTAAGATATAAGTTCAAATTAGTATTTGCTAAATAGTCAAGTAATAGTAGAGATATAAATTTTTTATATAAGTTTATTTATATAAATTAACTAATATTATATTATTTGCTATTAAATATGCTCGTGATTATATTTTTTAAAATTTTGAGTGAAAACATGTTAATTTAAATATTTAAAGATTATTGAGCATGATAATTTTGTTTCTTACTTTTTGTCAGCTACCACAGATTGTTGGAAAAATTAAAGAAAATTTTAACGATGAAAATATTCCATATTTCATGTTAAGTCAAAAAATTAATTGGAATCACATTGAGAAGTGACAGATTGTTGATAATCTGAGCCTTTTGGGAAAAAAAAATTTTAAATTTAATTTTTACTGAAAATCAATGAAAGTTGAGTAAATAATTTTATGTGTATGAGGTTAAAAAAAATACATCAACCTTAGTGAACGAATTTGAAAAGACATGGTACAATCTTCTCTATTATTTTTTAAGAAGGATTAGTTTGATTTGCATATATAGACACATTCCATGCTGATATTTCATTACAATAAATTGCAATAAAGCCGAGAAGGAAGAAACAATACACACATTTTTGAGGAAAACCCCAAATCAGCAAATACATTCAAGCAAAGCTTAGAGAGCAAGCGGAAGGCACTTCTTAGAGGTCCAGTCACCAGTTTTACACGTATCTACATAACTAGGCTATCAAATTAATATTAACCTATTGGCACGAAGGAGACAACAATGAACAACCAACGGATACATTATATGTGTTACATACGTCACTAGTGATGGGAGAGAACATTAAGGTGCAGTATTTGTTAGCATAACCAAACATAAAAGATCTCTCATTTCATCGCAAGATCACTTGCAGACTGTCTTCAGTCTTTTTGCGGCCTGAACAAACCTCACAATGACTGAAGCTCATCCATTTGCTTCACCAGCAACAAGAAGACATTCAAACAATAGTATTAATTAATCATAATGTGTAGCAGATAACTGAAAACTTTGTTATGAATTTGCAAGCATGCTATTAGCTTGCACCGCCAAGACTGAAGACTTCTGCACATACCTGTGACATCAAATGCCTCTGAACGACATCTATTAGTTGCTCCTTGGATGGATTGGGGATGGCATCCACTTAGAAAGTTGAACAAATGTTATTTCATGAAAGAATTTGCTTCAATAAATTATGGAAAATTCTATACATTTGCTGCATATAAACTCACAAAATTTAATTGTCGCCAATATCTCTATAGTGCAGCCATATCTAATTTGCTAAGGTCAACAATGTTATTTCATGAAACTAAAGCAGTGTAGCAGTAGCAGTTCTCAGCAACTGAAAGCAGCGCCTAGCCAAGGGAAAAAAGTTGCAGTCCGCAGCACAAACAGCAGAAATAACAGAAACAGAGTTTTCAGCAATCCCCAGCAGCAGCAGGATCATCTAGCAGCAATAAACCTAATTGCAGCACCAACAGCAGTAGGAAAACTAGCGGCAAGCATAATCGCAACTCAAACAGGACAACACCAGAGAAAACAGCATCTATACTGCAGCAAGCGGCCGCAAATTAAGCCATCGGCAGTAAGCAAAAAACAGCGCTGGCAGCAGCAGAACAAGCTGGCAGTAAGCTGCTGCAATAAACCAGCAGACAACAGCAGCGGCCAGCACCAACAGACGCAGGAAAAACAAGCAGCAAGCATAATAGCAGCTCAAACAGGACATCAGCAGGACAAGAACAGAATCTATGCTGCAGCAAGCAACAGTAGATTAAGCCATCAGCAGCAGATGCATGCATCTCAAAAACGGCAACACCATCAGAAAAATCACTGCAGCAGAAGCAGCAGATTGGCAACATATAGCAGTAGCCAATGAACATTCAGAAGAAGTAAACAAAAATATATAATTGAGCATTAATAGTCACAAACTGAATGCCTAACTAAAATTAAAGTCTATTTGATAAGGAAACAAAAGTTCCTTTATAAGCAACAATAATCTTCTCCAGTTTCCTCATCCATCAAAGTTGAAATCACAATAAAACAAACCAAAGCAGGGCAATTTAAGTAGTATAGAATACTCAAGATAAAAATAGAAGGCTCTCTAATAATATAAGCAAAACAGCAAAAGCACTTTTCTTGTAAGTTGCTCAAAGTCGCTCCTATAGCAAGAATCAAATGGAAATTGTATTCGTTCTACTTGTGTTGCGCCAAGGAAAGAGCAATAACATTTCAAAAATGGTACAATTTATTGTTAAATTTCCTATTTAATTAATTTTGGCTAAAGAATTCATTCTCTTTATTTCAAAGTTCAATAAATTAACACGTAACTTTCTTTTTGTAATTGGCAACCATTTACTCGACAAATTTTCTATGGTTGTATTGAGGTCAGTCAAATACGTATCTTCAGTTGGCTAAAAAGAATTACTTACCTATATTAATTTTGCTCCAATGAAGGCTAGTCAGTCAAATAAACAGAGACGACAAAGAGACAAAAGCATTGAAAGCAACAAATTTGACAATTTTTTGGATGAACGTTCACAATCAAACATCAAATATATATAAAACGAAAGAAAAGCAATATATATATATATATATATAAATTTAAGTTTTTGCGTTTAACAAGTTGATTAGGATTTGATTTACGCTTCGATGTTTGCAATTAATTAGTTAAGCATAAAATTGACCAATGTCGATGTTTGAACAACTACTTTTACTAATTAATTAGCTTCTGGTGAACAACTAAACTATTTAAGTACTCTTGTTTAATTTACAATGAGACTCGTACAGAAACATCAGATTCAGAAGAGGAGAAACATTTTCGTTTTGGTGTTAACGTATTCCAATTCAAAGCATTTTACAGAAGAGTTAATGCATGCATTCGAGTACAGTTAAAAAGAGAGAATTGATTTGAGGAGAACTAAGAAGAGATACCGAAGGTTCTTCGTAATACTTAAGATAATAATTATCAAAATTCACCGCTGATTAATATGACAAGAAATTTTGAATAATAAATTGAGCACAGAAAATTGATATGGCCAGATACACATGAAAGATGAATCTGGTTCTAGCACCCCGGAACTTTACAAATTGTAAAAGCTTTCTGAGTGAGGTCTAGATCAAGAACGTATTTAAATTTTTTCTTATTTCGAAGAAAGAGTATCCCATTGTATAATAATTGAGATATTAAAAATGAGCCAGGTTATATAATTTTTAATTTTAATATACCTTTTTATTTATTGATTCAATTCTATTTAATAAAGAAGCTTATCCCTCTTATTTGACGAGGTAGATTTTTCGTCATCAACACTTTTTTTTTTTTGGGTGCATTTTATTGTACCAAAAAAAAACTTGATCATTTGTATGATTGTTCTTGATATGGCATGAATATGTCACATTATTATCAGACTAAGTAATATTTAATTTGATATTGATATTTATAATCTAATCAAGTATTTTAATGTAGAGGAACGCCAACAATCTCTCTATGCGGAAGACAACATTATTAAAGCCAACAATTGAATTCATATTGCTCAATAACTGTAATCATATTTAATTAAATCATTAATCAATACAAAGCATATAATCAATTTTAATCTAAACATCAGGAGCAACAACCCAACAACTTTTGTATACACGTGATCGCATTCACATCAAACTGAAGTAAAAGCAGCAACACTGAAGCAGTGTAGCGGATTCGGTAGCAGTTCCCAGCAACTGAAAGGAGCTCCTAGCCAAAGGAAAAAGGTTGCAGTCCACAGCACAATCAGCAGCAGAAGTAACAGAAGCACCAGAGAAAAGAACATCTATGCTGCAGCAAGCACCAGCAGATTAAACCATCAGCAATACGCAAAAAGCAGCACCGGCAGCAGCAGGACAAGCTGGCAGTAAGTTGCAGGAATAATTTAGCAGCTAACAGCAGCAGCCAGCACCAACAGACGCAAGAAACCCAAGCAGCAAGCATAATAGCAGCTCAAACAGGATGCCAGTAGGACATGAACAGAATCTTCTGTAGCAAGCAACAGCAGATTAAGCCACCAGCAGCAGAAGCAAGTAGCAGTAGCAGATGAATGCAGCTCAAAAACAGCAACAGCATCAGATTGGCAACATAGAACAGCAGTTAGTCGTAGAAATAGAAACAAGCCAACGGCAGAGAAAGCAGCATCAGCAGCACAAGAACTGCAATCACACAGCATCTATACTGCAGCAAGCAGCAGCAGTTTTAAGCTGTAAGCAGCAGTGGAGAGCATAAATAAAATTACCACAGGACCTCTGATTTCCTTGTCCCCGCAACACTTGCTTAATTGCAACATTACTAATATCATCATTTACCAAAGAAACAAAGAAGAAGAATAATCAGTCATTAGAAGATCGTTTCAGTACATAAAACATCAAAACTACACCCCTAACCAATTTCATATATGCATAGTAATTACAAGGTACACATACAACTAAATAATTCACACAAAATTTCTAATTAATTTTGGGTTCCTACAAATTGAATCAGTGTAAGTAATTTTAAAATCACCATGAGTACCGTAACAACGAGAATGGAGATCTGTTTAACCATCAAGAAACCAAAACACTGCCTGCTACGTCTTCCTCCTTGTCGTTCATCAAGAAACATGCTGGCATTGGAGTGGTTAACAAATAAAGACATCAGATTTATTAGAAATTTGAACTTAAATAATACCAACTTCACAAATAATCCTTACCATAGTCAAGATAAAAATAGAAGACTCTCTCATCACATCAACAGAAGAGCAAAAGCACTTTTCTTATAAGTTGCTTAAACTAGCTTCCGAAGCAGGCAATTCTATTGCTTATTAAAAAAAGACATAACTCATTCATTTATAATCTACCATCTTTTCTTATCTATTTATATCAATCCTCTGTTTTACCAAAAAATTGAAGATACACAGAATGGGGCTGGACTGGTAATGACCATATTTAATTATCAAATTCAGTAGGAAACTTCAAAATAAATAAAATGTATACATACTTAGTCAACATAACAATCAAAACTTCTCAAGTAGATCTTACTGCAATCATTACCTTTACTTGTTGCATCTTCTTCATCATCCTCTATCTCCACACGGTCATCATCATCTAGGTTTATCAATTGCAAGAATCAAGATAGATATTTTATTCATTCTTATGCTTCCCCGAAGAAAGCACAATAACGTTTTAGAAATGGTCGAATTTATTGTTAAATTTTTTATTTGATCCGTTAAATTTTGGCAGAATAAGTCATTTTCTCTGTTTTATAAGAAAGGTCTATGGTATCTTAACTCTACTCATATTATAAGTGAAATTTATTGTGTTTTAACAAATGAGTAAATTCAGAAACAGAATTTTGAAAGTGTATACAATCTCCAATATTGCCACCGCCAGTTTTACCAAAAAGTCATGAGATACATAAAACGGGGCTGGATCGGTAATCGGTAATGGACATATTTAATTATCGAAGTTAGTAGAAAATTTCAACATAAATAAGATGTCAACATATATAAGAATCAAGACTTCTCAAATAGATCTTACCGAATTACTACTGCCTGCTACATTCTCTGTCTCCACAGCTTTGTCATCATCATCTATGTTTTTCAGCTACAAGAATCAAAACATAAATTTTATTCATTCTTATGCTTCTAAAATCAAGGTCAGTTTAATAAACACACAAAAGTTCCTTACTAAGCAACAGTAATCTTCTCCAATTCCTTCATCCATAAAAGTTAAAGTAAATAAGGCAGGGCAATTAAGTAGTATAGAATAGTCAAGACAAAAATAGAAGAATCTCTCTCTCATCATGCGAACAAAAAAGCAAAAGCACTTTTCTTATAAGACGCTCAAACTGGCTGTTATAGCAAGAATCAAATAGAAATTGTATTTATTCTACTTATGCTGCCCCAAGGAAAGGCCAATAACGTTTTACAAATGGTCCAATCAAATAGAAATTTTTGTAAAGAAGTCATTCTTTCCGTTTCAAAATTTACTAAATTAACACGTACCTTTCCTTTATGCCACTCTTGTATGGTTGTATTGAGGTCTCCGTTCCGTAACTCTGTAGTCATTGGCTTATACATTACTTTCTGTAACTTGGGTGTGCTTAATCCTACTCCAGAGAATCTCTTCATTTTGGGACAATTTTCCACAACTAATTCTTCCAAAGACGGGAATTTGAGGACATAATTGGCAGAGCAGAAACTTGTGAGACTTTCTAAATTAGAAAGACGCAACTCCTTCAATTGGATAAAAACAATTTCATAGCCTTTTGCTTCATTATCTCCCTCGTCTGCTCCCACCACTTCTGTTAACATATGGCACGAACCTACTGCCATTGTTTTTAGTTGCACCAGGCTTTTTGCTGTCGATGATGCTACTATGCTTGTGAATCTTTGGCAAAACGATACAGACAGAGTTGTTAGATTTCCAAAGGATGTCGAGGATGGTAGTAGATTTTTAATCAAAGGATGAACCCAATCGTCAACTCTACCATAGCCATAATGTTCTCCTAGAATCGTGAGCATTTTCATGTTATGAAATCTCTGAAGGAAATCAAGTGATGAAATAACAGTTGGCTCATCGAATCGGACATCAAGATATTTAATATTGCAAATGAGGTCTTCCGGAAACTGCGATATCTTTGCTATTCCCTTTTCCTTTAGTAATAATCCTTCCAAATTAGGCAAAACCTTGTGACCAATTATTAAAAAAAAAAAAAATTATATCAAATGTTTCGTCTCACTGGTAAATTTAAAGAATAGAAAAGATTAATCAAATGACGAATCCAAAATTTTTAAATTAAATCAATTAATTTTGGTATATGCATGTATGTTTAACAATAAGACAGAAGAGAAGCTATTAATTTGATATTACAAAATAAATATTATATCAAATTCCTATATTAATTATATTAGTTTACTATTCATTTTAGACAATGTTTATTTGCCCAATTTTCAAAAAAAAATTCTTATTATATCATTTCTTTTAATTTTTCCTTGATTTTAAAAGAAATAAAATAGTAATTATTAGCTCATGATTTTATTATTATTTTAGAAAAAGTAATAAAATTGCTATTATATTTTAACATGAGTATATATATATATATATATCACATGTCGATACAGAAGTGATATTAATTCATACCTTTTCAATCAAAATCTGAGGTTGTCCCTCTCTATTAGATTTGAGAAAATTCATCATCGTCTCCGAGTCACTCACCAATAACCCCTTTATTGCTGGCCATTCTACGGTACACATTCCAGAAGAGAACGTTGTTAAATTTGGCAGGTTTTCTAGATCAAGAGAGTATACTCTTGGAAACACAAATCTATTAATTGTCTTTACTCTTTTATGATCTGCAACAGAAACAATCTCCTCCACCCCACAATTTCTTATATCAAGACTTTGCAGTTGCAAGAGACTACTAGCAATAGACACTGGAAAGATACTTTTTAGTCCATCACACCTATTAATTCTCATCATCTTTAGATTTTGAAAAGATACAAGCCCTTGGGGATCCGTATTCCACACATGCCTCAGTTTTGGGAGATCATAAATCGATAATTCACTTAACCGAGACACTACTGCACTACCTTTATCTGCAGAACTTACACCTTCCATATCAAATATCACTTCTAAGGCTAAGCAATCCCATATTCTAAGATCTCGGAGTCGGGCCAAGCTTTTGGCCACAGAAGATGAAAATAAACATTTCAAACTGTTACAATATGAAAGGCCGAAGGACTCCAAGTTTGGTAATGCAACCTGCTCACAAATTAACTTTATTTTCATAATTTTGTAATATTAACCTTAGCTTCTATAAAAGAATATAATATTACAAAATTTAAATTTAATGTTATATAAATATTATTGAATACAATTATGCAACTGACATGCAAATAATATGTCCAAAATTTGAAATTATTATATATGTAGCAGTATGGCATGCATTTAATTGAAAATTGTTTTTACTAATTATCATTCTCTACGAATTCATCACTTCTAAATTGCATTTAAATTTTTTTACAGGACTTTAAGGTTTGACCCATTAAACTAATTAGTCTCGATAATTTAAAAAATATCCATAAAATTATTAATTTATTTTAAAATGATGAGTATAGCTTTATTTAATGGTAGTTATCTAAAAAAATTAATTTTAAACTTTTCTTTCATCCATTTCAAAACTATAAGGAAATTCTCAAATTTCAATAATAATAAAACAGAACTATTCAGGATTGATCAACAAAACCATTAAATTTTTCGATGATAAAAATAATTTAACCTAGAATGCACGGCTACAGGGACTAAGGGTGCAAAATATGTCTTTGATAGCTTTCTTTCTTATCATCAACTTATAATGTTTTTTTCTTTCTTGTCTTGATGTTAATTCTTTAAAACTTTTGGGTTTTTGATGACATATAACAATAATAAAAAACCATTGCAATCGTCAAAAGCCTTATATATTACATTTGGATTTAGAGTAGATGATAGACTGTTAAGAATTATTTGGGAAAGAATTTGAGTTAATTGTTGAGATTTTGACCTTTTATAGATATGAGTCTCCAAAACTGAGAGGTTTATGGTTGATTTCTATATTCACTCAACATTTGATGGTAGAAACTTAAGGCAAATGAGTCAATATTGTTTCCAATAAAGGCACAGAGTAAATAATAGAGATGATGCTATACTGATTCTATTGAATTCTGTTATTTGTTTTTATCAATGAAAGGAGGACACAAATTCTTTTCGGTTTGAAAATATCAATTAGAATGATAAAAGTGAGAGACATTCAAAAGTCATACGAAAAAACTTGAAGCATGTTTTTTGTTTGACTATGCATGAGATAGACATAAGTGCACCAAATAAATATTAATTTTTATAATTAAGGGTGGGGTGGGCTTTTGTTGAAAGTTATTTTTTAAAAAATTCAAATATAAAATAAAGAAGATAAAGGAAAGATACAACTAAAAGAATGAAAGATATTACCTTCTCGTTGAAAAAAGATAATGGAATTTCTTTCAAGTGGTTTGTACTTGTATTTCTCCCTATGAATTGCATCAACTCTGGACAGTCGTGTATAGATAATGCTTTCAAGGATGGAAATCCAATACAATCACCTGATAAGAATTTGTTAAATTTTCAATATCTTGCATAATTATAAATTATAGGTGAGAGAACACAACATTATTACCTTCGTCTATAACAAATATCTTTTCTAAGGCTTGGCAACGCACTATATCAAGATGTTGGAGTTGAAAGAAGTTGCCAGCTATAGAAGATGAGAATAAACATGTTAAATTACCACAGTCAACTATGGTCAATCTTGTTAAATTTTTAACGACAGAAGACTCTGTTGCAACTTGCTTTTGCCAAATCATTTGAACATTTATTTTATGTAATTCCAATATCTCCAAGTTTGGTACTGCAACCTACAAACAAGTTAAATAAAATCCTCTCTAATTATTTAATATCAACAAACATGATAATATATACAGTGTAATGAAATCAAACAAGATACTAACAATTAAATGATCTAATATAATTAGAATGATATTAATTACGTACCTCTTCGATAAAAAGTATATTGGAAAAATTGACATTCTCTTCCAAAGTAATTTCATCTGACGTAGAAGGTATCTTCAATTTGGAGTAAAAACTTCTGAATTTAGGAAGAAATTTAAGTTTAAGTGAACGTAGTTTACTAAATTTGATGTTATCAGTCAGTTCACTCTTATTGTTGGATTCGTATCCTCTTTCAGTTCCAAAAACACATTTCATATTCTCACAATCAATCACATCAATTGATTCAAGCAACCGAAGTCTTCTGGCAATAGAGAATAAAAATATGTTTTCTAACCTATAACATTTTTTCATCTTTATCTTCCTTAATTGGCTAAAAGAGGACTCTACTGTGAGTTGATGACCACATATTTTTTCCAGGTTAACTAAATTTCTAAGTAATAATGACTCTAAGATGGGAAAAACATTAGGAGTGAGACACTTCATGGAATCAACAATATACAAAAGGTTGTCATTATCTTGAACTTGAAGATACTTCAATTGTGGAAAACCACCTCTGTCTAAGTCAAAAAGAACACTCTTCATGTTTTGTGCTCCACCTAGACAAAGGTCTTGGATTCCCTTCAATTGCATGATATGTCCGTAGTTTAAGCAGATGTTGGTCTTGGTGAGTGACAGCTTGAATTTTCTACAACTGTTAGGCGTTGTAAAACTCCACATCCAATCCTTATCATTATCCCAAAACGTATCATTCTGACCTTTTATTGCTATTTTGTACCTTTCCAATGTTCTGAAGGACAACTCTCTTGGTAGAGTATTAGCATCGTGAATTTGTAATTCTAAACATGTAAGTTTAGACAAATGCTTCAACTCACTGAGACTAGCATTTTCCCTTGCCTCGTCGAGCCCTTCCTTCTCCCACTCAAACTCATCCATATATAATTCTTCTAAATTACATAAACGTGATATGACATTTGGTGGAATAAAGCGGACATTAGTACTTCTCAAATCAAGGGACTTCAGCCGAGTCAAGCGAGCGAGTTCTGCTGACACCCGCTCAATTTCAGAATTCCTTAAAGAAAGGATTTCTAATTTCTTCAACTCTCCTAGAATAGCCACGCCGTCCAGTTTGCAGTAGTGCAAACTTAATGCTTGAAGGTTTGATAGGAAACAAATTGATTGAGGTACTGATGATAAATCCATGTCAGCCAAGACTAAAACTTTGAGCTTCGTCATACTTCCAAAAAAATTGTTCTGAACTTCCGAATAAGAATCTGCTCCAGAAATAGAGAGAAGTTTCAATTGCTGACATTCCAACACAGGAGGAAGCTCACCCGTCTCAACATGTTCTAGGACAATTGAATGGTACGCTTTTAGCGTAGTCTCATCTGGCCATTCCAATTCAGCAACCCGCTCATTTGTAAATGCATGTCGTTCTTTAGACGCAATTTGTAGGATAACATCACGAACAACATCATGCATAGAAAAATGTTCACCAGTGGTATTACCGTTAAGCAACAAACAGGAATCTTTGAGTTGCTGGACTAGTGTTTGCACCCGTACACGTCTCGTTTCCATTTTGTCGATTCCTTCAAATAAACCCAACGCCAAACCGTACGTCAACAATTCATCGGTGGATGTCAGGTTGGCATATCGTATTAGCAAAAGGGTCTGTCGGAGTTCCTCATCTTCTAAAAGATCGTAACTCAACTGTATGCTTTCATATATGCCTTTAACAACCCCTGAAGAAGACGTTCCCATTTGCTGCCATCGCTGCCAAGCATCCTCCCATCTATATGATGGCTTATTTCTCAACGCCCTTGCCACAGTTACGACGGCAAGGGGCAAACACGCGCATTTATTTACTAATTTTGTTGCTAAGGACTTGAATTCACAGTCTTCAATGTATTCGCCAGTCATCTTCTTAAAGAAATTCCAGGCCTCATCATGATGTAAATCGCCAACCTTGAAATTTGATTGGGAATCCATCTTGCTTGATAGTACATCAACATGTCTTGCCGTCAGTAACAATTTACATCCTCTATGTTCATCTTTGTGAGGAATTCCCACTGCTCGCAAATCAAGACGTTCCCAAATATTATCTAAAATTATTAGAATGCTCTTCTCGTTCTTCAATCGTTGGCATAGCTTTCCTGCTCGTGTTGGCTGAGTCTCCTCTTGAGAGAATAGAAGGCCCAATTGTCCTCCAATTTCATTTTGAATCTTCATGATATCTTGATTCTGCGAAATCTCAGCAAAAACGACTTTGACTTTGTTTGTCTGGAGATGGTTAGCCACTTGCGTGGCCAGAGTGGTCTTGCCAATACCACCCATTCCACAAATCCCAACGATGTTGACATCAGGATCACTTAACGAACTAATTACATTCGTGAAAGTGGATGCTCGTGATTCAAAGGTTTCGAAGTCTTTGGTACATAGCCGTGGATCCTCTGGAATGACGGGGTGGGATATCTGATCGAACTTGCCTGCTTCCAGGTGTTCGACAACAGCCTCTCGTTGCATCACAGCTTCCTTGCCAAGTTCATAACGCTTCTTCCAAACAGCTGGAGACAACCCATTCAACCATCCGTTCATCGCTGCTGTCTGCTCATCTTGTCTAGCATTCCCAGCTGTCTCTTCTTCATTTTCTCCAGTTCTACCTGCTGCTGCTGTATCCTCGTTGGGTATGATCTTGATCGCACTCTCCAGCCATTTTTGAGCATTCTCTTCAATCACTTTGGCTCTCTTCAGCCACTTCTCAACATCCTCTTCAATCTCTTCCACTTTGTTCTTAGCCGCATCAACCTGGTGCTGGATACCCGTTCTTTTCCGCTTCAGATTCTGGACTTCTGTCTTAACCTTCTCAAAGTTGCTTTTGTATTCGAGCAAATAACCGATTTGGCTTACTGCAGATGGAGCCAAATACTGGGCAACACTAATAATGAAATCAGACATCTTCAAACTTTTTTTTTCCTTATGAGGTTACAGAAAGAAAATGATGGTGTAGATCAAAGCAAATAGAAACAAAACAGTGGGCGGCAATGGAGTATTCTTAAGATCTAATCAACTAAGAAGTGAAACAATAGACCAATTAAAAGAAGCTAAAACAAAGAGCAAAGGCAGTTGATTTGAGGAAGGTGAGCGTCAGATCGGAGATTTTGACTCTTTTGGTTTTGCAAGGAAAACGAAAAGGAAGATGAAGCAGATAGAGACGAAATGAGAAAATTCAATGGGCTTTCGTATGAAAATTCAGAGAAAATGAGAAAAGCAGACACGTGGGCCATCTCATTGTCATGTGTTGTTGAATTTTGCTTTAAATCAATTTCGTTTCAGCCTCAACTAATTTGTCAACTAATTTGTAATGGACGGTTTTGATTTAAAGTACAAAGATGCTTTTATAATCGTCGAACACATTTTTTCTTTCTCCTCTTTAATAATTTGAAATCAGGATTAAATACTATTTTTAAATTTTTATATTCGATCATTTGTCCAATAAATCATTATTTTTGATCTTACATATTAAAATTAAAAGAAACGATTTTCACCATTGATTGTTTATTAAAATGATGAACAAATTATCTGATAAACATACACTCATACATACTACTAGGCATAAATTAATTTAAAATTTTGTTACAAGAATTATAAATTTGAAATATATTTTAAATACATCTTCTTTCTTAATTTTCCAAAGTTTATAATTAATAAAAACTTTAAATACTAAAAATTAATAAATAATACAAGTTTTTTTTCATTAATTAATAATTTGATGTGCAGAGTTTTAAAAAAAATTAATGGATTTCTGTAAATAAAAATATAATGTTCACTGTATATAATAAAAATGAGAAGTAAAAATTAAGATTCAAGTTAAAATTAGTATTTATTAAATTATCCACAACTATCACATTAATTTATATATATATAATAATACTCTTATATAAGTGATATATATCAAATATATCTATTTTTTATTAAAATTTAAAAGTGATTATATAAGTGACTAAAAGTGAGAAATAAAAGTTAATATACAACTTAAAATTAATATTTACTAAATGGTCAGGTAATGCAGAGATAAAAATTTTTTGTATAAGTTTATTTATACATATTAATTGATATTATGTTATTTCTTATTAAATATGCTCGTGATTATAGTTTTCAAAATTTTGAGTGAAAATATTGAGCATAATGTGACAAGCATCACTTCCATTTAAAATTTTCCACAAGGAATGAGGGCCCACTTGTTGAATTATTAGAACAAAATAATTTTATTTCTGACTTTTTGTCGGCCCCGTCTATGACTTTTGGTGGTCTTCTCAAAACATGCATTGATTTTTGAGGATCTTTTTTTCATCTTTAAAATTAAAAACAAAATAATAATATTTAAAAAAATTTTTAGATTCACAAACAAAGTTATAATAGGAAATGCATTTAATTTTTAGAATAATGCTATTACCGTCCTTCCAAAATTTTATAGATTTGAAAAAGATAAGATATTTTAAGATTATTATTTATATTTTAATTTTATTATTTTACCCCTCTATTGTTATAAATATATATAATAATTATATTTTTTTTATTTTATAATAATTAATATAATTTTATTCTAATATTTAAATTTAAAAATTATAATAATATTTTAATCTTAATTACTTATTTCCTTCAAAATTAAAATTTATTATCAAATATTTATAATATCTAATTATATATAATTTCTAAAATATATCATATTATTAAAATAGTTATAATAATATATTTGAATTTTGCTTTCAAATAATTTGTAATGGACAGATTTTACTTAAATCTCAATTATTAGACTGTGGAACACATTTTTTTCTTTTTTCTTTTTTAATAATTTGAAACTGACATTAAATACATCTTCTTTTCCTAATTTTTGAAAAGTTTATAATTAATAAATAATTCAAGTTTCTTTCGTTAATTAATAATTTGATGCACAAAGATTTAAAAAAAAAAAATGGATTATTGTGAAAATACAATGTTCAGTATATGTGGTATAAAACTTGATATGTTAAAAAATTTAAAATTGATATATTAAATTATTGACATATATAAATATTAAATAATAAATTAAATATATTATTAATAAATAAAATATTTAATTTATTTTAATATTTAATTACTCAAATTTAAGTTAAAATTTTAATTTAATTACATTTAGATATTTTTAAAAAGTTTGCAGACATAAGTTAAAAAAAAAATTCTTAAACATGTGAATAAATTATTTAGATTTAAGTCAAAAAAATAAATAGACTAACATAAAAATTTTATAATAAGTAACTCTGAATTTTTGGTCTTGTAAATCAAAAGAAAAGATTTTCATCATTCATTGTTTATTAATATAATGAACTAAGTTATTTGATAAATATATAGTCTTGCATATGAAGCATAAGTTAATTTAGAATTTTGTTTCAAGAATTATAAATTTGAAATATATTTTACATTCATCTTTTTTCTTAAATTTTAAAAAATTAAGCTGTAGAGATTTGAAGAAAAGATTGTTATGATTAAAAATAGCTAAGGGCTTATTATTTTTTAACTTAACCTATATAATTTTATTCAGATATTTAAGAATTATTTATTTTTTAACTTATATTGATAAACTTATTAAAAATATTTAAATATAATTAAATTAAAAACTTTAACTTAAATTTAAATTACCAAATTTTTAAATAAATTAAATAATATATTTATCAATAATACTCTTAATTTATTACTTAATATTTATATATATAAACAACTTTAATATATTAATTTTACATTTTTATATTTTATATTTTTATAAAAATAAATAATGTAATATTTATATTTAGACACGACGTTTAAGATAAAAAATAAATATATTAGTTAAATTTTAATTTTTAATCAAATTTAAACTTTATTCATATTTAAATTTTAGACAAAAAAAAAATATAAAAATTAATATTAAGATATAAGTTAAAATTAATATTTTCTCAATGGTTAGATAATAGTAGAGTTATAAACTTTTGTACAATTAATAGGGTGATATTATGTTATTTGCTATTAAATATGCTCATGATTATATCTTTCAAAATTTTGAGTAAAAATATGTAAAATTTATTAAGCATAATGTGATAAGCATCACATGCCTTTCAACTTTAAGATTTTCAACAAGAAATGGGGCCCAATGTTGAATGATTGAAGCAAAATTAATTTTAGCAAGCAACCAAACGATGTAACATCTGCGACAATTAATTGCTTCTTACCGACCGATAATTAATTCGGAGCAGAATCCCACGTACAATTATAATTGTAGGTCATTATTCAATTTATGGGTGATGCTTGGAATTGTATCGATTAAATAAAAGATTTAGAGAATATATTAAAATTTTCTCTATGATTATTAGTTAATTAACTTCAAATACCGTATTTATTAAAATATCTTTAATATTTAAAATTTTATATTTTTTAATTAATTATAAAAATCATTTTAATTTCAAAATTTTGACCAAATATTCTTATAAATTCTAATAATTTTAAAAATAATCTTATAACTCTCAATTTATTATAAATAATAATTATACTCTTATATAATAATATAATTATTTAAGAAAAAATTAAAAATATTATTTTAAAGATTTATAACAACCATTACATTTATATATCAATAAGTTAACTAATTATTCAATTTAAAATTCAATTCTTTATTTGTTATTAAAAAAATTAACATATACCTCCCCTAAAATTTTAGAAACCCAAACATATTTAAAGATTTAAAGAAACCTATAAATATTTTTCCTGGACCGTTAGATGATTAACATTGACTATTATTTAATCATTAATTTCATGAACAATTTGATAAAATACAACTTTTCTTTTTGATGTTTGCTTTTTAAAAATTATTTTATATATACATGTTTTTATTTTATTGATTTCAACATCAAAACAAAATCTTCAAACACTTTTATAAAAAATCATGCTTGTTGAGACATTGACAAAAATATATGTTTCCAAACTATAATAATTAAATTCATAATTTAATTAAATTTAAACAAAATTTTTCATTAATTAAATTCAAACGAAATTTATTATTAGTTAAATTCAAACTATATTTTTTATTATTTAAATTTAAATTTTAGTCATTCTAACTAATAAAAATAAGTCAACTAAGAATTTAAGTAAGATCTGTGTGAAGTATTTTAAACTTTTCATTTATGTGTGAATTTTTTAAACTTCAGAACTAACATGTATTAATTTATCTGTTGTTATTAATTCATCTATCTATATACATACATAGTTTCAAGCAGCATTTAATTCTTGCCTTTAATAATATCATTTTCTGGGTAGAGACAGTAGGTTCCAATTCATTTATAATTAGCAAAACCTTCCATTCAAGGCTTAATCATATATCTTGTAGTTGTGGCTTCATGGGATGGATGCTTCTGACTGTTTGGTAATCAAAGTAAGGTCCCTTTTCTTCCAGTGTACAATTTAATTGAGACGTTGTGTGTTTATACGTGTTGTATATATGAAGAGAGACACAAAAATTATGAAATCAGTTGCCAGTTCTACTAATTAATTAATTAATACATATATAGATAAATCTTAAGTAAACATGTTCATAATTCATGTATATATGGACGTTTAAATATATATTTTGCATGTTATTGCAACAGAGAAAAATGAGAGAATGAATGAAAGCAGCTCTTCTGTATTGTACATGTGCTGAGTTGATCCAAGGTTGAAGACACGTATACATATAGGAACAACAACAAGATCATTTGATTGGAGTTCTGGGTAGACAATGAATTGAGTTCATGAGTCCGGAACACGTATAAATGGAGGCGGCAAAAAAATTCGGGTCCGGGCAAAGCTTGAAATGCAAGGCCGGCCGGATTAAATCGGATCAAGCTCAAATTTTTATTTTTAAAGCACGATAAGAGTTTGAGTTTGAGTTTTTATAACATCTCATCAATTTTATGAATAACTCTTATTATTATTTTTATTATTATTTTTGTCGAGACCAAGTATTCTCATGTTTTTTTCTTATTAAAAACAATTTAATTAATTTTCTTTAAAATATGCTTAATTAATTCGGAACAGGAAATTAATTTTTACCGAATTCTAAATTTTGATTGAAAACTTGCTTCTTCATGATCAACAAACTATTTTCTTTTATTTTTTTAGTTATTGAAATGTTTTCAAAGAATAAAAAATATATCTGTTTAATTAGGATTTGAAAAGAAAACAAGTTTATGGTGAGTGAAAATTAAAAATTAGTTATAAATTATCTATATAATATGTGAGTGTAGTAAGTTATTAAGATAAAATAAACTATATGAATTCAATTAAATATATTTTTTATATGACTTTAATTAGAAATTAACATTATCAATAAGTGAAAAAAAAAAGCTTTATGAGAAATTTGAAAAGGTGATGGTAGCATCATTTTTAAATATTTTAGTAAATGAATCAAGGACTCACATGCAAAGAAATCAAAGTTTTAGGGATCTCTATGTAATATTTTGAATTCAGGATGAATTTGGACTACTTTTTCGGGCCAAATAGATTTGTTGATAATTTGACCCTCTCGAAAAAGAAAAATATTTAAAATTCATTTCAAATGAAAAATCAGTGAAAGTTAACCATTCTTGATTGTATTACATATAAGGTCTAAAAAAAATGAATTTGAGAAAAAATAATAAAATCTTCTATACTTTTAAAAATTGTTTAGATTTATTTATACGGATATGTTTCCTAATTTTTACGAGAATGTAAACTTATATAAATATTTATTATTTTTATATTAATCTATTTAAAAGAATATTGGTTCTTCCTCGCAACATGCTCGATACCATTATATCCTTATAAAGTGCTAAAGAAATGATGTTTAAGAAAGTAAGTATTATTTAGCAGTTAAATTGCGTGATAATCACTAATTTTAGTGTGGGCTATTTACTTTTATACTTATATTTCTATTTAGTGATTTCACTATAATAATTATAAATCCTTAATTTTTAAATGTATCCTAATTCTTTGTTTGTAATTGACCACTAAGAAGTTTACATCGTGATTATATTATTTTTAAGTTGTAAAATTATAATTATTTATTAAAAAAAAAAATAAAATATTATTTCTTATCCCATTAATAATATAGAAAAGAACATGTAGAGGGAAAAGAACAAGTATTACTTCTGCCTGCTACATATCTTCCTCATTAAAAGTCGTTCATCTTATTCATTGTCACACTGAGTCTTTGGCACTGAAATGAATTTTAAAAATTAATTTTTAATCGATGATATAAAGATCAATAGAAATTAAATAAAAATAATAAATTATATTATAATATAATTGTGATTATGTAAATATACAAATTTATTATAATAATTAAAGTATAAAATAAGTAAAATTGAGAAAACAAGTAAAAGAGGCTTACAATAGAGAAGAGATACGTTAAAAATAGTTAACTAGATTTTAATTTTATTAGTAAATAATTTAATAAAATAGAAATATTTTTAAAAAAATAAAAATATTAAATTATTCAGACATTTATTTATTCAGATTTAAATTAAAATTTTTAATTTAATTATATTCAAATATTTTTATTAAATATTTAAATATAAATTAAAAAATAAATAATTTTTAAATATTTAAATAATTATTTTTAAACTTTATTTAGAAAAATAAACAACTCCGACTCAATTCAACTTAGAGTTTTAAAATATATTTTTTAAGATCTCAAATTTCAATTGGGCCCGATGGACTCATTCCTGACTTTTAAAAATAAAAGGGTCAAAACTTTTTCACCAAGCCTAATTATGACTTATAATGTAAGAAAATCGGATTAGAAAGACAAACAAAAAAGTTTATCTAAAGAGGTTAAAGAAGTCTTTAACATTTATTAGATTAATCCTTACCCTTCATTAGCCCTTGATCTAAGGGTTGACAACTAATATAAAAAATAATGTGATTTTAAGGAAATACAAATCTTGTTATATAGTATGTAAATAAATTTTTTCACAAACACATAAGACAGAACCTAGAGAATTATATTATTTTTGTTAGTACGTTAATAAATTCATAACAAGCAATCAAAACGATGATTTGATTTTATAAATCCAAATATTTTCAAACCTTTATTTATAATAACTATATAGATGATTGAACGTGAAGAGTAGCTTAACCATACTATATAATTCATGTGTTCATTATGATATAGATCAATATTTTATATGTTATAGAGTTGTCCATCATTCATTGACTAAAAATATACTATTTTTTTTATTTAATTTCAATTTAAAATATTTTTTATTTAAAAAAACTTTTTAACTTAACCTAAAATGTGTAAATAAATAAATTAAATCTATTATCGTAAACATTCTTATATAATTAATTTATTTACATTATTATCCATATTAAACTTTTAACTTTTTGTCCTTTTAAAATCACAAGTATACACTCTCCATTCTTCACATTCATTTATCAAATTTTTTTATTCCAAATGTTATTATTATATTTTTATGATTAATCTTTTTCTATTTTTAATCTAAATCTAGGTTGATATGCAATATTATTATACAAATTAACAAATAAATGTATTTATTATACCTTACATAACATCATAAACTATAACAAGATTTGGGTGAACTAAATTTTTGTGAATATGTATGAGTCAAAATAATTTTATGTCTAAGATATTTTATTATTTATTTAACATTTACATTTTACAAGGATACAAATATAAAAATATTCACTTTTCAATTACTTTTAGTTAAAAATAGACAATTATTTAGATTATAAAAAAAAATATATTATTCAAATTCAAGTTTTTTATTAAAAAATAAATGCTATCTTAAAATATTAAAAGAATATATATTTAAATTTTTTTTTTTAAATTTACCAAAAAATTTGAGATTAAAATAATTATTTTAATCATTAAAAAATTATATCAAACACAAATTAGATACATTTTTACTTATAAAATTATTATATATAAATTATTTACATTTCAACTTATAAAATAGATTTTTTATACTTTAAGTTCTCTACTATAAAAAGTGATCATTTTACAAATTTAAATTATAAATTATTTTTAAAATTTAACATGTTAACTTTATGTTTTTATTATCTTCTCCAGTCAACAATATATGTATGAGTCCGCTCTTGCACGTAAACAATATAAATAATTTTAAGAAATGGGTGATTGGTAATTTTTGATAGTTACTGTATACAATACATTTGACAATGCTTTATTGTACTATTAAGAACTATGGCTTTAATTTGGTATATATAACGACGTCGTTTTATTAACTGAAGAATATATATCCATCATCATTCAAATTTATGTTACTCTATTAATTGATATTGTACTTTACATTTATGATTTTTGGTTGGTACCAATTATTCCCTTGAAATTTAGTCCATTTTATTGATTAATATTATAAGTATAATGGTTAAAATATTTAGTTAAGGTTTATTTATATTTAACAATTGATATTTATTAATTAATTATTATTATTATTTATATCTAATAATTAATAATTTTATTTCTTAAATATTATGAATTAAAAATTACAATATCTCTATTTTAAACATATTTTATTATAATTTGTAGAAAAAATTTAATAATTTATGATAATATAAAAAATTATAATATATGATTTAAATCAATATATTTTTTTTATGGAAAAGGTTATATTATTTTTGTTAATTATTTTCTAAACAAATTAGAATAAATTTATAGAAATTGAGAAAAATTTAAATCTAACTATTTAAAATTTTGTTATTATCTTCACACAAAGAAAAATTTTAGATGGACCGAACTCAAAAAAAAAAAATTTCTATATTTTTATAAGAGAAGAATTTAACAGTCTCATTTTTTTTACATATATTTTTATATCAATTCTTGAACATTGGATTTAAATACCTCAAATGATTGAGATTAAATTTGATACATATAATTAATGTATAATTAATGAATATGTTAGATTTAATTTTAATTATTAGAGATGTTTAGATCCAATGGTTCATAAAATAGTATAAGAATATGTGTAAAAATATACGGTTATCGTTCCATTCCTGTATATTTATATATAATATTTAATAAAAAAAATATAAGAATAATTGGGTAAACTAAGAATAATTGGCTGAACCTTTCTTTATCAAACAAAGTTCATTAAGTCATTTTATTCTATGATGTGTTAAATAATGGGGAATAAAGGAATAAGGGTAATTCAATTGCTTGTTCTAAAGATAAGGAGTCATACATATAAATATGGTCATTTATTATTGTAGATTTAGTTACCTAAATTTCTCATTAATTAATTATTGGAGAATTTCATACAATCATAGCATAGACCACTAATTTAGTATATTCATTAATGAGGTAGTCATATTTTCATTCTAAACTTTAGCAAAATAACATGTCAAGATAAGATTTGTTCAAATTTTAACATTTTAGTCCCGACGTTTGGGACAAAAAAAAAGAAAGCTATTTTAAGAATCAAGATGAAGATGGGCACTAAGAAAATTATAGCCTTAATTTATTATTTTACTAAAGTTAAGTGGTGAAATTGTTATCCCATCAATTAATGCATATTGTTTCACTGAATTAATGCATATTTTTGAATAAAGGATAGACACCATTGTTAATTAATTAGCGGACTAATTTATACAATTTTTTTTTTGTTCCAAGCGTTTGCATTAATTTTGTGATGAAAATTGTTTTTTTTTTGTTGGGAGAAATAAAAAAAGAATTTAACGCTACCTATAATTTTTCTTTTTTGTTATTAAAAGAATCCAAAAAGTAATTGATTCTAAATTCATACATAATTTAATTTACTTGTTTTCAAGCACAATGTCCTAAAAATTATTAATTTTTTTATTTTGTTTTTAATTTTCAAATTGGCTGGTAAATAATAAAGGAGAATTTTGATTAATAATTACACAAATATTGAGACATAATTTTTTTTTAAAATTTTATATTAGAGTAAGAAATTTCATTAACAAAATACTAAATGTTTATCTTCTATTATTACTCAATTTTAAGATGGTTCTGAAACGTTAAAGTATACCCTAAATTATATGAGTTACACCTAGGGACTATATTGGGATATAATATAATTAAAATATAAAATTATGATTATCATTATTTTATTGTATCTTCAGTTATTTAATATTTTAATTTTTTATATTTTTATAACTATATCATAGGGATAATAAGATTTTTGTGCATAAACATTTGTCAAATGATAAATTAAATATAAATTGCTCAATTTTAACAATTTAAATTCTATCCTTTGTTTTTTAACTAAGCTTTTCATAACCTATTCATTCTTATCATATCGTTTGATGTTAGAGCGCAAAATATTAAAATTGATGCACTGTACATTGCCGGATCCTAAACTACACGTGTTATTAATTTGGGATAATAACATCTAGCTACCTGTATTTGTATAATATCTGCATTAAGTAAATACTTGTTGTGTTATCAATTAAGTCTTTATCTCCATTTGAAATGACTTAATCGTCAGAATATGTTTATGTGCAGTCAAAATTAGGGGTGGTAATTTGGGGTCGTTTGTTGTATTTTTATCGTGTTAAATAAAATTATAATATATTTTTAAACTAATCTAAATCCAATCTATTTAATAATTGTATTAAGAAAAACTTTATTTCATTTATTAGATGGATTATTCATTTAATATTATGTCACCCTTTTTAATATATATTTTAATATATTCTAAATATCTATCATATTATATACCCAAATACAAATAAGCTTTAATCTAAATAATATTAAATATATTTTTTTAAAATACTAAAAATAGAATTAATTGTTTTTAAAATGTAAAGAATATAAAATAAATACTTTAAATTATAAATGAGTAGAATGAAATGCTTATTGAAATAATTAATTGTATTATAAATAGATTTATGTATTGACCTAATTATTAATTGTATCATATTATTACAGTTTATTTATTAATTATGTAATTTTAAATTAACTCGAATCCACTAAATTTGTATTATATTTATATCAAATTTGATGGATTGTATCAAAAATTGTTATTTTTGACTCAGAATACACATTTCAAGGGTAATTTAGTTATTTTATTTTGTATCTTCACCTTGTTTGATATCAATGAACAAATACTATCCTAAACTTGAATATAATGAAATATGGAGGCTAAAATGTTATTATTCACATTATTTAATTTGCGGCCAGTCTCTATTTCACACGAACACTTACGTGGCAGGATCCAATTCGCTTCCGCGTAAATTTTGAATTGCCGCGCTCAAAGTCAAACGACGAATCCAAATTAACAGAACCTTAGGTTCGGTATCTGTCATTTCATAAGCCCGAGGCTACGACTCAGGTTCGGTTTCCCCACTTAACTCGATACTGACTAAATCATTTTAAATCCGAACCTAAACTTTCTCTCTCTCCTCTGTCTGTCGTTTAGACGCAACAGCTCACTACATATAAGACAAAAATCTTGTTCCAAATACCAAAAAAACCCTAAAAATTCCATCTTTGCCTGCAATTTTCATCCCACTTCCTTCCATTTCTAGCCCTCTGATTAGTAGCTGACGCGTCAAATCTCCTCCGTCGGATCCCTGTTTCTGAATCACTTACAAGGTGGCGAAGTTACAGCCATTTTCTGCTCACATGCAAGTCATGGTTTTGTTGCAGACAACATGTTTTCGTTGCAGGATTTGAGCTTGTTTTCTCTGGAAAATTCAAGGGCCTGGTGGGTTTGCTTCAGATCGGTTTAAAGTTGGATTCTTTTGAGCTCTGTTGATATTCTCTCTGTTTTTCCCTTTTTTTGGGTTTTGTTGCAGAAGACATGTTTTAGAAAGCAGGGTCTTATTTTTTTTCCCGAGAAAATTCAAGTTTTTGGTGGGTTTGCTTCAGATCAGTTTGAAGTTCGAACTTTTTGGGTTCTGTTCATCTTCTCCCTTTTTTTTTTAAATAAAGTCTTACTTTCTCTCTCTAAAATTTTATTCAATATTTTCTTTTAGCTGAAATTGACAGACCCTTAACGTGTTCCTTGATTCTCTCTCTTCATAATGGTTTTGTTAGGTCTATTTTCTGCCATAAAAAATAATTTAATTTATTTAATTTTTTAATTAATATTGTGAGGGGTATCTCAATTTTTTTTTTCTTGAACGAGATTTTCCCACGAAAGTGATACAAGGTTAAGTTATGAACCTTCCAGTTGAAGTTCCGCGTACCCTTTTGCAGTATATTTAAAGTTATCATATTTTTTATATGATTTTTTTATTTTTAATTTTTTTTTTTTGGTTTATTGGAAGACTCTTTAAATTAAATGCAAAACAACCATTTTCACATGCAGATATGAAGAAGATAATAGCTTCCATTCCAAGGGCCATGAATCACTGATATCACTCAATTTCTGTGCTTGATCTTTAAACAACCACCGCCGTTGGATCAAGTCTATCAGATCATCCATGTCATCATCGTCGTCGTCGTCGTCATCATCATCTTCTTCTTCAGTTCGGGAGCTTGATCCACTTTTGAAGGATTTGAACGAGAGGAAGCAGAGTTTTCGAAAAAATGTTGTGTCTTTAGCTGCAGAGTTGAAGGAAGCTAGAAGCCGTTTGGCTTCACAAGAACAGTCTTTTGTTAGAGAAACCCTAACAAGACAGGTAGTACTTTTGCTTCTTGAGTTTAGTTCTGTTGTTCGTGTCTTTGAAATCTTGGATTCAATGATTTTTGTCTTTTGGGGGGACTTTTCGCTAGTAGGGTCATTTGGGTATGTTGCGTAAGTTAATTTTTTATTTTGGTTTTTGCTTTTTCAGGAAGTAGAAATGAAAGCAAAGCACATGGAGGATGAGATTTGTAGATTGCAGAAGACATTAGAGGAGAGAAATGGACAGCTTCAGGATTCTGCGTCTACAGCTGAGAAGGTATAAACTATTATAGTCTTATAACTACTGTTTGTTTCTTGATTTAATTTACAATTTCAAATGAAATTGACACTAAATTACTCGAAACTAGGATTTTTTTTGAGTTGATCTTGAATTATCATGGTGTTTTTTTTGGTGTCTTGATGCTCGAAGTTACTGCATAATCCCCGAATCTCGTCCTCTTCTTTTCAAGATTCCTTTTGATTATCCTCTTTGTTTTTTTGGATGGGGAGCCCAGTGGAAAAAGGTGACCAAGTGTTTGCAATGTTAAATTATTGTCTTTCCTTTATTTATATGTTGATAATGTTGGGAAGATTCCAGAAATGTTTGTCTTTTGCAAATTAGCTCGAAAGTTTGGGGAAAAACAAATTAAATTCATGAAATTGAACCAATTTTAGGTGTATACTAGTTCTATTCTTTTAGATTTGAATTTATATGTGCAAAAATCCCTTGGCCTTGTTGTTGGGTATCTTTTTCTCGTCTTTATTTGCAACTTTGACTCCATTTTTCATCCATAAGGTACATACCAAATGATGCGTGACAAAGATGGTACGAAAAATTACCCACCTATCATTTTCTTTTGTATAAAATTTTAATTTCACATACTTGATCTGTAATTTGTATCGAATTTTATTTGCATCTTGTTTGTGTGGGAAAATGTGATGTATTTAGATATAGAAAAAGAACGTTAGCTTGAGCTTCTAGTACATCCTACATTCTTTGGGTATTTCTTTTTAGAACATAATTTAATTGTTTTTAGTGGACCTTGTAGATCCATATTGCAATGACTATAAGTGGGTCTTTGGATGCATTTTCAAAACCTGTTTTCATTTTCAAAAAAAAAAAAAAAAAAAAAAAAAGGTAAAAGTGTTTGGTTACATGTTTTGTAAACCTTGTTTCTAGAAACAGAAAACATTGTTCTCAAACTTGTAACCAAAATGTAGAAATCCGTGTTTTGTTGTTTTCAACCATTGCTGAGAGCATGTTTTTAAAACAAACTACTACCAAAAAAAGTTTCAGTTTTTAAAAGCATAACTTTCAAGACATCATCTTCTTTTTTGAAAATAGCTTCCAAAACACCATTTTGAAAATGTTCCAAATGCTCTTAGACTTCTCCAATTTCTCCTGGGATTTGAAATTTTTTCCCATGTGCACGTTTCATTTTGCATCTTTCAAGTTTGGTAACTACTTGCAGGATTTGCATTGTTCCTCGTGATTAACTTTAATTGGTTATATATTAAATAAAATTAGAAAACAATTTGCCTATTCTGCTGGTGAAAGATGATTGTATTGTATATATTCCTCATATCTACTTGATTTATATATTTTTTTTGCAGTACAATCAATCATCTCTAAATTGTGATTGTTTATTTTATATGTTAGCTTCTCAAAGTTTGTTATAGTGTACTAGAACTTATATCAGTTCTGTGATCTTTGATTTTGTGGGAAACAGTACCTCAATCAGCTGGATGATCTTAGATCACAGCTTGCAGTAACTCAAGCAACGGCAGATGCAAGTGCTGCATCAGCTCAATCAGCACAACTTCAGTGTTTAGCTTTGGCAAAAGAATTAGATGAGAAGAATAATTCCTTAAAAGAGCATGAAGATCGTGTAACTAGGTTAGGAAAACATTTAGATAATCTGCAGAAAGACCTTCACGCGAGGGAATCTTCGCAAAAGCAACTGAAAGATGAAGTTTTGAGAATTGAGCAAGATATTATGCAAGCTGTTGCCAAAGCTGGAGTAAACAAGGATTGTGAACTAAGGAAAATATTGGATGAGGTTTCTCCAAAGAATTTTGAGAGAATGAATAAACTTTTGATCGCTAAGGATGAAGAAATAGCCAAATTGAAAGACGAAATAAAGGTTATGTCTGCACATTGGAAGCTAAAAACTAAAGAATTGGAATCGCAGGTACTTAATCATCATTTGATTTATGCCCTGTTTGATAGTGCTATGAACTATCAATGTGATACGTGTTTTACTTACAATCTTCAACTTGTTTTCTGAAAACAGTTAGAGAAGCAGCGACGAGCTGATCAGGAACTGAAGAAGAGAGTGTTGAAGTTGGAATTCTGTCTCCAGGAAGCTCGTGCACAAACGCGAAAGCTTCAAAGGGTAATGATAATGTCTTTCACTGTCTCTCGTTCTGTACTGTGTGAATCATAGGTGTGCAAGTTGTTCAAAAAATTGATTGCCCAACATGGGCCGCATTAATAACAAGGGCACAAGTGGTCCATTTCATTCTATGAACCATTCATGCATGTATGCATGCATCAATCAGATGGTCCACCAAATTATGCTACAACTCCTTTTCTTTCCCTTCCCTAATATTCAAGACACATATATTATCATCCCACTGAACATTCATAGCCTTTGCCGATTAATTCCATGCATCTACGATCCATAACCATTCTGCTTTCATAGCTGACACGAGTGTTCGAATTCATGTTGTCAAACAACTTCGGGTGGTGATGTTTTTTATCCCTTTGTTACTGCTCTCGAATGGTGAGCGTTACCATCCATTAGAAAGCGTACTACTATAATTTCCGCTGTGACTGTTACCAAATTCAACTTCACTTGCATTTTTTATGTAAGATTTACATTACTCATTGCTGCAGATGGGAGACCGAAGAGATAAAGCACTGAAAGAACTTAGAGATCAACTAGCTGCCAAACAAGACGGGAATACAAGTACCGAAAAGCAGAACTTCTGGGAATCATCAGGTTTCAAGATTGTCGTTTCCATGTCAATGTTGATCTTGGTGGTGTTCTCAAAGAGATGAAGCAAGCAATTATGTTATATAGTAGTTTTATATATCCTTGTGTATAAGGGATTAATGTAGTAAAAGTTGTAGAGCCCATTTTGCTTTTGTAGAAATTGCTTAGTTGTATTTGTAGAGGTCCTTTTCTTGCTTGGTGTCAATGGAGAACATATTTTTGTTTCTCTCAAAACTAGAAATACATTGCAATATATAGTTTATCTAATATGTTTATTTATTTATTTATGCCATTAAGCCTGCCATAAATTGGAGAAGAGTTGGGTTTTCAGATTAAGTTTTTTTATTTAAAATTTTGATTCAAACTTTCAACCATTTGTTGAATCTGACAGTAATTAGTTTTCTTCTTAATTTCATACAATAATTCAGTTTTAGTAATTTAAATATTTTAAAGGTGTTCATTTTTAATCTTAACATTATAAACTTAAAAAGAAAAATTGAATAAAATTTAGTTAAAATTTTTATTGGACCTTAATACCTAAGATGTAAATATCTAGTTGTAATAAAAATTTCATGATTTACAAATTATGTAAATTATGTGCTTAGCTTTATTTAAATTTTATGTCTACTAGATTTCAAATAAACAAATGGTGAAGGATGTGGCATTGCTAGATATTTTGAAAACTTTGAGCAAAATTATCAATTTTTTCCATTCTCAAAAATGCTAAAATCCTTTTCTTTATCTTTTTTCTCTTAAAAAAATTATTTTTAAATAATTTCTATGCCAACTATAAACCAATATGCATTATATTTCACTACCCAACATTCTTTTCTCTATATTCAATTACCAAATGCAATTTCTATTTTCATTTTTTTCATCATAATTTTTCCTTTTTCCCATTTCCAAAAGTCATAATTGAACCCATAATGTATGGTACAAATGGGCCCTTTTTTGAGAAAAAAATTCAACTAATTATTACATTGGCATCCAATGCATTATAGGTTTCAAAATCAAATAATTGCGATACACAAGACAATGAAAGAATCCTCCTATAAGAAAACAATCATTGTTTTTTTCAAAATTTTCTATCCTAATCGTCATGAAAATTGTATAAACTTTTTGACTTACTTGTATATCCAATTATATATATATATATATATATAATAATGTATTACAAGACTGGCATAATTTTTTCATTTTGGGGGTTTGTGTTAACATAATGGAAATAAGTGCAATGAGTAGTGGCATCTTTACTTGCATGTTTTATGGGTGTTGTCCTATAAATTTAGGGTGTGAGATTTGATAACATACAAAGAGGGACAGAAATAACAATTTAGGTCCCTAAATTTTTATATTTTCTTTTAAAAAATAAGAATATAGTTTATATTTTCTATCGTTTTGTGTCAAACAAGTCCCTCATTCCTTTAAAATACCATATTAGCATTACTATATTGAACAATGGAATTGTAACATTCGACTCTTTTGATATTTACATGTTTGAAATTAAGAATATTATTTTTTTCATTTGCGTCAAATAAAATATATTACCCCTGCTAAAATAATTAAAATATTCTTTAAGATTAACTTACATACTGATGTTATTATGACAAATATTTCATTATGAAGTCATTTAAAATACATATGGAGACTTATTTGATATGATATGAATAGGTAAACAGGTTTTTATTCAAAAAAATATAAAAATTCAAAACCCTAAAGTCATTATCCATCCATACCAAAAAAAAAAAAAAAATTTCCAAAGCAAAGGAATCGAGGACTTATTTGATATAAGAAAGAAATGTTTATTGTTATTTAGCAATCTAAAAGACTATAAGGACCAATATCTTATTACCCTAACACGAGACGAAGAAGGCAAGAACCACATTGTTTTTTTTTTTTTTAATTTATTTGAACTTTTTATAAATATGTTTTAAGTACAGTGCGCACATGCTCTGTCTGTCCTCTTTGTATGCTGAAGCACTTTTCTTAGAAGATTCCAAATCTCACTAAATTCAACCAATCAAACTCTACCCTTTTTACCCCTTGAGTCAATAATCAAACTTACTTTATTTACTTGGGTACAAATTATTTGAAAATTGAAAAAAAGTAAATCAATGGATGTTTTAACTTTCTTAATATTTTAAGGCATTCATTTCATTGCATTCACATTAATGAATAATACTTACTACTCCAAATGCAACATATAATACAGTGAAGTAATTGCATACTAATTCTAGAAATGCTTCCATTCCATACTTTCATCCATTAAGATATTCCAAATATCAAGTGAGTAGCTTTCTAAATCAATTTCTTTTCAAAAAGCAACCTAATATCAAACATGAAAGCATTCTATAACTTAAGTAGAAACTACGGAGTTATTACCTTATAAAGCAGTAAACATCTCTACAATCTCTAACAAGCTCAAGCAGCAGGCTATAGAAGTGCTTTTATGTACACTGCTTCTGCACTGGAGAAAAAGTGCTTAATTCTGCCCTTGTTGCATGATTATTCCAGTGATTAATGTTGTTACAAATGTGATCAAACTAATTCTGATTTGTGAACCATCTGAACTTGATGTTGAAGTGTTCACAACTGGAGGACTATCTGTCCCAAAAACTGATGCAGGGCTGCTTGAATTCAACACTGTTGGTGGTGTAACAGACCTGAAATCCACAAACAGAAAAAGACTGTAAGCATTTTGTAAAGATTCTTTCAAACAGCTTTTGAAATAAGCACTTTTCTATACCCTGATATCCCAGGCCCTGATGGTGGTGATCCCGTAGTTGTCGGTGTACTTGGTGTTGTTGTAGCTGGAGGTGTAGTTGAATTTGGTTGTGCTGGTGGTGTTGAACCTGTTGATGATTGTGTAGAAGATGTTGGATAAACACAAGAACCAGTACCTGTAAACAAAATTTATATTGCAGAATCAATTATAACAAATCAATTCAGCGGTTTCTCAGAGGACAATAAATTGTTTTTCCTTACTTGGATTGGTGTTAACAATCATAGCAACTCCTCCGAAGTCACAACTGGTTGGTGAAGGATTTTTCTGATAGTAGCTGTTGAATGCATAGGAAGCATGATTCTGAAGAGTATTCGGGTTGTAGCAACTTCCGCCTTGCTGAATCAGTGAACAATCCGCTCCCCCCATTCCACAGGCATAATCCAATGCTGCCTGCACGGCAGTTTCCGATACTCCTTGCTTGGCTACACACCAGGATTGCCCTGGAATTGCTGGTGCATTTGTGGTTGCAGGTGGCGCAGTCACAGGATTTGTGCCTGGAACATTCGCTGCTGGAGGGGGAAATGTTGTGACAGGATTAGTCACAGGCTGAGCTCCAGGAACTGTGATTGGTGCTGCAGGGTTTACAGGAGCTGCTGGAGGAATGTTGACAGGAGTTGCTGGAGGAATGTTAACAGGAGTTGTGGAAGGAATTGGCAAAGGAGATGAATTTTCCGGACTTGCAGGAGTTACTGTCACAGGATTTGTAGCAGGGACAGTGACGATTGTCGGTGTAGGATTGTTTTCGGGTGGATTCACAGGATTAAAAGTTTCGTGTATCGTTTTCTTCAGCTTGTTTGCAAGTTCTCTTCGCAATGAAGGGGGGAAAAATTTTTCTACCTCAGCATAAAATACATCTACCTTGTCACCTATCTGAATGCTTTCAAAAAACTTCCAAACACTTTCAGTTAATTCTACTAAATCTCTAGTACTAGGAACTAGAGAAGATTGCATAACCAGAGCAATGAGAAAATCACTGTCGGGAAAAACAGAAGTTGCTTTGATAGCTTTCTTGATCAGTGAGTGAACCAGAAGATCTTCCAGGCTCCATTTTTCATCAATTCCAGCTTCGATGATGACAAGTGATCCAGTTTTTTTCATAAAACTAAAAATATTTCTGATTTCTACTTTCTGGAATTGGCTCAGATTTTCTAGCAACGGCAATGGAAATGCAACTGAGACTTTAACTTTCATGCCAAGATGAACTCTATCCAGCACTGAATTGAATGATTTCAATGCAGACAAAATCAAAGGAAAAACATTTTTCCCATCAAATTCTTTACTGCTGCAACTCAATATAATGTTTTTGACGTTCACATGAGGATGAAAAGTGAGCACATTTGTTTCCAACCATGAAATAGCGGATGATTCAGATTGCAACAATTCCACTACCAGGCTTAAATTCAAGTAGAGATCAACCGAGACAGTGGAATTAGACAGAGAAGTTAAGTTCAAAACTCTTTGATCTGCAACAGAAACACATATCTGAGTTGAGGATTCATTTTTGTTTTGCTTGAGGAAGGAAATTGTTTGAGCTGTTGAAGTTGATGATGCTGCAAAATTGTTGTTTGCTCTCGTATTGTAAGAGACACCAACTAGATTTCCTGAAAGAAAATTGCTAAGAAAATCATAATCAAGAAAAGAAAATGCCAGAAATGATAGAAAAGTATGATCGTATGCTTACCAGAAGAGGAGATGGAGAGAAGGCAGAGGAGGAGGAAGAACAGAAAAGTTTTGGCCATTGTTGGATTCTTCCTGGTATAAGGAAGGAGCAGAAATTGGATATATAATTAATGAGAAGCATGCAAAGGAATTGCTTTTAAAAGAAATTTTGCAGATAAAATTTGGAACATAAAGGCTTTAGAGATGGAGAGTTGGGAAAGTAGAGAAGATAAAAAGGAGAGAAAAGTGAATGAAGAAAAAGTGTAATAACATTCAGGTTCCTGATTTTTCATCATTTTTATGTAACGATATATATTGTTTTTGTTGTATTAAATAGGTCCCTTTTATTGTGAAATGACTCAACTACCCTTTGACGTTAAGTTGCATGGCAGTGTATCACGATGGTTAAAATTAACTGCAAGTATAATTTTCTTCTTTTTATTACAAAAACTGCTAAAACATAAAAATTTAAGTCTTTAGACTCACGTGAACCCAAGTTCTATTTTAAGGTGTTTTTTGAGTAGCTGAATTTAATTTTAAAATCATAGAAATTTCAAAAAATTGAGACAAAAATTCCAAGTAATTGGTGGGATTAGAACACGGTACTTTTGCTCTAACACCAAGGTAAAGAAATTAAAAGATCCAAGAATTTAAGCCTTCGTATAAAGGTACAGTATCGATAATTAAGAGCAAGAAAAGAAGAATTTGTTTGATATAAATAAATAAATTATGATTTTTTTGAAAATATATAAAAGTTTAGGGGCTTGGTCCCAATGAAAATAAAATTAAAAGTGGAATGTTTCTTTGTGATGAAGAACCTGTGGGGTATGGGCTGGAAATTAACAGTAGAAAGAATCAACACCATGCTTTTTCTTTCTCTAACTTTATCTTTTCCGAGGGCACTATAAAGTAGCATATATGACTTGTACATTTGCATTGCTTTTATTTTAACTAAAAATAAAAATATAAATATAAAAATAATAACTAAATGTGAACAAAACTCCATTCTAATCCTCCTGTAGACCTGTAAGTGAAATTCTCACTAGTAATCTTTTATAACATTGTAAAAATTCTCATTAGAAAACTAATTACTACTCATTTTAAAAATAACTTAACATTTTTCGAACTTATTTTGAGCAAAATTTGAATTCAAAGTTGAAGAATTTTTATGTGAAAAATAAATTTTCATTCCCCCTTATTTTTTTTTCATTTTTTTATTTATTTATATTAAATACTTAATAAAAATGTCATTAACATATTATAGTATCATTTATATAAAATAACTATATTAAAAATATAAACTTAATTATTTAATAAGATAAAAAAATTATAAATCATACAATTTTTTTAATTAAATATTATCTATATATACATTTTTTAAAAAATAACATACTTTTTATATATATATATATATATATATATATATACATAAGCAAGATAATATAGAGAGTTTTAAACTATTTCTCATCTTATTAGTAAATACGAAGATTAATCTTCCCCATTTATCATCCCATTCCCTCTCACATTATCTTACTTTTATTTTATCTATTGTGAAAAGTGAAAACTCATAAGATCCCAAATCTATTACTGATTTTGCCATCCCTAATGACAATAGTTAAAATGTTTAATATATAATTACTTTATTACTATATTTATTTTTGAGTATTAAAATTTACAATTACGAACCTACTAAAAGTTTATATACATATAACTGTGATATTACCCAAAAAAGAAAAAATTTTACATCTAAAATTGATGATTTCTATCTATATAATATTATTAAGGGAAACTTGCTCAAAGGCTACGCAGCAAATCGAATCTTTTTCCTAAGAGGTGACAGGAATTTGACAATTCGTGATTTAATTTCATAATGATTTTAATTTAAAAGTAAAAAATAAAATAGTATCAAAATTACCTTAAACCAATAAGTACCCATATGAAAAATTGCATAAGAAATATGCATAAAGACACAGAAAATATCACTATCAAAATGGTATAATCGATGAAGGTAAGAAATGAATTGGAATCAAAGGTACGTATAAGAACAAATAAGAAAGAAATCAAGAAAATGACATAAATGTTGTTGTATTGTGACTAAACTTTTTTTTTTTTTCAAACTATAAGAAATTATATTGAGAACACTTTGTAGAATGATCCTCATTGTCATCATGATCATTAATAATTTGATGTGTATGTCTTTTTGCAACTTTCCATTTCTTTTCTTTTCTTTTTTTTTTTAAATTAAAGAAAAAAGATGTAAGTAGAATACTTAAATTAATTTTAAAAAATCAGCAAAAAATTTCAAGTGGGAGATATACTACATCATTCCTAAATTTATTTAATAAAATCTTATCAAATATATAATTATTTTAAAAATTATGTTGTATTATATTGACTATATTATATAAAATTTTAATTTTAAAAAATTATAAATGTGACTTATAACTTAAAAGTACAATAAAAAAATTGAAATATATGGTAAAAAATTTAAAAATTATTAAAAAAATTGATTAGTTTATAATACTCTAAATTTAAAATTGATTAATCACGATAACATTTATAACATTGAGAGATAAAATTTATAATAATATCATATTTTTTTTTAATAATTTTGTTGAAATTGTTTTCCCAGAATGTAGTAAAATAGAAAGAAAATTTGATTAATTAAAAAAATACAATATACATACAAGGGGATAACAGCATATAAAAAAAAAAAGGCATATTGTATATATAAAATAATGATAATAAAATATGAAAAAAAATTTGATGACAATAAAGTAAAAAGATATATATATATATATATATATATATGAAACCCACAAGATACTTCCACCATAGAACAACTGAAATAGAATTAAGTATAGAAAATTATTAAAAAGCTTGTAAAAAGAATATAAAAATTGAAAAAATAAAAGAGAAATGTGATCAGCACCCACAAGTCTATAAACAAAATTATTTGGACACTGTGAAAGAGGATAAATATTAAGTCAATTTGGCTTAGGTCATTATGAACCATTTATACAAGAATTAATTAATTATTTAATTGATTAATTTACAAACGAAAGGAAGAGCAAAAGACAAGGCAAAACTATCTTTATGTGTTTGAGGTTCCATAATTTTCATTTTAAATTGAGAATATATTTAAAAAATTTATAATTATTGTGAAATAAAATTTATTAAATGTTTAAATTATTATATTCTTGAAATTAAATAGAAATACAAAGTTTACAAACAAACTTTATAAATTAATTCTTTACATTTTATAATTTTTAAATGCTTTCATTTTCTTTACAAAATTAATTAAAGTGGGATTTTGATTCGCAAAAGCAAATTTTTTATTGCTTTCAAATTTTAAATTAGTAATTAATATTGTATTTAAAATCATTTTAAAAATTTCTCATTAAAATAAAATTTAATCATAAGATCCTAAGAATTTTCTTTTACGTATTTTATATTTAAGAAACAAATTCTATCAATATTGTGAATTAAACAAACTAAAATTTTTGCATGACAAAACATTTAACTAGAAGAAAAACTAATAGGGATATACTAGTCTGCCCATTAAAAAAATTGGTGCATTTATTTATACTATAAAATTTATTTAAGCATTCTTGTACTTACACACACATATTAATTACACATTTTATATTATAAAATTTATTTTAAACTTTCTTATACCTGCACACACATTTAAGAAGATTTAAAAGTTAAAGTTCAATGTATATTCTTATAATACCTAAATAATTCTTAAACTTTTTTCTGTTATGTATAATAATTTTTTTTATACTCATAAAATATTCATTATATTCAATTATTTTTTATTAGAATAAAGACGTTCAGAATAAATTTTAGACTCTAAATAGATCTACTAAAAATATTTATTCAATTTTTTCTTTAAAAATAGAGGTGTATATATAATAGAAAACGTATATTAAAATTATTTTAAATGTTTCAAAAGAATAGAAGTCATTCATAAAAAAAAAATGAAATTAAGGCAACACAAACTGTTTGAAATCTGTAGATAGAAAATTAAAAAAATATTCGAAATGCATACACTTTTTTCAAGACTAAGATTTCGAATTGGGTTATAAATGAACTTAATTTAGACAAATCTTAAAAAACATTTTAAGGGGTTTAACACATACCTCCCCCGAGATTTAACTTTTTAACACTTATAGAGAAGGTTTGATTTAATGTACACATACCTCCCCTACAGACTTCTACTTTCATCCATAGTTATAGAAAAGATACATTTACCCTTCGTTTGCTATTTTTGAAATAATGACAAAAATTTAAGTTTGAGATATTTTTTTAATTAAAATAATATATTATTGAAAAATGAAGAATAAGGAATACAAAAAGAACTATAGATTCAGCAAAAATTAAAGTTTAGAAATAGGTGGTTTTAACACATACTTATAAAAGTTTTTACTCCATTTATTTTTACTCCACCTATAAAAATTTTATTTGTAAAAATTTTTCTTTAAAAAACTTTAATTATAAAGTTATATCAAGTAAATTTTTATTCTTTTTAATTGTAAAACAAAACATTTGAGATTCAAGTTACTTAAAACGGAGGATCATTTTTATTACTTATCCAATTTTTTATTTATCATTTAATTGTCTATTTTTTTCGAGCTGATGAAATTATTTAAGTATAGATAATTCTTATTAAAATAAGATAATATATTTATACACACTCTAAAACTAATGTTTTTTGTGTTTATTCTTAGGGATAGAAAGATCTCACTTGTATTGTTATTTCACTCTTTATTAAAATTTTTCACCATTATTTTTCATATTGTTTTGTACTCTATATGAAATGATCAGTTTTAATTGTTATTTACCTATATTTTCTTTTTAAACTTTAATTTTTGCTGAATCTATAATTTCTTTTGTATTCTCTTTTTTTTTTTTTTTTTTTTTTAAATAATATATTATTTTAATTAAAAAAATATTTCACGCTTAAAATTTTATCTTTATTTTGAAAATGACAAATGTGTCTTTTCTATAATTATGGATGGAAGTGGAAGTCTGTAGGGGAGATATGTGTGCATTAAACCAAATCTTCTCTCTAATTGTTAAAAAGTTAAACTTCAGGGGAGTCATGTATTAAAATTTCAATATTTTAATGATATCTATTAAATAAATAAATAAATCAATAAAAATAAGGTTGCACTATGCTCAACAACCATTAATCATACAAGAACAAAGATTAAAAGCTATGCAGATCTATGTGAAATTTGAAAAGAGGATATGTATTAAGTCAATTTGGCTTACCTAAGCAAAAACCAACCAAGATTTAATTAATTAATTATCACAAACAAAAGTTAAGGCAAAAGCAGAGGCAAAGGAGTAATCTCTTTTGCGTTTGGGGCTCAAAAATTTCTTTTCAAAATTCAATTTTTTCTGGCGGCTGCTTTAATAATTTATTTTATCTATAAAACAATATACAATTATATATATATATATATATAGCCTAGACTCTTCCATATTCTTTTCTTAATATATAAAATTTTTTTTGAAAAAAAGATATTAAAAGCCTTCTTTTAAGGGATTATATTGCTCCTGTGATAGGTATCATAGATGGTTACATTTTGACGTATGACATAATGTTTTAAAGTTCACAATTAATTAGTTTATGTTATGAAAAAAAAATCTTAATTAACATATTTGTCATGATTGAGATAGATTACAATATTGAATCAATATCTAATTTATACATACATATGTAACATGCTATCAATAGCTTATCATTTATATTATCGGTTTTACATTCTACATATAATATGTATTATATTCTTATTAATCTTATACTTATTTGATCGCTCTCAATAATTGTCATTTTCATGGTTTTTCTAATATTAATATAAATATATTTTATTTTTCTCAAAAAGTTTGTGAGCGTAAATATGGCCCCATTTAACAAATCTCCAAAGCATGTTACACTCAAGTTGTTCTATAATTAAATCGACAAACTTATGATCATTAACGTTGGCAATTAATATATGTTGTATAACGGCTCATTTAGCAATACTAATCATCGCTATATAAACTAATTAAAAAACATAAATATTCAGTCGTTTATTTTAAAAATATTAATCAAATTTAATTAATACTAACCATTTAATAAATTTTTTAAAAAATACCGAGAAAAAAGCATTAAAATACATAAACCCCATTGAATTTTAACATTTGTTTTCTTCTGAAATCAACCCTATCAAATAAAATAACATGATAATGTAGCATTGCACCATAAATTAGCAAGAAATCAGCAACTTTTGAACCCTTTTTACAACATGATGACAATGTTATTTTCTCGATGTCTACTTCATAATATGACATTTAGTGGGAATTGCCAATAGAGTAATAGTATCCAAAATGGTGTGTGGGGACAAAACCCCATGTGGATTAATAGTCTATTTGTTGTTGCCTTTTTTTTTTTTCTTACAAATCTGATGAGTCAAAAGCACCTTGTCTTGACTCACTCACAGCCGAAAGCAACCAAATTTAAAAAAAAAAAAAAGATTATCATTCGTGTATACTCTCTTTCCTTCTCATACATACATTTATGATAAGGTTTTAAAATTTTTATTACATGATCTTCCGTGTCTTTCTTAATGAATCTTATGGGCATGGAGTCTTCCCATGTTCAATTTATGATCTTTTGCTTTCTAAATTCTTGTTGTGTAAGCTATACAATATTTCCAAGTGGATATTTTTTTCGGTTTGATCAAAATTTTTGTATAATTATTTTAATTTAAAAATTATGATTCTAATGTTACTTACAGCATATCATAACCCATAGTTAACGCTGTTACAACTATTATAAACTAGCCAAAAATAAGGGTTTAAGTATAATATATTTTAGACATCTACATTAGGTTGAGCGATATCTATTATATATTATGAAAAAATTGGAACTCATTCTACAACTCAAACCCTAGTGAAAATAGAGAGCGTACACTATTTATACAAAGGATTATACAGCTTTTATATTCATTAATTAGAGGTACACATCTATCATATAAATGATAGTAAAAAATATCAACAACAATCTAACACATGATAATTAGTAATTCGTTCCACATTATCGAAATAAGGCATCTTACTCTTGCCATAATCATGGTTTTTTTTTTTTGTCATACTTCTCAAATTTTCTATGAATCTTTTGGAGTTATATTTCTCAAGTATCAAAAGTTAAAACATATATAAAATTTACCAAATTTATTTTAAAGAAGGAATTCAAAGGTGTCAATGACATCAGTAACCATGTATGTATGACAACTTTTGGAACATATCATGTGGGATATCTTGTAAGAAGATAGAAAGCGTTCAAAAGTAGTCTAGTGTAGTATGATCTATCTAACTTTATTTTTTTTTTCCCAAATTCAAAATCTATCTAAGCTAAGCTGCTTTCAGGGTATGCATTTTAGATAGGCAAACAAAAAGAAGATTCATTTCTACAAGGATTCCCAACATTTGCAAGAGGCAAAACATTTTGCCAAACTTAAATATTACATGCTCAATCATGTTTATGATTATGCACATGTACACATGACATGCTGCATCATTGGTTTTGTCTTCTTTTTTTTTTTCCCCTTATTTTTCTGATTTTATAAGAGATTCGATGCAAAAACCTCTTATATCATATCATCTAAAAGCCTTATCAGTTGGACTAACAACACATATAGAGTATATTTAAGATTGAATTATGCATTGTGATTTATAGTTTATTGTTGCTGCCAAATAAAATAACTATCAAGTATATTAGTTAGTACCATACAACTTCTCAACCTTTTTTTTTTATAATTCCTAATTCTTTTGTAATAATTTTTAACTTATAGGCTATGTTTACATTTTTAACTGCAATGCTTTTAAATTTGAGAAAACAGAACAATTAGAAACATACATATCAGGCTGCTAATGGTTGGTTTAAGTAACATTTTTAAAATTGTTTTCAAAAACTATGAAAATGATATCTTGAAAATGGTGTTTTAAAAAAAGAAGTGTTTGTTAGTATTTGTTAAAATTAGTTTTTCTAGGAAATAAAAGTGGGAACATGCTTGCAATTGTTTCCAAAATTAGTAAGTAGTTGTTTTGAGAAAAAATTTTGAATTAACTTTGAAAATATGTTCATGAAAATGGTGAAAAACAAGAGAAATAGTTTTCTGTTGTCATTTTTTTGAAAATAAAAAACAAATTTTGAAAGCATAGCCAAACAGCCACCAAGAAACCTGAGAAACTGTAGATCCAAGACAAACTCTTTCCACATTCAGACACATCACAGCTTTGACATAATTAAATTTGTGAGATTAATTTGAACATCAAGCATTACTGCCAAAAAGCAGATATCATTCACTCAATACATTGTGTGCAGTTAGCCGTTTCAACTATTTCAGTCTAAACTGTACAAGAGAAAACTACTTACTTTTTCTAATGTGCTATTCCACCTGCTTTCCTTGTGTTCATTTTGCTATTTACAAAGGCTGATCTGCTATCAAGTCAGTGAAGAAAGGATCAAAAACTGCTTCTTTGGCTGAATTATACTTGTCTAGACGCTTCTTCAATGAGCGCAAATCTCTCTCATTCTTTGACGAACGCTCCTAGTAAATTGTTTAAAGATTCAATTATCACAGTTATTTTCAGAAAATAACATATGGATTGATACTTACAAATGTTTTCTTCGAGAGTAATATGTCCACCAAGTATATCAACCACAATACATTCGTTTTGGGGAAACTGCATAAAAATAAAATCAATACATTCAACCTTGAATCTTAAGAAGCTAAATTCATGAAATGGAGGGCTGATAATCATTACTCTTGTAATCCAACAAGCATTAAAATGTCAAAAGAAAGTGAATACACCGAAAAAATGTTAAGTAAAGAATGCAGGGGCTAATTCAAATACAAACAAATCAACAATTATACCTTCCTTCCCAGTGATCTTCTGTGACTTTCCTCATCTTTCGATATGTATCAAACTGCAAGTAATATTAACAGTCATTTTCATGTATAGTAAAATCAAAGTACTAAAAGTATTCTACAAGATTTATTAACGTTTCCTACTTGTTTATCTCCTTTGGGACCTTGGAAGAGCTCCGGATCCAGAGAAAGGTCCAGAAAGAAAATATCTTCACCTGTGTGCACACAATTATCGTTAGCTCTTATTAACCAGCAAATTTAACCTACGATGCAGTGAATGTATAACAGGAAAAGAAAGCCCTCACCAGTATTAATTCTTGAAAGAGTGAAATCAATTATTGATATCACCAATCCAAATGTTCTAACAAACATTTTCTTCCCCTCAAGAACAAAATGCAGCGTAACAGAGTCATTTCGACTCAACAGTATGTTTCCCCTATGACAAACAAAATTTCCAAACTCAACAATCGAATAGAAGAATGTAATGTTTCTGGCAAAGAATGAGTTTGTAAATAGACCAGTGCAAGTCACGATGTTCAAACTCATATGCAGCTTCAGCCACAGCCAGGGCAGCTGTAACCTAAAGGACATAACAGACACTCAAATAAATAACAGAATAAATAAACTGGAAAATAACAAGAAAATAAATCTGTGTGGGTACCTGAACCAATAGACTCCGTGCTTCATCAAAGTTTAAGAGCACAAAGCTTTCAAGATCTTTCCCGCCATGTTGTAAAACAAACACAAGGTAACGCTGAATGCAAAGTCATTAAATCTAGTTAAGAACCTAAAAAACCATATTTTAGCTTTGTAAAATGTACATAAATAATAATAAGAACCATATGAAAAAAGCAAACAGAAAACAGGTAGTTTTCAACGTGGCATTTGGATCCAAATGGTTGATTTATGTAAAATGTACAGCAATCGGCTGTTGATTATTGAAAATAATATGGGGCTTAGAATCTAACAAGTGAAATGTAATTCCATCCACATAAACACCAACAAAATGGATAGGTAACCTGATTCTCTGGAAACTCCTCAGGGTTATCATTTTCTGAAAAATGTTCATCATCCCAGTCTTCCCATGCTTTAATTAGTGCAGCATCATAACAACCTTGGCATACTTTTATACTGCAAAAGATGAGAGACCATACATGGCAAAACTTTTGTTTAGTAACAAATATGAATTACAAGTTACACTGATGCATGCTTGAATTATGTTGGTAACAGGCACATCCAACTGTGGAAAATCCAAAAGTCAATCTCATGTTTTAGTACTAGAAATTGATGAAGGCCAGGTCAAAGCCAGTCCGCTAAATCATTGGTCTGAGAGGGGCAAAATTCACATTAGACAAGGAACTCATGAACTGGTTCAAGCTAAAGCCTATGTTATAATATTGGCATTTATACATATAATTTGGCCCAACCAAAGTGAGTAAAGGGTAACAAGACTTAATTTCAGTATTTTGTTTCTACATGATCCTAAATAATTGCAACTTATATAACTTGGAACACATCAAGCAGAATACATACTCTAATGTTTCTACAAATGTGGTGCAAGCATTATGAGTATCCTCCTCCTTTGTTCTCAAATGGTTGAGAGTCCAAGAAAGTACGACCTCCTCGAGCAACTCCTCAGATCGCTGGAGCACAACAAACCACTCAGTTAAGTAACAAAATGATCCAAGATCAAGTTAGAGAGAAAAAGGTTAACTTTAAACAAATAATTTCACTCGCCTAAAGCACTCGTAGGGAAAACAGCTGAGATCATAAGTACCTTTTGGATTTCCCCATTCACTCTTAAGTCTCCATCAATTGGAACTACTTTGCAGACAGTATTGCCTGCCTTGAATGCTTCCCCATAAGTACCTTCGCCAACTTTGACAATACTTTTTGGATCACTGTATGAATGAGTTTCACTTCTTATTTAGTTCGGGAGACAGAAGGCACAATTGAATATAAACGATTTCATAAAGGGAGCAGAAAGAAATAGCAGTAATTTAAAACATGAAAAAAAATATGCATATAACTATAAGGAACAAACCAATATTTGTGCTGATTCGAGGACCAATTAAATGAATAAAAGCCCCAAACATAAATATGCGTCCTAACAAGTGCACAAGATACATATAGTTTTCTTATCCAGTGAAAAAAATATGCAAGTATGTTGGAAATAAGGAACAAACCAATATTTGGAGAATACGTCCAGTAGCCTTGAAGGACCAGACTGTCTGCAAACTGCTAAAAGTGTAGAAAATGGATCTACATGATCAACAACCGGTGAAGCTGATGTTGATGCTAGAGAAAGTTTCTTTACTTCAGCTTCTAAGTCATCAATGCTCTCATTTTTCACACTCACCAATACTTCATTGCTTTTTCGTGAATTAGTATCTCTTTCAAAAGCATCTTTACTGCTGAGATGTTCATCAAATCTGCTTTGGATAGAAGGAAAACCTGCAGCATCTTTGGGAGAAGATTTTTCAGGGGTTCTCAAAATTGAGAAATCTTCTGCTTTTATAGGTTCCAAAGTCGTATATGGAGTTTCTAGTATCTTGGAGAGTGTGCTAGAAGGCCCACAACTGTAGTTTAATTTCTTGGAAAGCAACCACTTCTCTAATCTTGAACACAAATGTGGAATAGTAACATTGTTGCTTTCATTGCCCATGGTCCATGTACTAGAGCGCTTTGGTGAAGGGCTTTCTTCAAGCAGCTCAAATGCGTCAACTTCTTGAAAGTACTCCCGCTCCTTCTCGAAGCTAGCAAGTTGCACACCTCTACCACCCTGTAAATATAACAACACAAAATAGCACAAGTCTTTATATGCAAAATAAATAAATAAATGGGAAAGTATTTCCTCACGTTGATTACAATTCATTTACAAGACTTAAATCACTTAAAAGGCCTGGTATAACTATAAGGAAGACCAAAAGTCAGAAGACTGAAAAATTTCGAAGTATTTTGCAATAAAGATAAAACAAATACACTAACACTAATTTAAAACAAATAATGTCATACCTTTGGAAGACCTGGTTTTCCTTTTCTTCTTGCCTGCTTTCCCTGAGGCCTGATGTCCACACAAGCACCGACTGCAATACTTGTCCTCCCTCTATGTTGAGCACAAAATTGAACAGTATAATTTAGCCAACTTCAAACACATCCACAGACACCGAAAGAATGACCAAACAGTAACTTTCAAAGTTTGGGGAAAAAATAATGAATCCCAAAATTCATGTTTGCCCAAATTCGTGATAAGGACATCAATGTGGTCAAACACAATGTTTTGACAACTTTTGCAATGAGGATAAATAGGTGACTCCTACAACTGATAAGTTGGATTCAGTAATCGCCCTAATAAGCTCAAAGTCCAACTAAACCAGTTGAAGTAAATGTGTTGTATATATAGATTATCTCAAGAAAACACTGCATAATAAGTAATAATTGAGGCTGACATAATGAAAGATAGACTTACATAAAGGAGTCTAACAGAACAATGAATATTACAAACCATTGGATCGATGCACACATAAGAATACATGCAAAAGCTAATTACTTTTAGTGCATTATGCACTCTTTTGGTCCTTTGTCATTGGCTTTGAGTTTTTCAGATATTTCAACAATCACCATATTGGCATTCTATTCATCTTCAAATATTGCTCACAGAACTTTGATAATAGAAAAATTTTTCAGTCCTCTATCCAAAACCGTTTCCTCTTTTTGCATAATTGTTTTTCCTTACTCTCAGTTATCACTGACCATTGAAACAAATGATCAAACACTTACCCTAGCAGCTAGCAGAAGCTGATAATCTTGAATCCCGGACAGATTACCCGAACCCAAATAAGATGAAACCCAAAATAAATTACGTAAATTATTATTGAAGCTCTCTGGAGAATTTTAGAGTTATTCCTAATACTTCTGGATCAGAGCAAGCGCAAATAAATAGAAACCTAAATAAGAAAGAAGTCTTCCAAACTAAAACTTCCAACCCAATAAAATAATTAAAGATAGAAAAAATTAAAACAAAAAATTAGAGAGACTCACCTGGTGGAAAGTGATCTATTCCAGCTGACGCGGTTTTTGTTTGGGTTAGCAGCAACTGCAACACTCAGCCGATTTGCATCACTTGAACCGACCCGAGTTCTGAAATAATGTAGATAAAACCCATGTTTCCAAAAACTCGAAAACGAACATAAAACAACACAAAGACACAACACCCCAAAAGGTCACACTTACATGACGAAAAATTTAAACTTTTTTTCAATTAATAAAATTTTTTTGAACTAAATGCAACAGGCATGACTCTTCATCTTAAAAGTGTGACATTCTACTGAAGATTCTCTGGAAAAACAGAAAACAAAGAAAACAAAAACAATACAAAACAAATAAAGTTCCCAAATACTGTGAAACAAAACACTTACGAGGCTGTATCTTTTTGGGTCTGCTGGGGTTTTCGTCTCTGATATACTACTTCAATTTTGCTTTGCTGTTGTTGTTGCTCTTCGGATGCTATGATTTCTGACCACAAATCAACACCGGTTTCACCTGAAATCCAGGTCAAATTAAATTTTTTTAAAAAACTATATAAATATTACCCACAAAATATATATTAGAAAAAAGAATTTAATTTCTGTGCCTGCTTTGGAAGCCATAATTTGACGCTAATGCATAAAGAGATTGAAGTTAATTGACGAAACAGACAATCAGTATCACAGAGAGAGAGAGACAGAGACAGAGAATTTCAAATGGGAAAGTGAAAAAGCGGGGCGGGATTTGAGTGGCAAAACGACACGTCGTTTGCTAGCTCTCTATGCGTTTAATTACCTGTGCAATTCATGCGTATCAACGGAATGCTTTTGGTTACGTGGCGTTTCCCAATTTGTGTTATTTCTTTATCTCTCAAAAGTAAAACAAAATTGGAAAAATGTCATAAACATTCATATGTTTTGCATTAAGAAAACGAAAATTACATTTTTATCCTTTTCCAAATCACCAGCATATTTCATATTTAGAAATTAGGTACTGGAGTTACCCAAAACCATTCCTAACTTCTGACTTCTGTATTTGTAACTAGACATTCTCGTCACTAATTTCCACCTCACCAACTAATTATACTAAAAAATTAGAGGTGTAACACTAAAATTATGTAATTAAAACTATAAATTTTACATCAATATGATCAATAACTGAATCAAAAACATTAACTTCTTTCTTAGAAGATTATTTTGGGTTTTAACATGATCGCTTGCCTATTATAGCCATTGTTCTTATCATCTTCCCTCATCAAATGTTTCAAAAATGTCAATACTTGGTTGGTGGATTGTGGAAACGGTTTTCCTTCCTGTATCAACAACATTCTTCACCGCACCCATGACAATTGCTGCTGCTGGAGCATCCAGACCAGTTGTAGGATGTATGTCATTTTGCTCACAATTACCTGAAACCCTAGCAAATGTTTCCTGAACCTCAAGATACCCACCAATTTTTATTTCCCCTTCCATGTAGCCAGTAGTTTTTCTTCCTGCTAGAACATCTAGAAGAGTTGTACCCATTAATGCTGCCTGATGATTGATATTTGGTATCAATCAAAAGTATGAACAAAATTGGCAACACAACAACCTGAAAATAATAGTCAGGAATTGGATTAACCTTTACAAGATTCTTCATTGGCATTAGGAGAGTTTTGCATCTTCTCTTTCACGGGTTCACCATCGGAGGAATCTTCACTTTCTTGTATTTTGGAAAATGTTTCCTGCGAAATGATAGCATGTGATCCCGGAGCTGCATTTGCATTTAGTCACCAGACAAACAACCTTGTACTGCTCTGACTCTCGTAAGTTAGTACATGAAAACTTGAGCATGGGAAGGAAAAGATTGCAGGAAATGACAATGGCACTTGTCTCCCGGAGGAATTCAGCAACTCCTTTCCTTTCAGGACACTGAAATCCAAAATCCCTGAAAAATTCTAGAACATGGTCCCTTGGTTCATGATATAAAATCTTCCCTTCTGACAATTAACATGTTGTCATCAAAGAGTTCAAAGGTTTCTGGTGCTGGCTGAAGAAGTGAAATCAATGCAGTAGCATCTATTACATGCAACTAAAGCTGAAGACTGTGTAAACCATCCGTTATTTCATCCATAAATAGTGCTTTGGTTGGTCGAACAAGCATCTCTCCTGCATGATTCAATGAAAAGTTGATCCTTAATAGAATGTCAAAATGCAAACTACTCAGTATTTTACTCTTTTAAACTAAAATTTCTACGTTGAATTTACCCGTAGTGAGTCTCTTTTTTTGACCTCCAGAGATGCCTATTCTCATGACATCTCCACCACAGACATCAAGTCCAAGAATCTGAGAAGGCACAGAGATGATGAACAGATTAATTACCAAAGCAATTGCTGAGACACAAATCAACAGAAAGAATTATGACTGTAGCTCTGGAAAAGAGAATTTACTTCCAAAATGTAGTCTTTTTGAAGGGTTCTGTCTACTCGTTTGATAGAAATTGCCTGTCACAACAAAAATGTATACCAGAATTGAATGTAGCAAATGAAGTGAAACAATGGCACGGTTCTAAATGTATCTTCATGTAAGTATCTATATCTTGATCCGGGATAATTTCTGCTTCCTTCTCCTTTCTACTGTCCTCCATCATACTTTCATCGGCAGAATTTACGTATAGCTTTAATTTTCATTTGGTATATAACATCTTGAAGGTGGCTACAAGTAGAACATCAATGAAAACTCAATCAAAATCCATAATTCTCAACTTCCAAAGCCTTGACAACGGACAGAGAAGTCAAGAATTTCCCTCACAGTCAGTTCAGCAATGTGCAGATCATCTTGGCTTACATATGCTGACGTTTTCTGGGGGGACAAATTCTTCTAACTTGTATCTATTGCAGGAAACTTCCCCAGTAACCTTTTCAAAAAAGCAGAATTAGATTACGAGTAGTAATTATTACTGATCCTCAAGATCTGCATAAAGAAAATTTGAAACCTCGAAAGATTGGTCTAGATTTCCTGAGAGAGCCTTTAAGAGGGAGCTCTTCCTACATCCTGGAGGGCCAAGAAGCAGAGTCATCCAGCAACAGAACTTTATACTTAAGGAATTAAAGTGTCTTGACGAGGAAAATTGATAGACCAAATCAACCAAATTTTTGTATGTTACCTTCCAAGTTTAACAATACCGCTGACATCATTTTTGATCTTTCCTTTGCTTCAAGTGAATCTAAATCTGGAAGCTTAGGGAAGGCCTGTGAAACAAAACCAGAAAATGTAAGCTCATCTGATTTCATCTCTAAAACTAATGTCATGAGAAGATGAAAATATATACTTACAGAAATTGTGCTTTTGAGAGAATTCCATAAAGTTGGTAATTGCTTTCCATAAACAACGTCACACTCCGCCTCCACATACAAAGTCTTGCATCGCACGTCTGTAGTAGGCAACTTCACACCAACTCTCTGCATCATTGAATTCAGGTTATAAATGTAGGAAACCTCCCTACCTACCTAGATTTGACTGAAACTTATTACATGGGAAAGTTAATTGATATATAATTGGATCATTCACTGTAACATAAATAATATTTGATTGAATGCACTAATGAATCAATATCACCATCTCCTCTTCCAAATTGGCAAATGAAATGACATGTTTAATATATAAATTGAGTAAATTTTGGGTTGATAAGCAACCCTCTAAAAGGAATCTTTGGAATGGGCCACAAAAGCAACTACACTAATGCTACTTAATTAGCCTTGTTCATTTTTATATATAAAAATGTTGTCATAATATGTGAGGTCTATTTTATTTTATTTTTATTTGTATGGGAGATTACGTGTATATAATTATAAATTCAGTAATACGGAATGGACATATAATGATATGAGCAAATTTAATACCTTTTAAATGAAGCGAGAGTTACTTGTCCACAATGAGTTTAATTTGTTTCAACTTCTTTTTATTTTCACAAATTCTTGTATCTCACCTACCTATACAGTAGGCAATTTTACACCAATTCTGCGTAGTTGAATTCATGTTATCCAACAAACTGATGCAGGCGCAGGCATTAATAAAGCATAAGGGAAAACAAAAAAACATGCTTGTTAATTCTTTTTCTGATTCTCCTCAACAGCTGAAGATTATCATGCTCAATATGTTTGATGAGTTTCTCCCTAAACACGTGTTTTTCCACAGCTCCAAGCTTAATTTTTGTAACATCAATCACTTGTTTTCCCTCATTATCAACGAGGTCTCCATCACCATCAACATCAAACATAGAAGCTTTAATTTTCCCCTTAGCAGTGTTGATATATAATTGATCTTTGAAGATTGAAAATGAAAGCATCTCATTCTCATGCATGCGTGCGTGGTCCAAGAGCCAGCGTGTTCAATTTTGTCAGTGGGATGGACGGAATTGGCATTGAGGTGCCTCGGATGCTATAATATTCAGATAAAAATTTTAGCTAATTTGATGAATAATCAGCTTTTAGCTCATATAGCTCATCAACATTCATCTGATTTTTAATGGCAATATGCATTAGATAATTAACTAAGACGTGCTTAATGGAATTGGTTTTGCTTTGCTTAGCTGCAGAGAAGTTATGAAAATGCATGGTTATGTAATTAATTAATTAACGTTGCTTGGGTGTGTAGTTGTTGCAGCAATTTTAATATGAGAACCCTATTTTGGCTTGTTTCCCTGAACTATGAAAGATTCTTCGCTGGCTGCTCCAAATAGATGAGCTGAGCTGAGCTTTTTTCTTCTTAAAATCATTTCTTCTTAGTAATCAATTCTTCATGTATTTATTAATTTCAGAATGGGATTTTACTTTGAACTGCCATTAAACTTTTTTTTTTATATACAACTCAAAAACCTTTTCTAATTAGAGGATAAATAATAAAACAATAATATTAGTGATACGATTCTTAAAGGAAATTGTATTTGTACAAATTAATATCAAGACGAAATAGATGTTATGAATATCATAATAGGACATGGAAAGAAAGAGTATGAATAACGTTGCATTTTTTTTTTTTTTATCGAAAAGAAGGTGGCTTTAGTGGTTGATTAAGTAAAAAATAAAAATAAAAATTTAACCACTTATTAGTATAATTTTTTTTTTAAGTTAGGATATCATTATTTTTATCTGAAATAATATTATTTTGAATAGAATGTTTGTTTTTATTTATTAAGTTTAAATATAGATATCAAAAAATTAATAATTTTATTTATTATATGTTTATAAATAATTAAGATAAATATTGTAGATAAGGAAATAAATAAAATTTTATAGATGTATTTTACTTCATTACAACAAAAAAAATTTTAGATTTAAGACTTTAATGTTAAGTTAGAAATTTTTACTTATTTTATTCAAATATAATTACTAAATTCTCGATAACAATGATGGTATCATAGTGTAAAACGTGGTAAAAAAAGATTTTAATGATATATATATAATAACCTAAACGTATGACAATTAGTAAGGTATCTGATAATTAACAATGGCAAAGATTTTTTTCAGTGTATATTAGTTATTGATCTTTGTAATATCTTAATGATATGAGTGTAAACTTGTAATTCTAATATTTTATTTGAATTTAAATGAAATGAGATTTTTCTTATTTCTATAAAAAAAAAAGTCAAAAAGTTTAATCAATATATTAGAAGTTACGCTCCAAAAATCTTACATAACATATTTACCTATGCTACATCTTCAAATATCCCATATGAAGATCAGTCTTAAATTTTTTTTTAACATATACTTAATTAATTTGGGCTTATCAGGTTAGTTCAAAAGAACAACTCTAATTCTCGACCAATTTGTGTAAGGTTGGTCAAGATCCTTCTTGACTTCTGCATTCATAACTAGACGCCCTTGTCACCAATTTTTCCCCCTCGCCAACTAAGTATAGTCATAATTTAGAAATAACAATAAAATTATATAATTAAAAAAATAAAATTTATATCAACGTACATGATCAATAACTTTATGTAATTAAATTGTTATTAACTTTTTGTATCATCATTAATAAGACAATTTATAATGCTAGTTAGTAAAAAAAATAAGCATCACATCAATCAACCTAAAAATTTTATATTAACTATTAATTTCTATAATGACTGGGATATTATTAACTTAGAAATGAACGTCTAAAATTTACATCATCTTCATAGATTTTACCTTCTTTGAAAGTTCAATCTTCCTATGAAAAATGCAAAAAGAAAAGCAAGAACTAGAGGGAAGATGATAAGAACAATAGCTATGATAGGCAAGCGATCATGGTAAAACCCAAAATAATCTTCTAAGAAAGAAGTTAATGCTTTTGGTTCTCCGAAAACATTAATTTTCTTGTCTATATCTCCATATTGTGAAGTGAGCATACCATTTAGTGTCCAAGAAGTTGGGGCTAGATAGTATAACCAAATCCACCACTTTGGAATTCTCTGCAAAATGAACATCAAACTAAATCAAAAGATTAATCAGAAAGATTTGCAAATTATGCACACAAAGGGGAAGACTTCTTGTTTTCATTTTCTTTTTTAATACTAAAATAAATATTTATTCGATTAGTGTTTTTTCAAAAGAGTCACGTTATCATACAACCGTTGTATGTAGTACATTTATGAAAAGTGAACTCTCTTTAACACAATTCATAAGTCATCCCTACTTTTAGTTGGCCGTTGAATTATTTTTGAGAAACCAATAATCCATTAGTAGCAATTTACTGCACCATACAACTGTTGCATTATAACACTACTTTTTTCAAAAATAATTCATAAAACACAAAAAAAAAATATTTTTTATTTATTACTATTACAATCATTATTTCAAATTTATTAGTATTACAATTGTTGTATGCAAAATAGACTACATGCTCATTCGGTTAGTGTTTTTAAAAAATGGTTTGTATAACAAAAAGAATGAGTCTTGCATGTAAAAAAACAAATTTAGTTGTTTTCCTTATTTCTGAAAAACAGTTTGCAAATCATTATTTAGAGTTTAACGTATTACTAAATAATAGAAATATATAAGAAATTAAATATTCTATATTTATAAAATGATAATAAGGATGATATATTATACTAGTTTAATTTTCAGAAACTATTACCATTTTCGTTTTATGAAACACCAGTCAAAAAATAATACCGAATACACCCGTTAGTCTCAGAAACTTACCGGAGAAGGAATCAAGAATCCGGAGAAAAGGTTGAATATGGTGTAGAACATCGAGCAAAGAATAGAAGCAATCATTAAATTCGGTGAGAATGAAACAAGCAACATTCCAAAGTAATTGAATGATAACATAACACAGAACATCCCGTAGAAAATCCAGAAAACCTTGTAAGCTGACCAAAAATATCCAACCATTGGGTAAGTGATGATCACATATGCAACTGCTTGGACAAGCAAGTAAGGCACCTCAACTATCACCTAACAAACCAGTACGCAGAAAGGAATGAGAAAGTGTTTTCTGAAAATAGAATCACAATTTGTTGCTTTTGGAGAACTTGTTGTACCTGAGCAAGTGCATAAGCCCATGGAGAGTACATCCCTGCAAATTTTTCGCGATACATAACAGTTCGTTCCATTGCAACATGTGGAAGTACCGATGAGCTGTTGTTGATGCCTAAGAAGATCACGGAAGTGTATAACGAGCCAAGGATATTGAACAAACTCTGCTGGTTGTTTCTGACGGATTAAAAGGAAATGGATAGATTGTTAGGTGCTTGAAGAGTGCAGTGAGTAGTGTAAGCAGGAATGGATGGTGTTAGGAATGCTTACATTTTCTTTCCTTGCTTCCAAAAAAATGCACCAAAAATGATAGATGCTGCAATTGTTTGCAGGATACGCGATAAGTTGTATGAAGGACTTCTCCAGTAAGACAAGTGTTGCTTCCATAGACAAGATTTGAATTGCCCCCAAGCATTTTGGGAAAATCGGGTTGGAAAATATAGATCAGTTGAACCTGGTGGAGGTGTACTCAAATGCTTTACAAGCTCTTTGTTCTTCCTACAAGCAGTGCAATATCAGTAGAAAAAACTGAAGTCATAAGCAAGTGTTACTATATCTGTGGCATATTTTTTAACTTACTGGTATAAAACAGAATCTTTGTATATTTGGGCAAAATCTACACTGAGTTCAGCTTCTGCAGACGTAGAAGTGACCTCTAACACCCACGTTGCTGGATTGTAGTTATTTCTAATCTTCGGCACTCCAGAGATACCCTGTTAGGACTTGTTGATTAGTTAAAGGTTTATGAAAGCTTGTTTACAAAAAGCAATCAAAAAATGAAGGACAAGAAGCAAACTAACCTCAAAATATTCTATAACCTCATTTGAATGCTTCCCCAATGGTCCTGAGTAGATGATTTGCCCACCAACTTTCAAGAGGATCAACTGAAAATATATTTCTTCATTAGCAAGTAAAGGCAACTACATCAGAAAAACCGGTAGCAATTGAATATAATAATACTCAAAATTTTTTACCTCGTCAAATGCTTCAAATATGTCAATACTTGGTTGATGGATTGTGCAAACGATTGTCCTTCCTGTACCAACAACATTCTTCACAGCACGCGTGACAATTGCTGCTGCTCGAGCATCCAGACCAGTTGTAGGTTCATCCATGAAGATTATAGAGGGATTGGCAACAAGTTCAACAGCTATAGTAAGGCGTTTGCGTTGCTCAGTCGATAGGCCATTAACACCTGGTATACCTACTAAGGAATCCTTAATTCGATCAAGCTCAATGGTTTCAAGGACTTCATTCACAAATTCCTGTAACAACATGCCGCAAAAGTCTTAGTATGCATTGTCTGAAACTACTCAGTAAACATGAGAGCTACAGAGTCTTACAATTTTAGTTTTTGAGTTAATCTCAGGAGCCAGACGTAGCCAAGCAGAAAAAATGACAGATTCTTCTATGGTAATTTGAGGAGAATGTATGTCATTTTGCTCACAATAACCAGAAACCCTAGCAAATGTTTCTTGAAACTTAGGGTACCCACCAATTTTTATTTCCCCTTCAATGTTGCCACTAGTTTTTCTTCCTGCTAGAACATCTAGAAGAGTTGTTTTTCCAGCTCCACTAACACCCATTAACGCTGTTAGAACACCGGGCCTTAAGGCGCCAGTAACATCAGAAAGCAGTTGAAGTTTCTTCTCAGTAAATCCTCTCTCTCTCATTTCCTAAAACCAAAGACAAAGAATGGAAAGCAATAAATATCCTGCAATGTTAGAGATTTATGATTTAAAGAACAGACAAAAAAATTACCAAAGGAATTTCAACATAGTATTGCACATCCTGAAATGTCACTGTTAAGGGCTGAAAAGGTAAGACCATCCTGCCTGATGATTAGTATACGCATCAATCAGAAGTATGAACAAATTGGCAACACAACAACCTGAAAATGATAGTCAGGAATTGGATTAACCTTTGCAAGATTCTTTATTGGCATTAGAAGAATTTTGCAACTTCTCTTTCACAGGTTCACCATCAGAGGAATCTTCACTTTCTTGTATCTTCGAAAATGTTTCATGCGAAATGATGGCATGAGATCCTGGACCTGCATTTGCATTTAGTCATCATGCGAACAACCTTTACTGCTCTGACTCTTCTTAAGTTAAAACACGAAAACTTGCAAAAGAATGATAACTTACGCTTCAGGAAACTCAAGGCTAAAATAAATCCGATGTTAAAAAGTAAAGCAAATCCGAACAAGGCTCCAAGAGATATCCAGTAAAGAGATCCATCAAAGTTTATTCCACGGCTTTCAAGTATTTCTTGGCCTATTGTAGTGTTTGTTGGCAGCATCTGCAACAAAATAAAGAAGCACAAAAAGCAACAAATTACTTTCTTCAAATTCTAATAGATACAAATTTATGCTATGAGAGACTTACCTTTTGCCACCGAGGGGCAAGAAACTCGTTTATAGAGACGCCTATCTCCCCATATGTAATGGGAGAAAACCAGAAACCCCACTTCAACCACACTGGCATGGAGGCTGCATATGAATAATACAGCATAAATTTAACTATCCATTTGGCCGATGATTCAGAAATGAGATTGGAGAAAGTATGAATTGCCCTTACGTCGTGTGATAACGAAGCCTCCAAATAGCAAGACGAATAATACCGCGAAGTTACCAGCTGTCATAGAAGCCACCACGGTTTGGAAGACAGATGCCAAGAATTGGAACACGGATATTGATGTAAAATGCATTGCAAAAAGAAGAATGAACTGACGGAAGAACCTGAAAGAGGCCGCAAAAACAATAAAATTTCAGCTCAGAATGAGAGGATTCTTCCTTTTCAACCGAAAATCTTACCTCCAGACTTCTGGGCTATAACCAATGACATAATACGTAAGAGATGTCCAAGCAAGAGATTCAACTAATGATAGAGGAACTTTCAGAATAGCGGCTGGAATTGCATATGCCCATGCTGGATAAAAGCTCATTTGTTTCTGTTTATAAAAGACTGCTAGTCTTTCAATGGTGATAGACAATTCTGGAAAGGCGTTTACAAGAAGTAAGATGACTGAAAAGTACAAGGATCCCATGTAGTAATTTGCATCAAAAACATCAATATCCATCCGAGTCCTCAGAAAAATGGTCATTGTAATTATTGCAATGATAAGAAGCTGTGAACAAAAAGATTCGTTACACAATTCAGTTGAAGAATTTTGAGAGAACCGCAAAAATTGATAAAGTAAGGATGTAAAATAAAAATTGTAACCTGAGTTGTTTTGAATACATAGACGAGAGAATTTCTCTTCATGAGAAGAAGTTCCCTTGACATGCAAGCTTTAAATAATTCCCATTTTGAAAGAGAAAGCACATTAAAGGAGATTGCATTCCTGTGGCCTTTTGATTTATCATATGGTACAGAAAGTTCCTCATCAAGCTTCTTACCAAAAGGAGATTCCTTGATTTCTTACAGAACATATCTACTGAAACATACTTGTAGGGAAGCTCAGTGTTGAACCAGTATTGTGCTTGATCTTTTCTAGATGTAACCTGGAAAATTGTCGAATAATAAAACTATGAATTCTAAAACTTGAGAATGGAAAGGAAAAGATTGCCGGAAACAACAATGGAACTTGCCTCCTGGAGGAATTCAGCAACTCCTTTCCTTTCAGGACATTGAAATCCACAATCCTCAAAAAATTCTGCAGCATCATCCCTTGGTCCATGATATACAATCTTCCCTTCTGCCATTAATATGATGTCATCAAAGAGTTCAAAGGTTTCTGGTGCTGGCTGAAGAAGTGAAATCAATGCGGTAGCATCTATTATATGCACCAGCTGGTGAAGACAAGCAACAATCTGATATGCTGTGGTACTGTCCAAACCATTTGTTATTTCATCCATAAATAGTGCTTTAGTTGGTCCAACAATCATCTCCCCTGCATGATTCGATGAAAAATTGATTCTTAATAGTGGGTCAAAACTCAAACTGCTCGGTGTATATTATTCTTTGAATTAAAACTTTTTATGTTGAACTTACCTGTAGTGAGTCTCTTTTTTTGACCGCCAGAGACACCTCTTCTCATGACATCTCCCACCATTGTGTCCGCACATATATCAAGCCCGAGAATCTGAGAAGGGACAGAGATAATGAACAGATTAATTAACAAAGCAATTGCTTAGGTGCAAATCAACTAAAAGAAGTTTCATTGCAGCGCTGGAACAGAGAATTTACTTTCAAAATGTAATCCGTTTGAAGGGTTCTTTTTACTCCTTTGGCAGAAATCGCCTGTCACAACAAAAAATATATATTAGAATTGAATTGACTGTGTTGCACAGCAGAGGACCTTTTGCACTAACTGGATTATTAAGGTACCTTCATGTAAGTATCTATATCTGGACCCGGAATAATTCCTGCTTCCTTCTCCTTTCTACTTACCTCCATCATAATCTCTGCATTGGCAGAACATACATATAGCTTTAATTTTCACTTGGTATGGAACATCTTGAAGGTGGCTACAAGCAGACATCAATGAAAACTCAATCAAAAGCTATACCTTCTCTACTTCCAATACCCTGACAACGGGCAGAGAAGTCAAGAGTTTCCCTCACAGTCATTTCAGCGATATGCAGATCATTTTGGCTTATATATGCTGAAGTTTTCTGGGGGACAAATTCTTCCAACTTGTATCCATTGTAGGAAACTTCCCCAGTAACCTTTCAAGGAACCAAAATTAGATTACAGGAGTAGTAATTATCACTAATTTTCAAAATCTGCATAAAGAAAATTTGAAACCTTGAGAGATGGGTCTAGATTTCCCGAGAGAGCCTTTAATAGGGAGCTCTTCCCACATCCTGGCGAGCCAAGAAGAAGAGTCATCCTGCAACAAAGTTTGAGCTTAATTACGTAAAGACTTCATAATTTCTTCAATGTTAATGGCTTCATAAGCAAAATCAGTAGACAAATCATTAAAATTTTTGTTTGTTACCTTCCAGGTTTAATGATCCCACTGATATCATTAATGATCTTTATCTTTGCTTCAAGTGAATTTGAACCTGGAAGCTTAGGAACGACCTGTTAAACAACACTAGAAAAATCTAAGCTCATCTGATTTCATCTTTAAAACTAATGTGATCAGAAGATGAAAATATACACTTACAGAAAGCATGCTTTTGAGCGAATTCCATAAGGTTGGCAGTGGCTTTCCATAAACAACTTCACACTTTGCCTCCACACTCAAATTCTTGTATCTGACCTCTATAGTAGGCAATTTCACACCAACTCTGCGCAATTGAACTCAGGTTATCCAACAAACTGATGCAGGCACTAAAGCATAAGGAAAAACAAAATGCATACTTGTCAATTCTTTTTCTGATTTTCCTCAACAACTGAAGATTATCATGCTCAATATGTTTGATGAGTTTCTCTATAAACACATGTTTTTCCACAGCTCCAAGCTTTGTAACATCAATGACTTGTTTTCCCCCATTATCATGGAGGTTTGCATCACCATCAACATCAAACAACGAAGCTTTCAATCTTTTACAAGTTGGTAATCTCTCAATTTCAGCCCACATTAAATTATGTTCAACTTCTTCATCCTCCTTCCTTGAGCTTACTGCTGAATTAGTCCTTCTGAAACTTGAAGTCTGTTGCCGGAACGACGATCTCAGGCTTCTTCCAATCTCTGGTAACTCAATACTCACTGACTCTATCTCATCTGTGCCTACACTTTGAGCCATTTTCAATTAGCTTGGAGAGCTTGCATCGTATTCGGTGCTCATCAAAATATATATATATATGTACATAAGATTACCGATATCAACACAGAACTTGAAACTTCAAACATAAAATCTCATTTACATAGCATTGAATTGTCAGAATCCATTATTGAAAACAGGTCTAATAGAAAAACCTTACTTTAAAAAATTAACACCTGTTCTCAGGGCTGTTTTCTTAATTAATGGCAAGATACATTAAGCTAAATAAGATCGACGTGCTTGCATGCCCATGTCTTAACATGATACATACAGCAAACGCTAGTCTATATAGTACTTGAAATCTTACAAAAATATGAAAATATAATGTATTAATTAATTACTTCATATCTTAGAGAAAAATTGAAGAACAAGTTGAAGAGATTTTTTTTATTAGTTATTGGTCGTTTTCCGAATTTATTCTTCATATCTTCATGTTTTTCATGTACATTATTTTTCAAGTTATTTAATTTCAGAAATGGGATTTTACTTTTCTAATTAGAGGATAAATAATAGAAAAATAATATTGGGGATATATTCAACTCTTAATAGGAATTGTTTTTATACAATTTGATATGAAGATGAAACAGATGTTGTAAATACCATAATAGACAAGGAATGAAAGAGTGAATAATTAATATTGCATTTTTGAAAGTCATTGATCGAAAAGGTGTTCTAATGGTTAATTAAATAAAAAATAAAATAAAATTTTAATTAACCACATAATTTTATTAATACCGCGGGTCAATAATTTATTTTTTTTTAAGTTACAGAAGTAAGAAAAAAATTAGCAGAGAATTCAAATAATATCTTTTTATGTTTGTGTGCTTGTTTGTAGATGATTTATAGTGAAATCCAAACACAATCTTAGAAAGTATCTTTAAAAAATATTGTATGATTTTCTCATTTGACATAAATCTAGAATAATAAGAATATTTTCTTGATATCCAAATCCAAACATAAGCTTAGAAAGTATCTTTAAAAAATATTATATTATTTTCTAACTTGACATAAATAGAGAATAATAAGAATATTTCTTAATATCCAAATCTATACACATTCTTAAAAAATATCTACAAAAAGTATTGTACGATTTTCTCCCTTGACATAAATCGAGAATTAATAATTTTTTTAATACCTGTTATTATTTTATCTAATATGAATTGGTAATAAACATTATATATATATATATATATAATTGTGAGCTTCACATGTATTTAGGATCAATCTGAGATTATTGTGAATTTTCAAATAATATATTTCTACTGTACTATAAAAATAATTAGTTTTAATAGGATCAATATACTGTTTTGTATTTTATTTATTAAAGTTGTTAATTCAGAGAATAATTTTATGTGTTTGATAAATTTATCATTAAAATACTATAACAAAGTAAATGACTAAAAATATATATTATGAATAATGATAAATAAAAATTAATTTAAGTGTTTAGCATGTATATATTAATTTTCGGCATCTTGGTTCATTTTATAATCGATCATCGAAGAAGTTAAATATGTGAAGTCAATTACTCAAGACCACCCCACTTGAGGCCCAGGGTGTGGGCTGGGTTAACTCCCTTGCTTAGGCCCATCAATGATCCTCAGCCCACCATTCAACATAAGCAAACATGACCCTCCCCATTTTATTTTTTGAGAATTAAACAAATAAAACTGCCGTATACTCTAATTTAATGTTTACAATAATGCTAAACATTTTATAATATTTCAGTCAAAAACATCAAAAGAAAGAACAACATTAATCAATGGGTCCACTTGTAACGTTAAATTGATGTTGATGCATACCATAACGCTTAAAATAATAATATACTTGTAACTTAAAGCATAAAAGGAAATTTTATTATAATAATTTATTGAAAAAAAATTGTTAAATATTTTAAACTTTTAAGTTGTGGGTACATTATTCTAAGTTCATGATTAATCATTAAAAGGGGAATGAACCTTAATTTTAGCTTACATGTAAATTCATTTGTCAAATCCACCGTCAATCTTGTAAAAGCCAAAATCCTTGAAAGGATTTTGATGACCCACAATCTATTCATCATCAATAAAAAGTTCTTAATCACTTTTTTTTTTTCTTTATATCTAAAGTGAAATTTTAATTACAAAATTAATCAATTTGATTAGACATTTTGACGCAATTTGGAATTTTAATTATAATACAATGATTTTTTTATTAGACATATAAATTGCATTTCCATTACCTAACCTATAAATTGCTTGGATTTTGTTTTTTGCATATTGCCATGTTACCCATTATTGCTCTTTGTTAGGGGCACATAAGTATCGATTTGGGATACAATTTTTTTTTTCAATTTTCTATTAATAAAATAAAAAAAATTGAAATGAAATGATGGAAGATTGGAGATCCTTTCAAATTTTAGTTAATTAAAAAAAAAGTATATAATATTTTAATAAATAATTAATGAGATTTTTTAGTTTTTTTTTTTCATGTTGTTACTCGAATTACGAATAATTTGAAAGTATTAAGTGTGTTCAGACCAATCCTATTATGTTTAAAGAAATTAATTTTAAAAAATAATAAAATAAATTAGTATGGTGTATGGAAAACACACTTAATTAATGCGTTCAATTAAATTAAATTATGTGATCTTCAACTTTTGGACAAATATGATTTTAAGCATAAAATCTATATAAAATTATCATATGATTGATAGAGTTAATTAATTAAAGTTTTAGACGAAATTGATAACATCATTCACACTTATTCTTTGAATTGAGATTTGATTAGGACTTGAAAGAGAGCTACTAACAAACCTCTAATAGTCCCACTTATAGCATAAATCATATGATCATAAATACTTTATTAATTAATTAAATCTTTAAATTGAACTCAATTTGCAAATTGTCGTATCGATAAATTGTTACAAAAATGGAGAAACAAGACGAATATGGTTAATAATTTTCAGGTCCCTATACATAATTACAAATAAGGATATAAAATTTGTGCACTTATATTAAGTAAGTTACTAATTTTTTTTTGTAAAACAAAATATTAACATTGTTTATAAACTAAGCTTATATAGAAAATTTATATGAATATTATAATAAGATTATTTAGATGTTTAAGCATAAATTATGTGATTTTTACTTTCAAAATATAAGGAATTTATCAGCACAGAAATTAAATTCAAACACGTAACTAAAATATTAATAATAAGTGTTTGCCACTCGACTAAAAGAGTCTTATAGAAATAAATTATTCACTTACTGTCAGTGTACAAGTCATGTTACGTAGTATTAAAGATACTTCAATCATTTCAAGGGAGTTTGCCAATTTGGGAACTTACTTGATACAAATGAATAACTTTAGTTTTAGTTTAAATATTCAAATATTTAGGGACCTAAACGTTATTCTTCAAGTATTAAAATAATTGGACTATAATATATTATTAATTTAAGTTGTGCACCAAATTAATCTAATAATTTCTACCCAACGAAGGATTTCTTTCCAATCACATTTGATAGAATTTCATTTTCGTAATTTGAACTTACAAAGACTAACCAACCAATTAATTTTCTCTCAATTTATATTTGATTTTAAAACGTGACAACTTTTATTTTTATTTATTGTTTTCATTTCTATTAAAAAAATTAGGTCATGCTTAACACATCTTATTAAAGTATATTTTATTTAATTTCTAATTTGACTGTAATATATATAAAATTACCTAGTTTCGAATATTTATATTAATTAATTATTATATATTGTATTGGTACACTTATAAATTTTTATATTTTATTTTATATATTAATTAAAAAATTAAATTTTTTAAAATATATTTTTATTAAAACGTGAAGGAAAATTATTTATATGATTTTTTTGATAAAAGAGTTTACCGCGTCTACCTTTTGTAGCTCATACGGTGTCACATATAAAATTTTTTAATTATTTGATGTGACAAGTATACCATTTCCTTAACACATTAATCATTTAATAAAATGATTTAAAAATTTTTTTTGTTTAGTTTATCATTATTACATATAAATTTTTAATAAAAATATGTATATTTAACAGAGTGTAATTGAATAAACGTACGAATTATTTAATAGTTTATATTAGTTAATTTTTGGTACAAAGTCTAAATTTAAATTAAGGGGTTTTAACACATATTTCTTATGAGATTTGACATTTTAACACTTAAATGAAAGGTTTAAGGAAAGGCACACTTACCTCTCCTGAACTATTAGTTGACCATCTAATTTTATTTATATGGTTATAATACTCTTAATTGCTTTAAAGTAAAGTATAAGAAATTCAATTTGTATGTAATAAAAAATAATTTTAATTTATATTTATTTAAAAATTAGAAATTTAATTAATGACAATTTAATTTGTGATTTTAACACTTAGATGGACATTTTAAGAAAAGACACACTTACCTCCCTTGAACTGTCAATTGACCATATATTTTCACTTTAAATTACTATAATACCCTTAATTGCTTCAAAATAAAGTTTAAAAAACTCAATTTTAATTTATTTGATGTTCAAAAAATTAAAATAATTAAAATTTTGGTTAATGATAATTATAATTTATATTCATTTAATATTTATTTAAATTAAAAATTTATTTAATGATATTTAAAATTAATAATTTACTCATGTTGATATTTTTTCTAATTTTCCGTCATTGCGTCATTCCATTAAATTTTTTGTATAAACCCAAAACTTTACATTTGTTTTACGAGTCATAAGATTGATATTAATATGAAAGTGTATAACATAGATCTTGTATTAAAGTGTTTTTATAAAAAGAGTAAAATTGATAAGGTTATGAAATTGTTTAGTGAAATAAAAAAAAAATAGTTTGTTGCTGGAAAATTTGTAAAAGAGTAGAGTAAGAAAGGCGGCGGCTTTGCATATTAAGATTTGAGATTTAGATAAATATGATATATGAATAAAAATTAAATTCTTATTTTGAGTAAATATTAAATACATGTAAAATAAAATTATCGAGTTAAATTATTATTAATTAAATTCTTAATTTCAATAAATATTAAATACACGTAAACTGAAATTGTTAAATTAAATTGTCATTAATTACATTTCTAATTTTTAAATAAACATAAATTAAAATTATTTTTTATTACATACAAATTGAATTTCTTATACTTTACTTTGAAGCAATTAAGGGTATTATAGTCATATAAATAAAATTGGATGGTCAACTAATGGTTCAGGGGAGGTAAGTGTGCCTTTCCTTAAACTTTTCATCTAAGTGTTAAAATCTCAAATATTAGGGGAGGTATGTGTTAAAACTTCTTTAAATTAATAATATTACTTGTAATTAATTTAAATATTTTTATTTAAATTTATTTTTCCTAATTTTATTTAAATGCAAAAATTATCATTATTTTACTTAAGCAATAATATTTGCAACAATAGTCATTTTAAATCCATTATTTTTTAAAAAAAATAATTTTACCTAAAATTAAAAAAATATATATTTGATATTTATATTCAAATATGATAATTAAACTAAAATTCAATAATTTGTAAAATTTTATAAATCTAGTTAATTTATGCAAATTGTAATAAAATTTAAATTTATTCAAAAAATTTTAAGTTAGTTGATGTTGATATTGGTTAATCAAAATATAAATTAATAAAAATAAAAAACATGAATATTGTGATAATCAGTATTATCACGTTATGTTAGTTTATATCTTATAATTTGCAGAAAGAGTTTGTATTTCTACTATATATGTATATATATATATATATATATAAACATTCCCATGCAAAGGTTCAAATAAATTTAAATTTTAAATTAAAAAATTTTAAGTGTTTTATATAAAATTAAAAAAATAGAAATTAGCTCAATTTTACAAATTTTATATAATAAAATAATTCTTTTAAAAAATTTAAATAATAAAATTTTATCTATAAAATGTCAAAATTTTATTCTTATTATCATTTGCATTCAAGACAATTTAAAAACATGACAAAGAAGGTATATATTCTTATAGCCACAATAATTAAAATATCTAGGAATCTAGAAACTTACAAGCCATGCATATGAAAGAATGCATGTCTTTTCCATACTATTTATGGGCCCACACATCCCCCCAAATTAGGGCATTTGACTTAATTGCATTAAATTTATTAATTAATTATTATACATTAATTCTTAAAAACAATTTTAATCATTACATTTACTCACCCCAATTACCGTAATTAATGATATATTAATTACCCACAAAATCACCGGAATCTTAGGATTCAATTCCAAATTTATTTTTTTATTTATTCATTTATTTCTTTTTTTCAAACTCTTTGTCTGTCACGGACTCCTTAATTTGATTAATAGTCAAAGAAAAATGTCACAAGATTAAACTAATAATATGGAAAATTAAATCATATCGATGATATAACGAATGATACGATGAAACGTAGTGTCAATAATATTGATTTTGATTGAATTGTATGATAGTGAATGAATTTTTCAAAATTAAATTTCAACTCTTTTGAATTTTAGTATCAAATATTTTTTTTTAACGATTTTATTACTTTAAAAACTAAAATATAATAAAAAAATATGTTACAAATTTGACGTTCAATATATATGACATATTATATTTATTATATAGGAGTAGAATATCTTTATATTATCAATATGATGTTTGACATAGTTATTAATATCAATATCAAAATCGACATTATGATCAAACATTCTTATCAATATCAAAATTTGCACAATGATTTTATATACGAGTTGATAGATGAATTGGATATAAACCTAAAAAATCACTTTTACATGGACTTGAAATCGTTACAATAAAATTATTTTACATATCATTTTGTTTTCTTCACCAATTTTTATCGTTTTCATAATTGATTATAAAATTACGGGTGCCCTTTTGCTATAACTGAATAGCCAAGTCCAAGAACCTATAATTAACACAACCTAGAGAGATAAATTGCTAGTTAGGATATAGAAAAGAATAATTAATCTTTTGACAATAAGTCAAGATTATAATAATGGCAATTTGGATTAGGGTTTGTGAAGTCACATTTGTGACAATATTTAGTAGCCAACATGACTTTGATTCATAGGACCTAATTAATTAATAACCCACTTGGATATTTTCTAATACTTTGTGACAAAAAATACCCAAAATTCTAAAAATTCCATATTATAAGTTTATTCCATAGGCTAATTATTAAGTCTTCCTAAAATTATCAATAAAATAGTTAAAATATCGTCTCGTAATTTATAAATTTTGATTTATTTAACCGATAAAGTGTTTTGTCGATTCAAATAATATAAATTTATTTTGTTAATAATCATTTGTAAATAGTTGTATCAATATAAAACAAATTACTAATAAATCATTTACATCTTATACTTCTATTCACTTAGCATTCTAATTTCAGTGCCGCAAACATAGTAATTAAATTCTTGAAATTGATGAGATTATATTTAAAATCAAACTGATGTGATTTTTAAACTTGTGAATTTAATAAAAAAAAAGGTGATTAAATTGACTTAGTGATTACAGATTATCTACTAAAGTAATTAGACAAAACTTGTTGTAACTTTATGTAGACAAGAAAAATATTCCCATTTTCATACTTTCAATTAATTTTCATTGAGGGGCCAATTAAAAGTGATTAAATAGTTTCATTAAAAGTGATGGATAAGAAAAGTAGTGACAACTTTTCAACTAAATCCTACAATGTCTTCTCTGATTTTAACGTGTAATAATTTAATTTTTAATTTCCTTCTGTAATGAAGTTGCCTTTGTTGGTGAGAGGTCCAGGCTTTAAGCCAGTTGTGTTTGTATTTAATTGAAGTTAAATTTGGAATGCATTCAATTGATTGAAATAAAGAAAAATTAAAAAGGCAAAATCTTTAAAGGAAGTGATGGTTTTTTAAACTTTTACCCCACAATTGATTGCTAGGGATTTTTTAGAACAAGAATGTACTAAGTTGATTTTTTTTTTTTTCAATCAATTCATTGAAATAGTTGTGCTTTTTTGGCTTTGTGAAAATTAATATATTTGTGTGTATATATATATATATATATATGTATGTGTACGCGAGAAGTAATTTGATAATATTATATTATCTAAAATTTTTTTTTTATCGATATATATACACACAAAAATGATATAATGAGTAATGTTGTTTATTTTAAATAGTATAATTCACACATGTGACAAAATTTGATAACGTCTTATTAATAGAATTGAAGCTAATAAATTAATTAGATAAGATTACATGACAGTATCGCTTATTATAAGATAAATAAAATTACTTTTTAAATTATTTCTCTTTATATTTATATTTCTAAAAATTTGATGCATAAACTTACAAGAGAGTTGAAATATTGTAGGCAAATATCAAAGTTTATATAAAATATAGACCAAGCTGCCCTATAAATTGTTTATAATCCATATGTCCTTGGATTAGGGACAATAAGCACTTCTATGTGAACAAGAAGTAACATTCCTGGCTGTCAACAGAAGCGCTTTGGGAATAAGCTGCTTTTGCTTCACTAAACAAATCTCTTCTATTATATGATTGGATATAAATTTAATGTACTTTACAAATAAATTAGCATTTTAATTAATAATATTCACAGTAAGAGAATCAGAGAAAAATTTAATTAATTTCTAAGCAGAACACTAAAATACTTGCAGACAAAGCCAAACATATAAGGCCAAAGAATAATTTAATACTGATTCTAAGGACCCATTTGCTTGTCTGCCCTATAAACTTAGGGCATAGGATCCCTTAAAAAGAGGTGCTTTATATAATAATTTGGACTCTCAGCTAACCAAAACTATAATACACCAAACACATAAGCCCAAAAGAATAATTTAATTCAAGTTCTTTTTTTAAAATTTTATAAATAAAAATTTTGGGCTGCGAATACTTAATATTTTGAAATTCAGCTCTCGCTCACATAAAAATTTGAAAAAAATATTTTAAATTATAACAGAACTAAAATTTGAAGTTAAAGCATAAACTAATTATATGGAAAACTTTGATATTTATTTTAGATATAACAAATAATTTAAAATAAATTAGAATAATCTCTTTCTTTTTTTTTCTTCTTAGTTATCAATCATAAAATTATATGTTTTTCGAATGATAAAATATCAAATTCAAATAATTTTTATGATTTGAGACGTAAAATTTATAAATTAAAATAAAAATTGTGATATAAAAATTAAATAATTTGATATTTTAATATTACAAATAACATAAATATTTTATCTACAATAAATATCCCTATAACATAAAAAATTAATACTAGCTAGGTAAAAAAAAAACAAAAAAAATTCAAACTAGAATTTTGCCTTGACATAAGGGAGTATTGGGAATATTTTTTGATGTGAAATGTTTCCATTCCATGGAAAGACAACAAAATTTGTGAATTATTTTTTTTATATTATGAAATATAATCTAAGATTTAATAATTAATTATTAATGTAGACTTCATGTTAATCCAAAGGAAAATAAAATAATCTGAATATTAATTTCTTATAATGCTGGCATCACATGCAATGCACCCTATTGCCTTGTTCATAGGGATGAGGAGCGTGGATTACAGAGACTTTCATTTTTTTAATATTCTATTTTTGAACATTAATTAATAAATCTTTTGCATTCACCCAAATTAATTAATTTTGGATATCACCTATCTAATTTAATAATTTATTATTTTTTGAATTAAATAGTAATTAAATTTCTGTCTAATTTTAATGTCAGCGAATTTTGAACCACTTAATATCCAACAAGCATGATCTGAAGTTACAATTGAAGCAGAATGGTAGGTGGGATCTCAGTTAGTTTTTTAAAAGATAAATTTTATTAATTTTAAATATCTGTATATATATATTTTAAAATAGGGAATTTAATTTTGACAAATCCAAAATTGGGTTCATTAAATATCTGCTATAAAAAATTAAAAATGTAGTAATATTTTACATCAACTGCTATAATTCTCAGTAAATTAAATATGAAAATTGAAAGAGTGGGTCACTATTTTCAATTTCGAAGTTGGAAGCAGCTAAGTCTAGTCTATTAATAATGTAGGGGCCTCATACCCTAGGCCACATCAAATTTTGCTATAATCCATGTATTTATTCCTTTTTATCTATTTACAAAATGAAAAAGTTGATGTGATAATCTATGATTTTTTATTTTAATTATCATAAAATAAGAGTATATTATAAATATTATGATTTTTTAAAACTTAAAATGTAAAAATAGTTTTTTACGACCAATATAATTTATGTTTTAAAATATATATAAATGGAAGCATACGTGTATGTGTGAATTTTAATTGATTTTACTAGTAAAATTTTTTGAGATTGTATAAAAATTTGAGATTTGAGTCTCGTTTATATAAGAATTTGAAAGGATTTTAATTTATTTCTTGTGATAATTAAAAAGTACTGATAATATTTCTATAAAAATATTTTAGGCCACAATACATTTTTATGTATTAATGTTTTTCTAAATTCTTATAAATAGTTGTGTTTATAAAAATTGTGGCTTTTATTGTACATTAAGATATGCAAATTTTTTATTTTCTAATTTTCTAGATAAAAGTTTATTAAGTTTTCTAAAAAAATTATATTATATTAGCACAAAATATATTAAGAACTAAAATGGGAGAATGTCCATTATCCCTTGCATTTTTAACTAATATTCTATTATCTACTTATTTTTTTTAATATTCCAATATTCTCCTAATTCTTTTTTTTTGATTTTGTCTTTTAATTTAATTTATTTATAAAATACTAAAATCAAAAGTATTTAAAATATTAAAAAGTAAAATTGAAATTTAAGAGAGCGATGAGATATTGAAAAAAATATAGGAATAATGGAATATTAATTCAAAAAATAGAGGGTAATGGACATTCTCCCAAACAAAATTTAAATATTTTTAATATTTTTAACAATGAATGATATAAGATTGTGTATGAATTCATTAGTTAAATTAAATGTGTTACATATATGATAACATATAATATTATACAATTAAATGATAGTGTAATAATGAGTGAGATGTTCGAGTAATTATTTTTTCTTTGAGATATTGCATGCCATAATAATAAATGCAATCAATTCAGTTAAACCATTTAATTTATTTTTAATAAAAATTTTGGTTAGCAACTTCAACTAAACCCAATTGATTCTTCATCTTATAGTTTGTAATATAATTTTTTTTTTTTGAAAAAATTGTTAATTGCAAGATTTAAGGAAATGTTAGAAACTGAAAAGACAAATTTCTTTTCATTTGACCAGCTGAAGAACAACTTACTGATTCTTAAATTCACCTCTTCCCCATCATAACCTTGAATGTTATTTTTTTACTTCAATCTTAAATGATATGTTTGACCAATAAATTGAATTATTTAATTTTTGCAAGAAAAAGGCCCCCAAAAAGTTTAACTTTACTTCTATGGAGTAATAACATATGGTGTCCTAATATTTTATATTCTTATAAACAATGATAAAGTTTATTCATTTATATCTAAAGATGCCCCTGAGCATAATTTCAGTGGTTTAGAACAAATTTGACATTATCAAATCATCCCAAAAATTCAAATAAATAGTAAAAACAAAGAAAAATTTATATCTCATATGTCTTTCATTTTTTTTTTGTTGAAATTACAAATTTTTTCTTATAATATTAAATTTTAGGTCAATAAATTAGGGTATATAACTTAAGGGTCCATTCAAAAGTTTTGAAAAAAAGGGTATTGCGAATATTTTAGCATTTAAAAAAATATTAAAAATGCATAGCATTATCAATAAGGCACTCAAAATATTGTTTTAACCAGTATATAATTATATAATAACTTTAATATAACCCTAATATTAATTAAATTTGATAACTACTTTTTAAAATCAAGCATAAGATAAATGTATAATTAGATGTGCAATTTATCAATATTACATTGAAAATTATTAGGAGTTGTGAGTTAGAGATGATTGTAAGTTTGACATCGCTTATGAAAGTTCGCATTCAATATATAAATTGAATATTATACAATTACATATATGACCATCGATATTAAATCAAAAATTTGTAGATTGAGATTGAAGAGTTAAAATAACTATAAGTCTGACATCACCTATAAAGTCTCTATTCAATTTAGGCAAAATTTATGTTTAATTTAAGGGTCAAATTTGAGCTGCCTGCAGAAATCTACATTGTCTTAATATTTTCTAATTTTTTTTAAACTACAAATTATACCAATGTTATGTAAAAAAATCTACTGAAAATAGAAGTATTAATTGAATTTATTTTAGTACGACTCGAAATTTTACACTCAATTTAAATAAAATTGACCTCTATAGATTCTGGAGAAGAATTGACCTCTACTATTTAGTTGAGAGGAGTTGAACCTATATCTTCTATTTAGAAGGTAAGAGTATAAATTCCCTTAGGCTTAGGTAATAGGTAGGGACCTGTTTGATACAAATAAAAAGCTGTAATCATATTTGTAGAAACATGAATGCTCAGGGACGCAGATATATTTTCCCGCTTGTTAATTTTCTGGATAAAATATGTTTAATTTTGACAGAAAATTACTGGAAAATGTAAAGAGAAAGTTAGCAAAAAGGAGAGAGAAAGTTAGCAGCAGTAAATGACTGATAATCAGTCATATTCAAAGCAAAATCTCAAAGAAATTAGAAAAATTCTCAAACAGAAAAACTTTACATTTTCCCATCAATTCATTCATTCATGCTTGTGTTTTACTGTATGCTATGTTGTACAAATTGTAATTGTTGTAATGTGTTGTAAGGCATCTAAACTCATCACCTACCACTGATAACTCCATCTCTTCTTCTTCTTCTTCTCTTTCTTTCTCTCATTTCATTTCATCCCCGCAACTTAAAAAACGCAACGCCACCAACAATTAAAAAGCATTTTTCAATATTGTTCCGTGTCCATTTACTCTTTGGTGCAAAAACAAGAAGCTTTTTCTTGTCATTTTTGTTGCCTTTGGTTTTGGCTTTTTGAGGAAGGTTATCACTGCTGGTGTGAGAAAGCTCTTTCCCAGCTTAGATTTGGAGTCACATTTGCTTTTTCGCCCATTACCCGCATAAAAAATCTAGTCTTTTTTAGCGGTATATTATAAAGTCGGTATTTTGTCAACTGGTTCTCTCTTGAATTTAACATGGGTTTTTACTCTTCTTTTTGTCTGAGATCTGGGTTGTTCTGAGTTTTGTTTCTTTGTCTGAGGACTGGCTATGGTGGAAGGGTTTCAAAGATCTCAACATTGAAGTCTGTCATTGGTCAATTCTGTCTCAGGAAGGTAACAGCCTTAACAATTTGCTTACTTTATTGTCAAATTTCTTTCTTCTGATTTTATCCGAGCAGAAGTTCTTGTTTATGTCTGGTTTGTTTATGATATGTGGTTCCGTTTTGTAATCTGATCTGTTTATTTGGAAATTGAGATGCTAAGGCTGACAATTCTTATTTTGATGTTTGTGCTTCTGGTTTTGTGTTTGTTAGTTTTATTTGGAAAAATTGTGAAGGCTGGAAGACTTTAGAATATGAAAATGAGTTCAATGTAGATTTTGCATTAATGAATTCGCATTTTGTTTCTCTTTTTTGCCAATTATGTAGGTTGCGGAAGTCTAACAGAGAATAAAATATGGCCAACGATCTCAATGCGGAATTATCCAAGAAAGCTATATTTGGACTTAAGGTTTGGGAAGTAATTGGAATTTCTGTTGCATTATTCATCATAATAATCCTCTCCATATTATCATTTTGCTTAACGTCAAGGAAGAAATCGAGAAGAGCTAGAAACAACCTTCCCCTTAGCCAAATCCCTACTGTTTCTAAGGAAATTAAGGAAGTTAGGGTGGAACAAGTATCAACAAATGAGTTTGTTCCACGTGACGGAATTCTTCTCACCATTCATGACAAATCCAGTGACAAAGATTCAGATAAGGTTATGGTTCATTTGGGTATGGGAAAAGTGAAGAATGGAGATAATAGTAGTCAGTCTGGTTCGTTCCATCATTTAGATAAAGATGGAGGGTCTATATCAGGGGATGATTCTGGCACTGTAACTGTTTACAAGCCTTCTTCTTCTTCTTCGTATCCCATTACTGCTCCATCTCCTCTAGTTGGTCTGCCAGAGTTTTCTCACTTGGGATGGGGCCACTGGTTTACTTTACGGGACCTTGAACTTGCTACCAATAGATTTTCCAAGGAAAATGTCCTTGGTGAAGGTGGATATGGAGTTGTTTATCGGGGACAGTTGATCAATGGGACTCCAGTTGCAGTTAAGAAGATCCTGAACAACGTGTGAGTTCATAAGATTTACCGTAAAATTGCATATCTTTATTATGATTAATCTGTTCTTTTTCCCATGAGTTTTTTTTTAACTTGAACTTCTTGAGTTTCTCTCTTCAGGGGCCAGGCAGAGAAAGAATTCAGAGTTGAAGTTGAAGCCATTGGCCATGTGCGCCACAAGAACTTGGTCCGCCTTCTTGGATATTGCATTGAAGGAACACATAGGTACTGTTTCCTTTTACTTATGTTATTATTGGTCATAAGCTTCGGATATTTAGCCTTGTCGATGATTTATTTAAAATGGGAAAATGAAAAAAAGAATCTTTTAATTATTGTTACAGGATGTTGGTTTATGAGTATGTCAATAATGGAAACTTAGAACAATGGCTTCATGGAGCTATGCGTCAGCATGGGTATCTTACTTGGGAGGCCCGTGTGAAGGTTCTTCTAGGCACAGCTAAGGCGTAAGTAAATTAATTCACATCCATTTGCAGCTCTTTAGTTCTTATTTGATATGATATACTTGTTGCAGTCTTGCCTATTTGCATGAGGCCATTGAGCCAAAAGTAGTTCATCGAGACATTAAGTCGAGCAATATATTGATTGATGATGACTTCAATGCAAAAGTTTCTGATTTTGGCTTGGCTAAGTTGCTGGGTGCTGGCAAGAGTCATGTTACAACTCGTGTTATGGGGACATTTGGGTAAGTTTGCTTCCAAATTTAGCACATAATCGGTGTCAATATTATTTTCTTTGTCATTATGTTTCTTATTTTATTCATAGAGGGTAATTATCTCATAACTTACTCTATCTTTTGTCTGAAAATTTTACAGATATGTGGCTCCAGAGTATGCAAATACTGGCCTATTGAATGAAAAAAGTGATGTTTATAGCTTTGGGGTTGTGCTTTTGGAAGCTATTACGGGAAGAGATCCTGTGGACTATGGTCGTCCTGCCCCTGAGGTATGCATTAATTACACACATTGGAAAATTTATTGAAAATACTCAAGTTGAAATGGTAATTACTCTATGTTGCTCAATAGTTGGTTGATGTGGTGTGATTTGGATCTCCTTAACATCTTGTAATAATTACATGCTTGTGTTGGATCCACAACCTAAGTTAACTTGACTCCTTTGCGTTGCTTTGGGTTTCTTCTCCAGCACACTTGGTTTATAGATGGTAAATAAGTAATCTGTGATTTGATCCTGTTAACTTCTTTTACTTTTAATCTTCTCTAATATTGAATGATTTGCAAAATTTAATCCTTGAGGCAATACAATTAAACTAGCAGTTAATCTAAGAGGGTTCTAACTACCAAGAAGTGTTGGTGTATGTGTAATATATGGAGTTTAACTATATTCTAGTCTGTGCTGTTTCTGGAGGTTTCTCATGCAGTATCGCCAAGTATACCTCCTAAATTGAGAATTCAGTTTCTTAATTTCTTGTTTGATCACTTGCCGAAAGAGTAACCCTGCCAAAAGGCTCAACCATACTTCATAATTTTTCCCCTATGAATTGCTACATGGAGACTTAAACCAATTATGAATAGGATCACCATCTTCAACTTGACTTCTACCTCGTCTCCCTTACTCAGGCTTGATGCCTTTGTTGAACATCTAGTATTAAAACTGATGTTTATGTTGCAGGCAGGGCTCTCTGCCTGTCTGCCTCTATCTTGAGTGTGTCACTTCTCCTAATCGTTGAGATCCTAAAAACTGTTTTCCTAAGAATGAAGTCATTGAATTCCTTTTACTGTCAGTAGTTTTTCCATTTTTGATCTCCGTCTTGAAGTCCCTTTGTCAATGTAGACATGGTCATTTGCGGTGCATATTCTGCTCTACCGGCTGTAAATAAAATATCTAGTTCTTACATATTATATATCCAACGTGTGCACTATGGGAAAACAAATGAAAGCATGCATACCTGTTAAATGAGTTTGGGACTACTAATCCTATGATTCTGCTGCACCTGCCCAGCATTGGTCAATAACAATCAGGGTTTTCCTCGTTCCTATTATTTTTCCTACACTTCAAATGATTTTGATGCCTGATTTTGACTGATAATGCTGCATCACTTATTTCAACATGTCTAAATCCTGAGTGAGTTGCAATTAAACAGAGGTGGGAGGGATAAGAAAATATTCATTTTTGTTGACATATAGTTCCTATTAGTGTTCAAGAATGTGTTTCTTATGATATACATGTACATAAAATTTCTGTCACTTTTGGTGGTGAACCAGTCTTGTGCAATCACATGCCATGTTGAGTAAAATTAAAATTATTGAGATAAGTAGGGTCGTTTTCTCTTTCTTAAGTAAAATTTCAGAATCATCTGCAGATGGGTCCGATATGTTTCCAGTTTTTTCCAAGTTTCTTTTTGGTTTATGCAAGTGCATTATTGAGAAACAAATATTTATTATTGATGAAATGATAACTGCTGTTCCACTGCATTATGCCTTCAAAGATAAAATATCTTGATATTGTCATAACTTTTAAAAGTAATTATAACTTTAATACTTTTATTATTCTTGCTTTTTTGTGGACAATTTCCAAGTTGTTAACATGAAAAATCATTCTTGCAGGTGAATCTGGTTGACTGGCTCAAAATGATGGTTGGAAGCAGGCGGTCAGAAGAAGTTGTGGACCCGAACATTGAGGTAAGGCCATCCACAAGAGCTCTAAAGCGTTCCCTTTTGACTGCATTGCGGTGTGTCGATCCTGATTCAGAAAAGAGACCCAAAATGGGCCAAGTCGTGCGCATGCTTGAGTCCGAGGAGTATCCTATAGCAAGAGAGGTTAGTTTAATTGTTTTTGCTCAAACAGGCATAAGACGATTCCAATGAGTTTCTTTACAGTTTGAAAATTTGACTTCTTGCTGCATTTCTCATTATTTGTGAGTTTTTCCCACTCTATATCCATCATTGTCAATCCATTTTTTATTCTTCACAGTTGGTGTTATCTCCATTTTCTCATCTATGCATTCATTTCCTTTCGTTCTGTTCTGCTATCCATGTCCTTTTAATGGAAAAATCATTCATGTGATGCTGATCAATTAATATCATGTTATCTTGTTTTTGGCCATTCAAATGTACCATATCATATCTTCCCATGAAACTGAACTTCAAACACTGTAAAGGTTGTCGCAAACTTGCCTGTATTGAGCTCTCTTGATTTTAAGCCTTTCCTGGTTACAAGCTTAGCTGAATTTGGACGAAACTTCTCATTTTCAGGATCGAAGACACCGGAGAACTCAGGGAGGCGGCAGCATGGAGATCGAATCCCAGAAGGAAAATTCTGATACAGACGCTAGTGATTATCCAGGTTCAAGGTCAGAGAGCAAGCGAACATAAGCCAGAACGAAGAATTCACATTTTCGAAGCAGACAGAATCATAATGTGACGAAGAAGGTTGGGGGGAATTAATTCTTACAATTTTTTTTTTCTACTCTTTTAAAATCTTTGGTTTGTTTTTAATATTAGTTGTCAATATCTAGGGAATGAGGGTGGAGAGGGATATGATCTTTTTATTCTTTCCTTTTTTTTTTCTTTTTTTCTTTTTCTAATTTTCCTTAAAATTTGTAGATGAAGAGATGATTTGTTTGTGTATGAAAATGGTGTTGTGAAGAACCCAGAATCATTTGAGGGTGTGTACAGAATTGAGTTTAGTAGCTCTTCTTCTTCTTCTTCTTCAACATTGTTTGATGGAAGAACGCCTTGCCCTCACCACACCTCAAAAAAAAAAAAAAAAAAAAAAATAGAAAATATTACTATAAGGCTTTCATGATTGCATGAATTATGGATCATGCTACTGCATATCAACTCTTTTGCTGTAAAATTAAAGTTTTCTATTTTTGAAGTTTTCAAATATATTCCATAAGTGAGGAATAATAATGGAAGTTAAAAGGAGAGTAAAATGTTTAATTTGTCAAAGTTAAATGATATATATACATATATATATATATATATATGTACTGAGATAGGGGAAAAAGTAATAATCTTTTAACTTTACATAATTTTGTATATATTTTTGTATGTTATTGAATTTAAACATTATAATAGTTAAGATTAAATTTAAATTAAATATAATTCATATAATAATTAATATATATAAGATATAATTTTAATTATTAAAAGTATGTAAATTTAATAGTTTATTAATAATATAAGAAATTGTTGCTTCATAAATCTACTTGTTACAAGGTTTGTTGCTGCGCATTTGTCAAATTGTTACCGTAATTTAAAAATTTTTTAAAATATGATTTATAAGTTAAAAATTATAATAAAAGAGCTAAAATTATGAGGCAAGAAAGTTGTACAAAATCATGATAGGTCTACCTAGGCTTACCTAGGAAGCAAAAATTAAAGAGAAAACATTGTGGGTCAAAAAATGTACAAACATAGGGCCACTCTTGCTTTAATGTATGCAACACGCAAATGGGTACCAAGTAAATTGGATTGCATAGCTGTAAATATTCTTTGAAAATTCATTTCCAATCACTTTCAACATCAATATCAACATCGACATCATCAACATATAAATATAAAAAAAAATTGTAACCAAAACTATTGAAGGCATTAATTTTAGTTGAAAGGGCAAATTTGATGAAATCATCATGCATTTTTTCCACTTGGTGTTACTATTTATTTATGCAAAATGAGAGGACTAAAAATTTCTACTCATTTTTTCTTTTAATTTTGAAAATTTTAATAATTTTTTTAATGTTTAGGAGCTTGTGAAAGAGATAAGTGATGTGTGTGTTACAAGAGTTCTCAAAAAGTTTTTTTTAAGTTTTAGATAAAGAAAGGTACAAATTGTTGTGATAAAAGCTATTGAAGTGTAGGTTTCCTTGTCAATCAAGCTATCAAACAATTATTAACAAAAGGTTATATTAATTGTAATTAATGGTTAATAATTATAAAATAAATAAATAAATAAATAAATAATTTTAGCACGAGACTTTTGAAAACTTAACATAGTTTAGATTAGCAAAAATCTAAATTATTATAATAAAGCCATTTAAGAGAGGGTTAGCCATCAAGCCGTTAAACTATTTAATAAATTTTGAATTTGGCTAAATTCATATATTTGACTGAAAATGTTCAACAAAAAGTTAGAGTTTGAGTTGATTCATTCCTCTTATTAAAATATGCATTCATTTGATATATATATATATATATATATATATATATAAACAACCATAAAAATACATGAATCTAATGTTTAACAAATAATATAAGAAATAATATAAAGTTATAATGTTGTTAATCTGTCTTTGTAACACAAAATGCATATGTATTTATATAATCAAGAGTAGAGTCAAAAATAAATAATTATGCATTTAATATTTTAAAAATAATTAATAAATAAAGAAATAAATGAATTATTTTGTAAAGTATAGGTTAAATTATATATAAATCTAATATAAAGTCTAAAATATAAATATTATAATAAAATCTTTTTAAAAAAATTATGGACCTTGACAAGCTTTAGGATGCTCTGCAATTACATATAATAATAATTTTTAATCGTATGATTAGAAATATGTCAAAACATGTACTGAATCGAATATAATTGCAATGAACACATTTCATATATTTACTGAATTATTTTTATCATATAATTATTTCAAAGTTTGCCTTGATAAAATATAACTATGATAAACACAATTAGAATATTTACTCAATAAAAAGAAATTTATTCGATATTTCTATCTATAATATTGAGAGAAATTTAAATCTCCAACATCAATATTGTCATAGAAATGGGTCAATACATTCACACTTGCATCTCATCAAGTAAAACTAGGACATTAATTTATATGATACAAAGTATTTGATTTCATTTATGTATTCGGAAAGATTTAAACCTACATCTTTAATGTTTAAAAAAGAAACTGTGCAAGAAAAATATATTAAAATTCAGTAATAACACATAATTTTCTATATATTATCAAAATTAATATTTAAAATGTTTGAATTTATAAACTATCCCAATATTTAAAAAAATAAAATTAAAGTTTGAATTTACGTCTACCATTTCCAATTTCCAATTTGTTTTAACTTCCCAATGTGTTGTAAGTATAATACTATATTTAGATTCTCAATAAAATTATTTTTATTTGATTTAATAAATTGTATTGGGTGAGGAGAAGAAGTGGTTTGACTTGTCTTTGCCAACTCATTTCCCATATTGAAGGGAAAGATTTCTTCCTTAATTAAGATTTAATGCACTTCCCACTTCTCATTGTTTATTTATTTTTTTGGGAAATGGAAGTTTACACTTCCAAAATTGTTATATTTAATTAAATTAGATTAAATTAAGACTGAGATCTCTATCCCAAAGTTTTTGGCATGCATCTAGTATCGTATTAATGAATTTAACAACTTATTAAATTAATTTATAAGTTTGCCTTAATTTAAGAAATATTTAAAACGAAAATTTATCATCAAAAAATTAAAATCTATAGTTTTAAAAAGTTAGACTTATAATCTTTTAATATTAAAATTTAAGTTCGTGCAATAATTAAAACCTATTCATAATCTTATTACGAACAGGTTTAGTTCATTAAACTTTTCGATGTTGAAGCAAGAGATTAAAAAATTAAAAGAAAAACAGTTTAATATTTGTTTTATATTTACAGTTACATGGAGTGGAGTGCTTGTAATATAATAAAACTAAAATCGTTCACTTAAAATTATGTAATAAACATGTAATTTTTATTTGACAATCATAACACTTTATTTTTAAATATATGTTAAAGTATCATTTGATATTAAACTAGCTGTGATGAGTTTAAAAATACAACTATTATAAGATAAAAACACAAAATATTAAATATAAAAAAATAAGTGGATTTTACTAGAATTTAGTGTTATTTAAGTACTTTAACCATATTTGAATAAGTTGTACTAAAATTTATCTTTTGGACATATTTCGAGTGATATGAAATATACTTGATATTTTCAGAATATTTTATGTTTAAGAAACAATAGAGGGCAAGGGTTTAGATTTATTGAGTGAGATTAATAACTCTATAAATATGTCACATAAATTAATTCAAACAAAAAAAAATTAAAACACATCTAAATAGATCAAAAAAAGGATAAACATAAAAAATAATTGTAAGTATAAAAATGGTTACAGAAATCGATATATTAAACAATAATTTCGCCAAAAATTTTAGGTGATATATAGTGAAGTTACATCTAAACCGTCCTTATAAAAAAAATTTTAAATTCATTCATAAGATATTTATACTTTATAAGCTCAATTTTTTTTTTAAATTACAAGTAAATATGTAATCTATTAACATAATAGCTAGAAATCTGCTGAAAGTTTAGATATATATACATTTATAACATATTAGATATTTACGCAAATATAATACAATTTTTATATATCTTCAAATTAAATATTTACATATAAATAAAATGATTTCTACTCTTTAATAGGATAGTATCTTAAATGTTTAATATGTACATCCTTATGTCAAATCTCTACTTACATATAGTCGATTTTTATCTTCAAATTAGAGAAAAACCAATCTTGACCAGTGATGAGGAACCTTACAACAATTGAGGAGAGTCTTACCAAAGGGCTATGCAAGACCCCAATTCCTAAAGGAACAGTTTTAGTTTTTATCTTTAAATTATTTTTAATGTTTAGTAAATCAACTTTATAATTTTGACATTTTGATCCTCATTTTTGATAGGTGTCCTGGAGGTTAAGCCAGTAATTGTGCGTTATTAGGTTGGCTGTATGCATCAGTTTTATGACGTGGGTGTGCCAGCAATTCATCGTGCCATGTCTATGCCTTGGTTTAATTTAATCTATCCTGTCGTTGGGACACTATCTATTAGATAATAACATTCAAGTCCTAATTTCTTACATATTTACAAGTAAGTTCTCATTTTTTCATTTATAGTCAATAGATTCTTAACTTCTATTTAGATTACTAAAATATTCTTTAACGTCAATTTATTGTTATTTTTTTTCTTCAAAATTAATTTGTCTAAAAGATACCTATGCTAATGTGTCACTTAGGACATAGATTTATATGCAAGACATTTTACAAAACAAAAATTTACGATAAGATATTTTATAAAATAAATATTTTTATATTTGATATTTTTAATTTGTAAGCAGTTAATTTATACACAATCTTATGTATGATAATATTTTATAATTTAAAATTATATTTTGCAGATATATGCACTTAGTCAATTAAATAATATTTTTGGTCAATAGGGTCAAGACTCGTGGGAAGACAAAATGAAAAAGGCAAAAAAAAAAAGGAACCACCCCATACAAACTTTTTTTTGTCAGTAGAAGTTAATGACTTATTTGTAATGAATCGAAAAAATATGTCCTTCAGTGTAAAATTGTAAGCAGTCAAGAATTCAAATGTCATTATCATCTGATATATTTATCTTGCCAATCCAGAAATAATAGCAATTCTTTAAGTATTTGTCAACTATGATCTGTTTCTTTCTCAGAAATTGAAGCAAATGGGATTCTTGTCCACCAAGTCATATTCCTATCAGATATCACAACATGTGCTTTCTTTTTTTTAATGTATTCATACCCAATTCACCAATTCAAATCACAAATTGTATCTTTTCTTGGCATGTAATCATATATATCCTGCTTGTTTCATTAGTTCTCCATTTCTGTTTTCAGAAAATAGTTGATTGCAATACTTTGTTGCGTTTAACTGCTAGACATAGTCAAGATGTTGGAAGCATTATATTTTATAAATATACATATCGGAATCTGAAAATAATTGACTATTTTAGGTTATGGGAAGAATAAACTTTTTACTTTACACATTTTTTTAATTATTAATAAATCGTTAGATTTAAATACTTTTAACGATTAAATTTACATTATATATATATATATATTAGTTATAGTGTATTTATTATACATTGGTTGTATATATCAAATTTAATTTTAACTTTTATAAGTATTTAAATCTAATAGTTTATTAATGATATAAAAATTATTCGTTCAAACTTTTAAATTATTTATATTTATGGATTTGTATTAATAAAGTGAAAAATGTAAAAAACAAAGAAAAAATTCGTTTTTTTAATTAAAATAAAAAAGTATGAAACTTTCCTAAAAGTAAAAAAAGGTCTTAGTACACAAATTTTCCAAAATGACGAAATTTGATATAAATTTACCAAACCTTATTGCTGAGCAAGTAATGAATTTAATTCTTTCGGGAAAAGCTTCAAAATAAAATAAAATAAAATAAAATACCATATAGTTAATTACGAAGAAATTAACTCAATTGTACATAGTATCTCACAATTGTCCCCGTATAATCCTCAACTTGCTCCTGAAAAATTGTTTCATATTTTTTTAAAAAAATTTTTATTTTAACAAACATCAGAAATTCTGGAGCTATATATAAATCCAGCTTTGAAACAACATATATAACAACAAAAATATTATTATTTTGACTGGGGAAAGGAGATTTGATATTAAAAAGGACATGAATAATCGTGTCCAAGAGATATTTCTTAATTAATATAAGATCATGTGTGGGGTAATACAAGGTCATGCTTGGAATAAACTAATCCTTAATCATTCAATCCACCTGTTCTTAACAATGAATTTTGAAGATTCAGCTTAGATGCTGGAGATTCATTATTATACAGATCAAATTTAAAATTTTAGGTTAAAATTTTAATTTTAGTAGCACTTATTGTTATTCAAATTTGCGGTGACTTGAAAGCGTAAAATATATTTAAATGAATTACGATCATACTATTCAATTATTACAATATATTCTTTATATTTTTTCTTTTATTTTTGATAAAATGTTTTTTACTCATGAAAATAGTACTAATCCTATTATATAAGTTTGTATGAATAAATTTACATAGAAGTTTGTAAACATGCATAGCACTATTGTAAAATCATAGTTTAAGATTTTAATTTTACCAATAGAGTTTATAAATTTTGTATAAAATATTTCATTTTGAGTTGTAGTGGCTAAGCTTACATGTGTATTTTTATATATATATATATATATATATATTATCTCATCTCTGAATTTTGTCCACAGTTTATTTTAAACAGTGGATGAATAACAAGTCAGCGCCTCTACACAGTAACTTGGAGTTATATCGGTTCATGAGGATTTGTCTCTAAGTTTTAAAATTTTTTATTTAGACTTGAGCTTGAATTGATCAACAACTGTTTCTCTTTCTCTATCACTCAAACTCTTAAAATTTCATTTTCAAATTTCTGTTGGCAGTTATCAGATTCTCTTTTTGCTTGTATTGTCATAAATTTCTTTCGTCAACTTACTTGCATATTAAGCATGAGCATGATGCATTCCCTTACTTCATCAAAATTTCATGTATTACTTACAAGCTTGCGTATGTGTGCACATATATATATATTACAACTCCATTCCACCCAGTAAGTCTTCGCATTCTGAAGCTTCCCAGCTGTTGAAAATGGCTCAAATGGTAGGCACGGACGAGATAGAGTCAGTGAGGATTGAGTTAGCGGAGGTTGGAAGAAGCCTGAGATCATCGTTCCGGAGACATACTTCAAGTTTCAGAAGCAGTGCTTCGGCAGTGAGCTCCAGTAAGGACGATGGTGAAGTTGAACATGCTGTGCTGTGGGCTGAAATTGAGAGATTGCCAACTTTTAGGAGATTGAAAGCTTCTTTGTTTGATGTTGATGGTGATGGAAATCTGGTTGATAATGAAGGAAAGCAAGTGATTGATGTTACAGAGCTTGGAGCTGCTGACAGACGTGTGTTTATAGAGAAACTTATCAAACATATTGAGCACGATAATCTTCAGTTGTTGCGGAAAATCAGAAAACGGATTGATAAGTATGAATTTTGTTTTCATTTTTTTATCTGTTATATACATATGAATCTGTCTACATTAGTATGCAAAAGTATGCAGATTTGCTTTTGTTTCACTTTCGAATTCTGTAAATGGTATAATGCCTCTAATTTTCTCTTCGTAAGTCTCTAAAAGACATCTTATTAGCTCCAGGTGGAATTCACCATCTGGGTTTTAAACCCCCAAGTGTAAAAATGGGAGTATAGATCACCCAACTTATGCTAGATTTTCTTCAGAATTCCGGTAGACCCTCGAATAAAGTTCTTAGATCCTAAGTGGAATTTCCAACTTGGATTTGAACACCCCATGTGCAAAAATGGAATTAGAAATTGCGCAAACTTGTGTTGGATGCATATTTTTTTTAGCTAGGCTATGATAGTAATGATCTAGACTCTCGAATAAAGTTCTTAGATCCTCAGTGGAACTTGCAACTTGGATTTGAACACCCCATTTGCAAAAATGGAAGTAGAATGTAGAGTTTTCAGCAAGATCAATTACAAACAACTTGAAGATCAATTTAGAGAGCACAAACACAGGGCAATAAATCAAGAATTGGAAAAACTAAGCTGAGATGAAATGGAAAAAAAAAAAAGTAGTAGAACAACATTTACGTGGTTCGGCTTAGAAAGCCTACACCCATGGGTGAAAAAGATCAGCCACAGATTTTATTAGCCATGGAAAAAACTAAGGATATACAAGTTAGCCAAGAGAGCTAGCATGGCCCTTTTGAACTATAAATGAAACAAGATACAACCTTGCAAATTCAGAAAACGGAAAAACAGTAAAAAGAATAATTCTCCCTTGCACGAGTATTCTTATATATATATTGATTCTGCCCTCTGAAGGAATCAATGACTAACTGTCCTAAAAGAATTCTGAATTTCCAGCTCAGCAGTCCTCTCCCATCCCATCAGCTTCCTTCATGAACTAACCACCTAACTTTAACTGATCATGAAGCATCAGGTTTCACATAGAAATTGCCCAAACTCGTGTTGGGTGCATATTCTTTTAGCTAGGCTATGATAGTAATGATCTAGACTCTCGGTAGATTCCTGAACAAATTATTTCAGGAATAGAACAAAAACGTGTGAGAGGTCATATATGCATTAATCTGTTGGATAACCTGAGTTCAATTGTGCAGAGTTGGTGTGAAGTTGCCTACTATAGAGGTCAGATACAAGAACTTATGTGTGGAGGCAAAGTGTGAGGTTGTTTATGGAAAGCCACTGCCAACTTTATGGAATTCGCTCAAAAGCATGCTCTCTGTAAGTGTATATTTTCATCTTTCATCACATTAGTTTCAGAGATGAAATCATATGAGGCAACATTTTTCTGGTCTTGTTTACAGGTCGTTCCTAAGCTTCCAGGTTCAAATTCTCTTGAAGCGAAGATAAAAATCATTAATGATGTCAGTGGGATCATTAAACCTGGAAGGTAACGTAACATACAAAATTTTAATAATTTGCCTACTAATTTTGCTTATGAAGCCAATGTGGAAGAAATTACGAAGTATTTAAGAAATTAAGCGTGAACTTGGTTGCAGGATGACTCTTCTTCTTGGCCCTCCAGGATGTGGGAAGAGCTCCCTGTTAAAGGCTCTCTCAGGAAATCTAGACCAATCTCTAAAGGTTCCTAATTTTCTCTATGCAGATTTTGAAAATTAGTAATAATTAGTACTACAGTAATTTAATTCTGTTTTCTTAAAAAGGTTACTGGGGAAGTTTCCTACAATGGATACAAGTTAGACGAATTTGTACCCCAGAAAACTTCAGCATATATAAGCCAGAATGATCTGCATATTGCTGAAATGACTGTGAGGGAAACTCTTGACTTCTCTGCCCGTTGTCAGGGTGTTGGAAGTAGAGAAGGTATAGCTTTTGATTGAGTTTTCATTGATGTTCTACTTGCAACCACCTTCACGATGTTCTATACCAAATGAAAATTAAAGCTATATGTATGTTCTGCTAATGCAGAGATTATGATGGAGGTCAGTAGAAAGGAGAAGGAAGCAGGAATTATTCCGGATCCGGATATAGATACTTACATGAAGGTACATTGAATAGTCCAACTAATGCAAAAGATCCTTTACTGTGCAACACAGTCAATTGCATTCTGATATATATTTTTTATTGTGACAGGCAATTTCTGCCAAAGGAGTAAAGAGAACCCTTCAAACGGATTACATTTTGAAAGTAAATTCTCTTTTGCAGAGCTGCAATGGAACTTCTTTTAGTTGATTTGTATTTAAGCAATTGCTTTGTTAATTAATCTGTTCATCATCTCTGTCGCTTCTCAGATTCTTGGACTTGATATCTGTGCTGACACAATGGTGGGAGATGTCATGAGAAGAGGTATCTCTGGAGGTCAAAAAAAGAGACTCACTACAGGTAAATTCAACATAAAAAGTTTTAATTCAAAAGAATTATATATACCGAGTCGTTTGAGTTTTGATCCACTATTAAGAATCAATTTTTCATCGAATCCTGCAGGGGAGATGATTGTTGGACCAACCAAAGCACTATTTATGGATGAAATAACAAATGGTCTAGACAGTTCCACAGCATATCAGATTGTTGCTTGTCTTCAGCAGCTGGTGCATATAACTGATGCTACTGCATTGATTTCCCTTCTTCAACCAGCACCAGAAACCTTCGAACTCTTTGATGACGTTATATTAATGGCAGAAGGGAAGATTGTATATCATGGACCAAGGGATCAAGCACTAGAATTTTTTGAAGATTGTGGATTTAGGTGTCCTGAAAGGAAAGGAGTTGCTGATTTCCTCCAGGAGGCAAGTCCGTTGTAGTTTCCTGCAATCTTTTCCTCTCCATGCTAAAATTTAAGTACTTCATTATCTGATTATTTTGATAATTTTCCAGGTTATATCTCGGAAAGATCAAGCACAATACTGGTTCCATAATGAAATTCCATGCAAGTATATTTCGGTAGATATGTTCTCTAGGAAATTCAAGGAATATTCTCTTGGTAAGAAGCTTGATGAAGAACTTTCAGTGCCATATGCTAAATCAAAAAGCTACAAGAATGCAATTTCCTTCAGTGTGTATTCTCTTTCAAAATGGGAACTATTCAGAGCTTGCATGTCAAGGGAACTTCTTCTCATGAAGAGAAATTCTTTTATCTATGTATTCAAAACAGCTCAGGTACTTATTAATTTAATTCTACACCTTCAATTTAACCATTTCTTGCGTTTCTCTAATAATTCTTAAACTGAATTGTGTATTGAATCTTTTCTTCATTACAGCTTATTATTATAGCAATGATCACAATGACTGTTTTCCTGAGGACTCGATTGGATATTGATGTGTTTCACGCAAATTACTACATGGGATCTTTGTACTATTCACTCATCATACTTCTTGTCGATGGAATTCCTGAATTGTCTATGACTATTGCAAGACTTGAAGTCTTTCATAAGCAGAAAGAGTTGTGTTTTTACCCAGCTTGGGCATATGGAATTCCAGCCACTATTCTAAAGGTTCCCTTATCATTAGTTGTATCTCTGGCTTGGGCATCTATTACTTATTATGTCATTGGATACAGCCCACAAGTTTGGAGGTAAGAGTTTCACTTCAAAAGGCGGAATCCTCTCATTTTGTGCTGAAATTTGATTGATCGCAGTGTTTTCCAGGTTCTTTCGCCAATTCATTCTACTTTTTGCTGTGCATTTCACATCCATATCCATGTTTCGATTGTTGGCATCAGTCTTTCAGAATATGGTTACTGCTATGACAGCTGGTAGCTTTGCAATATTATTTGTCTTACTATTTGGGGGCTTCATTATCACAAAACGTAAGGCAAATTATATACCTTTCTGAAATTTCAGTTTTGAATCATCAGCCAAATGCATAGTTAAATTCACGCTGTATCATTTACTTGCAGCCGCCATGCCAGTGTGGTTGAAGTGGGGTTTTTGGGTTTCTCCCATTACATATGGGGAAATAGGTCTTTCTTTGAATGAATTTCTTGCTTCTCGGTGGCAAAAGGTAAATCTCTCATAGCAGAATTACTAAATAGTTTGTACAATACTTCATACCTATTAACATTTGAAGAAATAAAATTTTGTTGCTCTTTCCGCTTCTTAATTTTATTGTAGATGCTTCCTACAAACAACACAATAGGGCAAACAATACTCGAAAGCCGTGGACTAAACTTTGATGGATATCTTTACTGGATATCACTCGGTGCATTATTTGGTTTTGCTTTACTTTTCAACATTGGATTCGTCTTGGCCTTGAGTTTCTTAAAGCGTAAGTTATCATTTCGTAAGTTGTCATATACTAACTTAAAAAGTTGTCAGAGAAATTCATGTTTTTTCTTTTGCCTGAATAATGCAAGTGCAGCTTCGGGATCCCGGGCTATGATTTCCCACGAAAAGTATTCCAAGATACAAGGAAGTGAAGATTCTTCTAACAGTGAACTTGAGAAGGAAAAGTCTGGAAGTTCTCCTAACAATAACAAAGAATCTTATAAAGGTTAATTCAATTCCTTACTACCACTTTGAGGTTGTTGTGTGCCAATTTGTTTGTAATTTTGACTAATACTTTATCTTAATCAACAGGCAGAATGGTCTTACCTTTTCAGCCCTTAACAGTAACATTCGAGGATGTGACATACTATGTCGACACTCCTTTGGTAATCATGTTATCCATTCTTTCAATCATAATCTCAGTCATTGCAAGATAATTTTTTAATTTTCTTTTCCCTCTTCGGTTTTAGGAAATGAGACAAAGAGGATTTACGGAGAAGAAACTTCAACTGCTTGCTGATGTTACTGGTGCCGTGAGACCAGCTGTTCTGACAGCATTAATGGGCGTAAGTGGAGCTGGAAAAACAACTCTTCTTGATGTTCTTGCTGGAAGAAAAACTAGTGGCTACATTGAGGGGGAAATAAAAATTGGTGGGTATCCTAAGGTTCAAGAAACATTTGCTAGAGTTTCAGGTTACTGTGAGCAGAACGATATACATTCTCCTCAAATCACTGTTGAAGAATCTGTGATTTTTTCTGCGTGGCTACGTCTGGCTCCAGAGACTAGATCAAAAACTAAAATTGTATGGTTTTCTAGCTCTCATGTTCACCATTTGTTTTCAATTATGTAAATATTAAAACTTCTGTGGTATTTTCTTACAGGAATTTGTGAATGAAGTCCTTGAAACCATTGAGCTTGATGGAATTAAGGACTTATTAGTTGGCATACCTGGTGTTAGTGGTCTATCAACTGAGCAACGCAAACGCCTTACTATAGCTGTTGAACTTGTTGCTAATCCTTCTATAATCTTCATGGATGAACCTACAACTGGTCTGGATGCACGTGCAGCAGCAATTGTCATGCGAGCTGTTAAGAATGTCGTTGATACAGGAAGGACAATTGTATGCACTATCCATCAACCAAGTATTGACATATTCGAAGCATTTGACGAGGTAAAAGAATTCTACAAGTACTTGGTATTCAATTGATCATGTTTGGCTGATAAAGTTGTTTTCACTTACTGATAAAGAGATATGTTTAAAGACTTCGAGATTTTTTACTTTTAGATCATAATACTTTATAATCTTTATTTTCAGTTGATCCTCTTGAAAGCTGGTGGGCGACTTATCTACTCTGGACCATTGGGAAAGGATTCAAGCGAGGTTATACAATATTTTGAGGTTAGTTTGCTTCTTGTCCTCCTTTTTCTGGTTGCTTCTTGCAAACAATCTTCTTCAAACCTTTAACTATATAACAATTCCTGACAGGGTATCTCTGGAGTGCCGAAGATTAGAAATAATTATAATCCAGCAACGTGGGTGTTAGAGGTCACTTCTACATCTGCAGAAGCTGAACTTGGTGTTGATTTTGCTCAAATATACAGAGACTCTGTTTTATATAAGTAAGTTAAATTAAAAAAGCCTTGGAATGCGGTGGTTTACTTTGACAATATACTAATGACATATCAAACATATTGCACTAAGTTTCTTTTGTGGTAGAACTTCATTGCTTCTGTTACCTTTATCATAACAAAATGAAGAAACTTCAGTTTGCTACTTTTCTTGGGACAGTCAACAATTGCTTGTGGATTAAGCAATCAGAATCTCTACTCGACAACAATCACTTACTTTTCTTCTGCTTTTTGATTTATTTCTCTGCTTGCAGGAGCAACAAAGAGCTTGTAAAGCAGTTGAGTACTCCGCCTTCAGGTTCAAGAGACTTGCATTTTCCAACCCGATTTTCACAAAATGGTTGGGGACAATTCAAATCCTGTCTATGGAAACAATACTGGTCTTATTGGCGAAGTCCTTCATACAACTTACTGCGTATCATGCACACAATTGCAGCATCTTTTCTTTTTGGTGCCCTTTTTTGGAACCAAGGAAAGAAAATGTTTGTGTTCTAATTCCATTCGTTTCTGTTTACATCTAGTGATTGCATTTGAAAGCCCCTAAAATCTATCTTTTTTCATTCAATCTGTCAGAGATAACCAGCAGAGTTTGTTCAATATACTCGGTTCGTTATACACTGCTGTGATATTCTTGGGCATAAACAACTGTTCATCAGTACTGCAATATGTTGCAACGGAGCGAACTGTCATGTATCGGGAAAATTTTGCTGGGATGTACTCTCCATGGGCTTACGCATTTGCTCAGGTACAAGAAGTTCTTCAAAAGCAAAAGATTTTTGGTTCTATCATTGAAAAGTATTAACTTATTTAGCTTATGCATACTGGTTTTGTAGGTGACAGTTGAGATTCCGTATCTATTTATTCAAGCTGCTGCATATGTGGTCATCACCTATCCAATGATTGGATATTTTGGGTCAGCATACAAGGTTTTCTGGAATTTCTACGGGATGTTCTGCCAAATGCTGATATTCAATTATCTTGGAATGGTACTCGTATCATTGACTCCAAATTTCATGGTTGCTGGAATTCTATCTTCAGTGTTCTACACCACATTCAACCTTTTTGCCGGATTTTTAATTCCTGGTCCGGTAAGTTACTAAACTCTGCACCCAAAATGTGTCCGTATTCAAAGACTTTTGTGAGTATATATTTTTGGAAAATTGATTATGATGTTTGATTTTTTTTCACAGAAAATTCCGAAGTGGTGGATTTGGTTGTACTATATAACCCCTACTGCCTGGACACTCAATGGTATGCTTACTTCACAATATGGAGATGTAGACAAGGAAATTACTGTTTTCGGAGAAACAAAAACATTAACTTCCTTCTTAGAAGATTATTTCGGATTTCACCATGATCGCTTGGCTCTCACAGCTGTCGTTCTCATAATCTTTCCTGTAGTACTTGCTTCTCTTTTTGCGTTTTTCATAGGAAGATTGAACTTTCAAAGAAGGTAAAATCTTCAGAGAGAATGTAAATGATGTACATAACATGGAAGTCATACGTTTGTAATCTATGCATGTTTCAATCATTGTAGAAATAGTTGAATAATGATATTTTCTTCATAAAATTTTACCTCTAGCAATTTAAGGTCTTATAATCCTCATAAGTTTATGTAATGGATCCAAGTAAAAGCAATTGTAAAGATGCTGGAAGATTCTGTTAAAAGAATTGTCTTCTAAGCTTCTAAACAACAACAAAAACAGTCTGTTGCGTTCAGAAAACATATCTGTGATCTGTTTTTCATAAGGTTTCAGCTTTGTGAGAAATACCTAGAGAAATTTGGTCGCACAGCCCGGAGGCAAAACTAATTCTGGTTTGTGCACATCCCGTTATGGGTTTGTTCTTAAATTTTCTAACCTAAATCTAAAACACGTATGTTTAGTTAGGAGAACTCGGATTTTATAATTTAGTTCAGTCGCTTTCTCCCTAGTGATATAGGATGTAACAAACAGCTTCCGATGAAGATTTCACGAAGATAAAAGAAGTTGTAGGTAGTGCCATTATATGATATTCAACCATTTACAGTTACCAGAAGATCAAATTACATATAACACATGCATATGTAGCCAGTGTGCAAAATTTTTGATTCTTTGCACAAATTCACCTTCTTTGAAAGTTCAACCTTGCTATACAAAAAGCAAAAAGGGAAGCAAAAACTAATGGAAATACAACAAGAGCAATTGCCACTGAAGGTAAATGATCATGGTGAAAAACAAAGTATTCTTCTAAGAAAACAGCTATTGTTTTCTTTTCTACAAACACCTTAATTTCTCTGTCTATATCTCCATATTGTGAAGTGAGCAATCCTTCCATTGTCCAAGAGGTAGGTGTTGCATAGTACAACCACGTCCACCATTTTGGAATTTGCTGCAAATTACAGTAACAAGAAGTCCAAAACAGTTTGTCAATCACATGGAACTGAGAAGTTTCGACATAGATCTAGATTCAGTATAACTTACTGGCTGAGGAATCAAGAATCCAGAGAAAAGGATGAATGTGGTGTAGAAAGCAGAGAAGAGAACTGAGGCAAGCATGACATTTGATGTCAATGACACAAGCAGCATTCCTAGGTAACTGAAGTACAAGATTGTGCAGAATATTGCGTAGAAATTCCAGAAAATCTTGTATGCTGAAACATAATATCCAATCATCGGATAAGTTATGATCACATACGCAACTGCTTGAATGAGTATGTAAGGTATCTCAACTATCACTTGCAAAATCAGTGTGCACATTCTGAATAAGGAAACATTATCTGTTAAAATGGAGCAGTTTCTCAGGAAAATTATACCTGTGCAAATGCATAAGGCCATGAAGAGTACATTCCTGCAGATTTTTCGCGATGCATAACAGTTCGTTCTGATGCAATGTATGGCAAAACTGATGAGCAGTTTATTGTGCCTAAGAATATCACGGAAGTGTAGATTGAACCAAGTATGTTGAATAAATCTTGCTGGTCATTGCTGACAGATTAAGGAAAAAAAAAAAGTTAGGTACCTGCAAATTAACTTCAGTAAATGGCAATACTTGATTCTCAAACTTTCATTTTCTTTCCTCGGTTCCAGAATATTAAGCCGAAAAGCAGAGATGCTGGAATTGTGTGCATTATACGGGTTGAGTTATACAAAGGACTTCTCCAGTAAGACAAGTTTTGCTTCCACAGGCAAGATTTGAATTGTCACCAAGCATTCTGCGAGAAGCGGGTTGCAAAATGCAAGTCTTTTAAACCAGGAGATGGAATACTCAACACGCTTACAAGCTCTTTGTTGTTTCTATACAAGTAATGCAACATCCAGAATCTTAACTGTGAGCTTATTGTTATCAGATATGAATTCTGGATTGTTGAACAAGCAAAACTTCATCTTGAGGTTTAAAATTATTTTAAGAGCAATCTGATGCTCATAGAATTACAATGCAGGCAACAGAAGCAATGAACATCTAATTAAAATCCTTAGTTCGTAACAGGAGTTGATAAGAAACACTGTTAGATTTTATATCCCGAACTGTTTCAATAAACAAAGTTTTGCATTCCCTACCTTCTATAGGTATTTTATTGTAGTGAAACTTACTCATACAGAAGGAAATTTGCATATATTTGGGCAAAATCAACACCAAGTTCAGCCTCTGCAGATGGGGAAGTGACCTTTAATATCCATGTCGCAGGATTATAATTTCTAATCTTTGGCACGCCAGAAATAGCCTGACAACATAAATTGTCTTTTAAATTAATGGTTCAAGGAAGACAATGTTGCAAGAATCAAAAAGAAATGTTTGTAGCACGAAAAACTTACAGCAAACTAACCTCAAAATATTCTATAACCTTGCTTGAATGCTTCCCCAATGGTCCTGAATAGATTATCCTCCCACCAACTTTCAGAAGAATCAACTACAATCAACACTAAAAGGTTATGATAACAATAAAAGTCAGCTGTGAATAAATTTCTCGTTTATTTTATACCTCATCAAAGGCTTCAAATATGTCAATACTTGGTTGATGGATAGTGCAGACAATAGTTGTAATGCAATGTTCTTATATAAGAATGAAAGGAAAATAGATTAATGTAGTTTTCAAATTTGAGATTTAATTGCAATTGAATAAGATGGATAATAATATTAATTTAGGAATTCAAATTTGGATTTTGAAATTTATAGTTATAGTTTTGATAGATTAGTTTATTTGAATTTTAAAATTGAATTTTAGATTTTGAAATTAGGATTTATAGTTTTAATTAGCTTATTTGATTTTTAAAGTTGAATTTTGAGTTATCACTTTTTGAATTTGAAAGCTAATTTTTGGTTATAAATAGGTGCAAGAATCTCACTTCACACCACAAGTTTCACTTTGCAAATTCACTAGATACTCTTATAAAAGTTTTTTCTTTAAATTTCACATATTTTCAAGGTTTGGTAGAAAGAAATCCCTAAAAGTGTAACTAATCTGGGAAGTGGGTGACTTATTGTTGAGTATAGAGAAATTTTATTGACTTGTCATTGTTTTGAGGTAAGTAGATTTATACATAATATATTGTAATTAAATGCTTAAAACTATTAATGACAATTGTAAGCATGAACATGTTTATAAGAAATGGAGTTTTTTTTTTTATGCATTTGTTTCAAGTAAGTTTTTTTGTAATCTAAATTCTAATTTTCTAAATTTGTATCATTTTCATGGTTTTCAGAAAAATAAATCTTAATTTATGTTAATTAGTCTTTTAAAATAAAAAATTGTATCTTTTCTTATTTTATCAGTGTTTCTTAATATTTATTTTTAAACATAGTTTAAAGAAAAATTATTTTACTAATACTTAAATTGTTTAATTACTAAATCATAAAGTGTATTATTTTCTTATCAATATTTTCTTTCTTAAGTGGCTACAAATCTATTTTTTTCATACACTAGTTTTAAAAATTATTATTAGTTGTATTTTTTCGTATAAATCATTGAATACATTACATAATTGAATATGTGAAATAAATGTTATTGAATCTATTGTGCATGAAAAGTCATATTTAGTATTAATTTTGGCTCATTGTCTACAACAACTATTTCTGTTATTGTTACTGACTGGGTAGCTGGATTACTATTTTTGCACTTGATTGTTAATGACTGAATTTTCGTAGTGGTTTATTAAATGTGATGTTTATGTTTATGTATTATTGAATGTTTTTATCAAAATAAGAATTTTTTTATCTAGTTACAATAATATTGTTCTTAAAATTAATGTTTTATGATTGTGTTCTCTTTTATTTATTTACAATTTTATGTATAAATTTACTTTCCAAGTAGGCGGCTCACCCCTCATCATCACTATTTTATATATTAAGATATGAATAAAGGATTAGTAAAGGTTTAGAGCTTGACTATTTTAGACACTGAAATGTTTGTAATAAGGAACATTTAACTTTGAACCTTTAATTTAGCTTAAGTTGTCAATAAAAGTTTATTATATTTTGAGATTTTATATTGTATTTGGAGGTTTTATTTTATCTGTAATACTAAATTTGATATATTTAAAGTTAAGTTACACCCTAAATTTTGTTTTGTTGAAATAAATTTGGGGTGTTATAAGTTGGACTCAGAGCCACTCCGCGTGTTCTCTTGAATAATGGTGGGGCGAACCTTAGCTAGGATGCTGAGTCTTAAAAGGGGGCGTATGTGACACTTTAAGCGAATCCCACATCGGTAAAGCACGAGAGAGATATTGGGTATATAAAATAGAAAGCTCCAACCCTCAGTAGACGCGTTTTGGGTTGAAAAGCTTGAAAATAAAATCGTGACGGGTTATGCGCCCAAAGCGAATAATATCTCTAGTGGGCAACTTAACGTTAAATACATCAAATTTAGCATTATAAATAAAATAAAACCTCCAAACATAAACTTTTATTGACAACTTAACTTAAATTAAAAGTTCAAAGCTAAATATTTTTTATTACAAATATTCCAATCTTCAAAATAATCAAGCTCTAAACCTCTAACAATTCTTTATTCATACCTTAATATGCAAAATAGTGATAACGAGGGGTGAGCCGCTTATTCGGTAAGTAAATTTATACATAAAATTATAAATAAATAAAAGAGAATATAATCATAAAACATTAATTTTAAGAACAATAATATTATAACTAGATAAATAAATTTTTGTTTTGATAGAAACATTCAATAATACGTAAGCATGAACATCATATTTAATAAATCACTAATATACTTAGTAATATATTTAACTCATGTCTCATAATATCACTAGTATCTCGGTGTATCATTTATAACAATTTAATATATTCGTACCCTAAAAATCCGGTCATTAATAGTTAATAAGTGCACAAATAGTAATCCAGCTATTCAGTCGGTAACAATAATAGAAATAGTTGTTATAAACAATGAGCCAAACATTAATACTAAATATGACTTTTTATGTACAATAGATTCAATAACATTTATTTCACATATTCAATTATGTAATACATTCAATAATTTATACGAAAAAATACAACTAATAATAATTTTTAAAACTAGTGTATGAAAAAAATAGATTTGTAGCCGTTTAAGAAAGAAAATATTGATAAGAAAATAATACACTTTATGATTTAGTAATTAAACAATTTAAGTATTAGTAAAATAATTTTTCTTTAAACTATATTTAAAAATAAATATTAAGAAACACTAATAAGATACAAAAAGATACAGTTTTTTTTATTTTAGAAGACTAATTAACATAAATCAAGATTCATTTTACTTAAAACTATGAAAATGATACAAATTTAGAAAATTAGAATTTAGTTTACAGAAAAACTTACTTGAAATAAATGTATAAGAAAAAACTCAATTTCTTATAAATATGTTCATGCTTACAATTGTTATTAATAGTTTTAAGCATTTGATTACAATACATTATGTATAAATCTACTTACCTCAAAACAATGATAAGTCAATAAAATTCCTCTATGCTCAACAATAAGTCACCTACTTCTCGGATTAGCTATGCTTCTAGGAACTTTTTTTTACCAAACTTTGAAAATATGTAAAACTTAGAGAAAAAGCTTTTAAAGAGTATCTAGTGAATTTGTAAAGTGAAATTTGTGATGTGAAGTGTGATCCTTGCACTTATTTATAACCAAAAATTAGCTTTCAAATTTAAAAAGTGATAACCCAAAATTCAACTTTAAAAATCAAATAAACTAATCAAAACCATAAATCCTAATTTCAAAATTTTAAATTCAATTTTAAAATTCAAATAAGCTAATCTATCAAAACTATAACTATAAATTTCAAAATCCAAATTTGAATTCCTAAATTAAAATTATTATCCATGTTATTCAATTGCTATTAAATCTTAATTTCAAATTTGAAAACTAAATTAATCTATTTTCCTTCCATTCTTATATAAGAACATTGCATTACAATAGTTCTTCCAGTATCTGCTACATTCTTTACAGCTCTCATGACTATTGCCGCAGCTCGTGCATCCAAACCAGTTGTAGGTTCATCCATAAAGATTACAGAAGGATTTGCAACAAGTTCACCAGCTACTGTTAGCCGCTTGCGTTGCTTAGTTGATAAACCGCTGACACCAGGTATGTCAACTAAAGCATCCTTAATCCCATCAAGTTCAATAGTTTCAAGTACTTCATTTACAAATTCCTGTCGGGATACACCATATCAAATTCAGTCGATAAAAATTATGTAGAAACTGATCATGAGATCAGGTTGTACAGTCCTACAGCTTTAGTTTTTGAACTAATCGGATGTGCCAAACGCAGCCGAGCAGAGAAGATTACAGATTCTACTACAGTGATTTGAGGAGAATGTATGTCAGTTTGCTCACAGTAACCCGAAATCCTGACAAATGTTTCTGAACTTTAGGATACCCATTAATTTTTATTTTCCCTTCAATGTATCCACTAGTTTTTCTTCCTACAAGAACATCTAGAAGAGTTGTTTTTCCTGCTCCACTTACACCCATTAATGCAGTAAGAACACCAGGCCTTAAAGAACCAGTTACATTGGAAAGGAGTTGCAATTTCTTCCGAGAAAATCCTCTCTTTCTCATTTCCTGAAAGAAAATGGGAAGAAGATAGGAAAATCTGAGAAAAGGAAGATAAATTTGTTTTTATATTGACTTGAATTGTGAATGAAAATTAAAAGGTTATTGAGATTACCAAAGGGGTATCAACACAGTACTGCACGTTGCTAAATGTTACTATTACTGGTTCAAATGGTAAAATCATTTTGCCTGTTAGTAAGACACAAGAAAGCCACGAAAATTATGAAGAAGTAAAATCACTGGCACAAGAACAAATTGATGTCCATACACAGATTTGCAATAAATCATTGTTGTTTGGCGCTGTATAACTCTAATCAACACTGTATTGCTTCAAATATGCATTTTCTAAAGTCCAGATGTCCACATATGAGATTTTTCAGAACTTAAGTATGAAAATATAATAGAGCAAAAAGCCTGTATGGTTTCAAGTATGCAATTTACGCATGTCCACACATGAGAACTTCCAGAAAAGAATTATGGAAGTATAATAAAGCAATAGTCTATACCCTTTCACATCCAAAAAAGACGTCCTCACTGAATTCCTGCACAGGAAGTATAATGGAACAAAAGTTGCTTAGAGACAATATAATGAAGAGAGTCGGTAGTTGAATTAACCTTTGCAAGATTGTTTCTGAGTCGTGGGAGCAGGATTATTCTCGGACTTCTCTTCCTCAAGTTCACTAATACATGAATCTTCTCTTACTTGTACATTGGAAAACTTTTCGAGTGAAATCATTGCGCGAGATGAGCCAGGAGCTGTATTAATTTTATACTTAAGAGTTTAGCAAGCATGAATGCTCCATTTGATAGCTTGGAAGATTGAAGGAAACTTACATTTGAAGAAAGTTAAAGCCAAGCCAAAACCAATGTTGAAAACTAAGGCAAATCCAAACAATGCACCAAGGGATATCCAGAACATATTTACATCAAAGTCCAGCCCCCGGGTTTCAAGTGTTTCTTGCCCTGTTGTAGTGTTTGTTGGCAGCATCTGCAATAGTATTAAGCAGCAAAGAAAGCAATGAATTTCCGTCTTCCGATGTTAATATTGATATAAGTACCACTTGATCTAAAAGTTTAAACTATTCAGTGAACTCAAAATGTAAGTGGCCCTTTTACAGTAATGTAAATTTGAAGAGATCATATTGGACCATGTTATGTTTAAGCACAGGATGTCGACTCTGATACTATGTTAATCAATTGTTTGACTCAAAAACTTAGAAGATTAGCATTCAAGGCCATATTTAACACACACACATATATATAACTTAAGCTTTAAGGCTCACTTTTTGCCACCGAGGAGCAAGAAATTCATTCAGAGAAATGCCAATTTCTCCATATGCCAAAGGGCAGACCCAGAACAACAGTCATAGGCAATTCTGAAACACCATCAACAAGAAGTATAACAAGAGCAAAGAACAAAGAACCCATATAGTAGTTTGCATGGAAGACATCAATCTCCATTCTACTTCCTAGGAAAACAGTCATTGTCATTATTGTAATGATAATAAGCTGCAGCAAGAAAAATGTTTTAGGATACAATGAAAGCAGTGGAATAAAGGAGACAGAAAAGTTTAACTTGAAAGATAATACTGCAAATTAAACCTGGATTATTTTGAATGCATAAAGAAAGTAATTTCTCTTTGCCAGGAGAAGTTCCCTGGACATGCAAGCTTTAAACATTTCCCATCTGGAAAGAGAATACAAATCAAAGGAAAGGGCATTTTTTGAACTGCTGTGTTTCTACTACTGTAATTTCAAAGTAGGACAAGTAAAGTGTTTGTCAAATACCTGTTTTAATTACTAGACAATTTTATTTCATAACTGTTGTGGCTTCAAAATCTGAGCATGTAAAAGAAATGATCAAAAGCTGAACTTGCTTCCTGGAGGAAATCAGCTGCAGCTTTTCTTTCAGGACATCTAAATCTGCAACTTTCAAAAAATTCCAAAACATTTTCTATTGGACCATGGTACAAAATCTTCCCTTCTGCCATTAACATAACATCATCAAAAAGATTAAAGGTTTCCGGTGAAGGTTGATGCAGTGAAATCAGAATGGTAGCATCTGTTATATGTGCCAAATGTTGAAGACATGTAATAATCTGAAATGAAGTGGAAATGTCTAAGCCATTTGTTATTTCATCCATGAACATAGCTTTCAATGGACCTACAATAATCTCTCCTGCAAAATTTTAGGTGAAACTGAGATTAAATGGAAATTATATATAGAGAACACATCTTTTTCAATTTTTTTTGTTTGATTACTGTTGTCAATCTCTTTTTCTGGCCTCCAGAAATGCCTCTTCTCATGGCATCTCCAACTAATGTGTCAGCACAGAAATCAAGTCCATGTATCTGAGAAGTAAGACAAAAGACTAGAGTATACTTGATGCATGTGATAAACAAAATTGAAAAAATCTCTGTTAATCAGAGTACCTTTAAAATATAGTCTGTTTGAAGGCTTTCTTTCAGTCCCTTGACAGAAGTTGCCTGAAAAACAAAATGTAGTTATTAACAGCATGCTATACAATCCATTGATTGAAGAGCCGTGGTTTAGAACTCATAGTTGAAGTTGGGATCAAAATTTTGGGAGGGTCAAAATGTTAACATAGTAAAATAAAGAGGCCAAAATAGTCCATTAATTGAGGGGACAAAACATCAAACTTTTAAAAATTCATGAGCTAAAGTATAAAAATAGTATATAAAATTTTTCAGACAAAACTATGTACCACTGTAGTGGGACAAATCTATATAGTTATATTTACCCTACCTTCCAGGTTTTATTACACCACTAACATCCTCAATGATGCTAATCTTCACTTGATTTGAGTTGAAACCCAACACCTTTGCAACGTCCTACAGGAAAATAAATACCCTTTAATGTTGATTTACAAATTGGTTAAAATTCAATATTATAAGATTATTTTGGTGACTAATGTCAATAATAATATGTGAGGGGTGCACATTTTTGATAAAAGTAGTTAGGTAAATTATAATCTAGTTTGAAGAAATATTAAAGTTTAAAGCCTTTAATATTAGTGCTGATCCAACTAAAATTAAATTACTCCATAAATATAACATTCAAGATTTTATTTTTGAAAAAATAGTTAAAAGTTTGAAACATATATTAATCTACATTTTGGAGATATATACTTAGAGAAACTGTGCTTTTAATAGAATTCCATAGTGTAGGCAAGGGCTTTCCATGAACCAACTCACAATCTGCTTCCACACATAAATTTTTATATCTCACTTCTATTGTGGGAAATTTCACACCAACTCTACATAAATCAAGATCAAGTTAGATCATTAGTTTCATATATCGAATATATTATTTTTCAAATGGTATTTTTAAATTTGTTTCTTGAAATAAAAAAACGATGTCTACGTGTCATTATGTATTTTTTAAAAATAAAAACAGAGAAAACAAGATTTGTAGATTTTTGAAAAGAAGAATGAGAGATACACAGAGAAAAATGGTAAAAATAACAATCTAGTAGTTTTCTAAAATGCCATATTAGTTATATCTTTTCAATTTTGTTTTTTAAAAAATAATATCTACATTGAAAATAACATACCTCCAGGCAAACTTTCTTTCCCAGCTCGCATGACGGTGTGATGTGCAATGTTAGCTCCTGCACTATCACCGCCAATAAAAACTCCATCAAAGTCTCCATAAGTCGTTAACCATGGCTAAGTAGTAATATGAACATTGAAAATGACACCATAAATATGCATTAAACATACAATACCAAATTTACCATAATCAAAGTAATAGTGATTTGTAACTCAGGAATGTTAAACTGATAAAATATTTTTATTTACAAATGTGATATCGATACTGATCGATTCTATCAAAAAATACGCAAATTAATACAGTATACACACATTACATATAAATATAATTAAATTAATTTCAGAGCATTATCTATGAATTAGTAGCCGGCAGATTTTTGCCAAAAAGAGAAATTAACAAAATCAGAATGTTTTCCATGAATGTTTATTACTTACTGCATTTGTTTGTGTGTATATTTCAAAAGTGAAAACAAAAACACTTACTTGTCTATTCTGGTTCTGATTTTCTGCAACAAACCAATGTTGTCGTTCTCAATGTGTTTGATGAGCTTTTCTATGAAAGCTCGCCGTTCTGCAGCAGCAAGTTTTCTTATATCTATCGTTTTGAATTCGGGGTGCCTGCAGATTTATCTTCATCACTGCTGATTTCAGCCATCAATTACTTGGAATCAACAGATAGTCCTTCAGGTTTTTATGAAATTTTGCGAGCATCTATTTATTTTGTAGTCATATATATGTGTATGTATGTATGTATGCACGTTGGTATCGACTATAAAATGTATTGCTTGCGAGCAAATGAGATAAATAACATATAGGTCCTCAAAATTTTATGATTTTTTAGGGTAAGGACAATAGTTTGTTCATTAATATTAAATAGACTCCTGTCAAATATTAAAATGACTGAAACGCCCTTAATGTTAGCATGCAGATAGCCTTTGTTGTCCCAATACAAGGTACAGCAGCTAATGGCAACAGTAAGTATTTTGAAGCTGTTAGTGGAGGCTTTAGAGAGAGTAATCTTTTTGTTTAACGACCTACTCATCTTAGAAGTGGCTCAATTGCAAAGGTGAAATTCAACGAGCTTCTTACCTTTAAATAAGATGTCAAGAGATCAACTACCCTCGCACTAACCTTATAAGAAGAATTTTTTTAATTCTAAATTTATGCTTGGGGTAACATTGCTTGGCGTGTAGAACTAAGGTGTACGAAAAGTCAAGTGATTAATTCTTCTAGTACTAATTTTAAAGAATGAACTTAATATGTTTATTCAACGAGGTGTGTGAAAAAGAAAAACTAAAGGGTACTTCAGCTATTTGAAAAGGCTTCAAGCGTTCATTTGATACAAGAATTAACTATGGCCTCATTTGAGAACTTGTAACATCTCAGGACTCAAATGTTGTTTTCCCTTTTATTTAATTAATTTCTTTGACAGCGAATCTAGAGAGAAAATTGAAGAATTAAAGGAAGATATTCTTTGGTTGATCATTGTTATCATATATAGAGGACAACGAATATGGGATATTCTTAATGGATAGAATGATTAAGGAATATGGAATTCCTATGTTACATACTGTTTTGTATTGCTTGGAATTTTTTACTTGTCTCTATGCTAATATATATACACACGCACACAAAATATATCTAACAGAAGTTAGTTCAACTCATTCTTGTAGTATGGTCTATATTATATATCAGAAATCAATTATTAATTTTTGCATGCTGCAGCCTAGAATATTGTTTCTTTTGCTTGCATTTTTGGCCAATTCAGATTAGGGACATGTAGACAAGGGATAATTAATTATGGTATTTACAGAAAACAAACTAGTGATAGCAGCTGTTTCTTAGAAGAATTCATTGGGTTTCACCATAATCGTTTTGCTAGCTTTCATGGCAGTTGTTCTTGCTGCTTTCCCATTCGTTTTTCTTCTCTTTTTACATTTCTTATTGGACGGTTGAACTTTCACAGTAGAAGAATTAAGTAGACAAGATTAATCTATGATGCATGCATATATATAATTTTGGTTCTTCAATCGATTTTATCTTCAGAAAGAAGTTAAGCTCTTTGTGTTGATCATGCTGTTAACAGTTTTAGATCTCAATGTATCTAATAAGTTGATACTGCAACTGCAAGTTCTCATCAAAACTTGGAATTTTATGCATACAAATTAAGCAATGGAAGTCTGTTTCCTCCCCCACCCGCCAGCTTCCACTATAACATTAATCAAATCTCTAACTCCTGAATCCGAATTTCTGATTAAACTTGAAGAGAGGATGCAGCAATCCTGAAGTCTGCGGACTATGCCCTCAACAAGCTCATTTCGCTGCTATAAAATCCTGCCATGATTTGTAGAATAACAATCAATGGCTAGCATTCGCTCCATGGATTTGCGGGGTTAAGATTGAAAATCTTGGAAGCAAATGCACCTCCAAGTTTGTCAAGCGTCCAGTTCTCTGAGGTATTAATTCAATGTTCTTATGGAATAGAATTAATAAATGCACATCTCATCATCATGCCTTCTTACCCGGGAACACTATACACATCTTTCTTGCTTCCTCTTCCTCAGTAGATCTTGCAACATTGAGATTATCAATTAGCTGGCTTAAGCAATGGAAGTTGTGTTGATGAATTGATTATGGAATAGAATCCACTTTTCTTACAACAATTGATAAGTAGAAATGGAAAAAGATAAACTCTCTGATCCTCCTCGAGAGTCATCAAATCCTTGACAAAATAAACCTGTTCGGGAAGTCTGAGTTTTACTGATAAATTGAGTTAAAATATTTGGTACAAACTCCTCCATATTTATAATGTGAAAAAGCAATTCCCTTAACAAACTAGGATATAGAAAAGAAATCTTACCTCATTATAATAAAATGAAAACTCAAAAACATGCCAAATTAATAATACAACGCCCATGAAAATTCTAAAAAAAAAGGCTACCCATGATAAATCTTTGTTGTTTTGTCTTGTATCACTTTGGATCTTCCCTTTATTGCTTTACTTTGTATGCTTTGCTATTCTGTTGCTGTACAATGACAATGGTTTGGTAAAAACAAAAAGTTAGTTATGTATGTGTATTGTTATTTACCCATGGTTAATATTTTATTAAGTAAAAAATTTGTTCAAATTAGTTAGACTTTTGGTTCAAAAACATCAATGTTTATGTGGACTCGTTATGCCAACTTATTAAGTTTTCCATATTTTGCGCAGAATCATTCTTAAGAACCAAAAATGTTATAACTTAATATCTAAATCAATTAATTAAACACCTCTTTAAATACTCGCTACATATATAAATACTCACCTTACTCATTAATTCATCGTCAACAACAAAAGGTCTCATATTTTTCCAGTAAAGAGATAGAAGGATGGGTAAAGGCATGCTATTGATTCTTGCTTTAGTATGTATTAATATTATTTCATTAATGGCATATGGAGAAGATGATAAAGAAGTAATAGAGAAATGTAAGGGAGAGTGTGTTCCATATTGCACGGGTGTGTTACGCCAATATGAAGAGAAATGCAATTATGTCTGCGACGTTGATTGCTCTCAGAGGAAAGGACTTTTCTTCGGAGATGGACCGGCTGCTATTGTTGCACTTTTGAACAAACGTTTTGGTTCCCCATAATACATTGTGTGTTTGATATTAAAATAAACTTAATATGTGTATGGTTTAAGTTATTCTTATTATATATATATATATATATTCTTTTTGAGTACGTAGGTAGTATTGTACTTATGTATTTAATGTTGTAATGACATGTAGATTTGAAGGAACTCCCTCAATGTATCTGAAAAATTGATCTGGGAGAGAAAACTTCTATGAATAAATCATGTTCGAATTGACAAAATGTGGCTTAATACTTCAAGTGCAAGATCTCATGTGTATTATATGTATACTTGGAATTATATGACAAATTAAGCAATGAAAGCTGCATTTTATTCCTTGACTGTGTTGCATCTTAATTTAATGATAGATGACTGCATCCTCTGCTTCGCTCTTTTCTTAATGAATCTGGCACTGACATTTAAATTTTAATTCTCAATATAAAAAGAGAGATACATAAACACATAAACATCTCACATGATATCATCGGTCTCACACTTAATAGCTAGACCCTACTATTTTTCATATGATAATGGAGAATTCGCTGAAAGCAGCTTCATCTCTCAAGTTAACTTTGTTGGTAGCCCTATTAGGATATTCGCTATCGTTTCTTGTAAGCAATTAAAATTTTTCTCACTCTGTACTAATATAAGATACATATCCCACTTCTATTTGAATTCTTGTATATCATGATTAGAACATCATATATATGCATGCGTGCGCGGTTTGTCAATAAATCAGCTGTAATCGGAAAATTTAATATTTTAATGTTCCATTTGGTAGCTGCAGGTTTTGTTCAGGCAATTGCCAAATCAATAGAACCGTGGGGAGATGTGGGGATGAAGGCACAACAATTAATTAGTATTATCTCGTATCTCTGAAAACAAAATACGTTAAGACATCCATTAATTCCCGGTTTTTCTAATCTTCTCACGATTTTAACTAAACTGATTTAAGATTTTGCATTAATTTTTGTCCAGTTGTTGGCCTTTATAAATTATTTGAGTTATATAAAAAGACAACAAATATGTGACCTTCCATGAAGGCTCTTCAAAGTACAACAAACCAATTATAAAATTTAGGTAGCATTTATTTTTTACTGTATTTTGAACTAGTTTGGATCCTAAACAAGAGTGGTTTTCCCAATCCCCGACATGCCAACAATTGGTATAACAAGAATGTTACCATTATTCGGTCCGTCGCTTAACAACAATTTGAGAACGCTGGCCTTATCTTCATCTCTCCCATACAAAGCACGGTCTGTTGGCACACTTGAACTGGCTGGCCTTCGCAGTGCATCAGTTGATGCTGATGACGATGTTCCTCCAGAAGTCAGTTGCAACCCAAGCTCCACTTTTTGTTTACAGTGTTGCTCCAAACGGCTACTAATATTCTTAATCTTCGACCGCATACTTGCAGTGAACTTAATATTGGAAAAATTCAAAGAAGAATGGATTAAGTGGTTCTGACCTTTGTTCTTCAAAGCTTCAGTGGCAAATTCATCAACTATGTCCTCAGCATCATAAGCCAAGTCTTGCAGATCTTCAAGCCATAGTTTCACAGCTTTGTCCGTCAGTTGCTTGCCCGCTGCGTCATCAAGAACAGCCTGAATCCTCTTCAACTCCTTTTCCCAATTTTCCAACTCAGAATCAGCTCCACCTAGAAGTTGGCCCACAAAGTTGAGAAACTCTCGAGAACCCTATCTGTCAAACAACACCTGAAAGAAAGCAGAGAGTAAGAACTCTCCAATAGCCATGGTTTTTTTCGTTTTAGGGAAAGGGAGTAAGGACTTTCAAAGTTCTATGAAAGAGTGCTGAAAATTGGGGTAATAGTAGAAAGAAGTAAAGCGAGGAGACCAGCAGAAAGTATCATTAGAATAACTTAGGGATGCTTTTCTAACCATGTGCATTCCAAGACTTGCGCTGGAAGCCTTTTGAAGGCCAAATAACCATGTGACCTCCAATACCTATATGTCTAGAATACTGGAAAACCTGTCATGTTTTCTTTCGACAAGATCAAATATATTCAATTAATTTGTTGCAGATATCTAGCGTAGAAAAATAAAAAATAATCATCTAATTAATAGGACCGAAATTAGATACGTATGTTACGAAATATTTAAGCAAAAGGAATATAGATATGTAAACGATATTGACAAAGTAAACAATCAGCCTAAAAATTTTATGAGTGAGACTTTATTTACGTGAAGTTCATGTATATCGATTAACGTTATAGATGTCATAATATTTCATATATTAGATAATTATTATCATACATTTTACATTCTTTCCACAGTATTTTTGATACCAGATCAACAACATTTATGGAAGCTTAGGGATGGTAACGAGGAAGATATGGTATTAGAAACTTATTCACAATTTGCCTTTTAGAATAAAATTTTATAGAAACAAAAATGTAAAGTAAGTCTTTATTAACGTTAAATATTAGACAACTTTTTCATATTGCACGGCCAGTAGATTTTGTTGTCAATTAACTTTGTATTAGATCTAACATGAAAAATTAGATTAATACCCTTGAATATTGAAAAATTGCCTTTCATTTGGATAAAAAATTATAGTAAAAACTTATGATCTTTCACAAGCAAAAGTAGTAGGTTCACCCTCACCCACATCACAACCAAACCAAAGCCTTTCAAATATACCCATCTCACTACTTGTAATATTGGTTTCAAGTCAAGCATGATGAAATGGAGCATACTTTTCCTCCTCTAGATCGCATATGAATTTGCCATATATTTAAGGAAATGTGAGATACCTTGGAACTTTCCTTTAAACTTTTTGCATGTTTTTTCAGCAATAGACTATTTCTATCGTATAATTAAAGAATCACCGTCAACTAGAAAGAAAAATAAAATAAAATAATAAATTCTAAGTCCATTGAGAGTTAAAATTTTCTATATTATTCTTTCTTCTTCTCCTTAATTATAGACCAAGCCAGTTTTAGAATAAGATTTCAAGCTAATTCTAGAATAAGCTTTTCTAAAAAAGAATATTTTTTAAGCAAAATCTAGATAATCTTCAAATTTAGTTGGTGATAATTTGTGATGAACTTTGAAGAAAAATCTAGAGAAGTTGAAACCATCAACTCCAACTAACTACATAAAGGAGCCTCACGCTACAATTTTGCGACCAAGCTGACAAAGCCAAAATAAAAAAACCAATGAGAGTTTTCTAAGTGTGTGAGTGATATCGAGTAAATTAGTGTGTGCAGTGTCTTTTCTTGTAGAATTCTTGTATCATTCTTATGAGTATTGGTGAGCTTATGTGTATAATAATAATATCCTTGTTATGTACTAGTGAGAAGTCGTTAGTGAATGTCTCCTATTTTTCTAGGGTGACCGGAGAAGGTGGGCCTGGCTAACCTTGTACCGCAACAATGAAGAGTTATACAAGAGTTTTAACCCGTGTAGAGTTACTCTTCTTATTCTCGAATGTGAAATTTTACTTGTAGGGTCTAGCTCAAAGATTTCTCCACAAATAGTTTTACCTTATTAAAGTATTGAATTGTTGTTCTCTCCCCTGAACCATCGACAATAGCTCATTTTTAAGAAGTTGCAATCTTGTATCATTCTTCTTTGACAAAAGTGCAGTAATCTTGTATTTAAATATTTGTTATAATTATCTATATATTTCTTTTTTTTTTTTTACAAGTTACATTATTTTATTTTATGATATTTTTACCTAAAAATCATACCTATTAATTTATGTAAATTGTTCTTTCTTGATATTTTAGATTTTTCTTTAAATTTTTCTAAATTCCTTACTAATATCTTAAAATTTTCTTTAGAGATTTTTAAATTAGATTTTACTAGATTAATTTTTAACAAAAGGCCAGCGAGAGTTTTTGCTGCTAGGGGCAAGCTAGCACACTTTTTAACAAATTATCATGAAATTCTGAAATTCGGCCTTCCTTAATTTCTTCATCTTCAAAATGCATGCCTCAGAAACATAACCCAAACAACAGTCCAAAAGACGCTGTAAATTATAATGTTCAATTGATCCCATTATTGATGCAACATCTTAACCACGTGTTGTCAGAATAATCTTACCTTTTGGGGCAACTTTCAGGAATGGAGCTTTCAGAACATCTAACTGGCTGTAATTCTTGTTCCAAACATCGTCTCTAAGACTAGCAAGACCATTTTTCCATGGACAAGTTTTCTCAACCGAACTTGCACTTATGGTGAGATGACAGACTTAATATTGAAAAAAATTCAAAGAAGATTGAATGAGGGGCTGAACCTTGTCGTTCAAAGCTGGAGTAGCAAACTTTTCAACTGTCCTCATCAGCATCATAAGCCAAGACTTGCAGATTGTCCAGCCGTAGTTTTCCAGCCCTGTCCGTCAGTTGCTTCTCCTCTGCGTCCCCGAGAACTGCCTGACTCGTTTCCAACTTTTAAGCTCAGAATAAAACCTGCCTAGGAGTTTTCATACAAAGTTCAGAAACTCAACAGAACCAGTCTGTCAAACAACCCCGAAGGAGTGCAAAGAATAACATCTATCCAATAGCAAGTTTTTGCTTGTCTTCCCGAAGGAAAGATGTCTTCAGGATCGTAAAAGCAGAAGAGATTGAAGGTATGGAGAGCAGATAGCAAATGAAATTTACTGAAAGGATTAATGCTGAAATTTGGGAATAGAGTCCACCAGCCGACAGTAAAGTGGTCCTTAGAATATATCAGTAAGCTTCTGATGCTTTGCTTTTATTTTTTGTTTTCATTTATTCTTTTTCAAAATGATCTGCTGGAAGCCTGGAAATATTAAAGTTCTTGGTAGTTTGCTGGAAAGGATAAAGCGATGTTGTGAATATGTGATGGCTTGCTTTGCTTTTAGTCTTGGTGAAAAAAAAAAAAAATTCAAATCTATTAGGAATTCTTCTTTCATTTTACTATTGAGTGTTGTTTTAATTAGTTCTATAGTTGAAAAAGAAATACTTTAATTATATTTATTAATATTTCAAAGTTCAATCGATTATTACTCTGCCACGTAATTAAACGAATTTTTAATATCCTACGGTAATTTGTCGTTGATAATTTTACAAAAGAAGAAGACTACATATTTATAATTTATACAAAAGATATAGTGGTAATTAAACTAAAACTATTCAACTTATTCATACAGTGAAATACTTATTTTACAAGGAGTCAGCTTCCTTGTGAAAGTATATGTAAAAAATTCAAATTGGTATTATGTTTTTCTATTTTTCATAATTCAATATGAGCAACTTATTCTTTATGAAAGTTCTTTTATTATTTATTGTTAACTTGGATATAGAAACTGAAAATGGATAATGAAAAATTTATTGAAGTTACATAAAACTTTATTGTACGTGATTTTTTAATTTGTTATTTTATTTAATTTTCTTTATGTTATTTTTGATGAAAGACAAAATTTGTGATAAAATGCTTTGGGTAAATTTTTGACATGCAAAAAACGTCTACTGCCAAATACCCAATTGTTCTGAATAGAAAATCTTGTGAACAGTAAATGAAATACAATAGACATGCACATAAAAAGTCACTTAACCAATTTTTTATTTACTGTTAAATTTAAACAATATGTTCACATCACGATAAAAACATTTGATCAAGTTATAATTTATTCAATTGTTTATTCTAATGAGATGAAATGCAAAATAAATTAATTCTTTCCACAATACATATATCTCATTTTTAAAATTAATTTCAATATATTACCATATTTGAGGTATTGGAGTAAACTATTGTAGCAGCGGAATGAATTTTTTTTGAGAACACAATTGAAACTGAAGAAATTCGTACTCAGTTCAATTTTTAAAAGTTAGATTAATAGTTTAATGCAACCTAAATTAAGTAGTTGAGAAATCGTTATTTTAACAGTTTTACATAATTGGTTATAAAATTATTATTTTAACAATTTTTATAATTCATTAAATTTTATATCCTATTCAAAAGCGTACAACTAACTAAGAAGCTGTAAACATACAACAAAACAACAACTGTAACATCAATGAGTAAGTTTTTTTTTAAAATAGAATGGTATAATTAAAAGAATTTTTTTCTTTTTTTTTTTCTGAAAATTTGGTTTATTTAGATAACATTAAAAATTTGTCTAAATTAGCAATATGCCTCAAATAATGATTTAATATCTACTGATGGATCACGCCATTAGTTTTCAAAGAAAAAATTTCAGTGAAAATACAATATTATTAGTTTTTTAATTCAGTATTATATATTAGACATATTAAAATTTTATATTAGAATTTTAAGTTTTATATTACAATGTAATCTATTTTATTAGAGAATTTTAGTTTTGGGTTATTCATTACAACAATCATATTTATTACACGCAATATGACATAAAATTAAATTAAACATTTTTTTTTCATATTAATAAAGCTAATTCATTTAAATTATCTTGATAACCTGAAATATCTTGCTCATCGAATTAAATTAAAAGCAGGCTCTAAAACAATAACATGTTGCAAAGATATAATATAGTATTTTAATTATAGCATATGAATGTTGCATTACAAAATTGTTAATTGTACTATAAATGAGTTTACTTTGTTATTTCCTGTTGCCACAAACGACAGTGGGTTTGATTGTTGTTTATGTTTATATATTACTATTAATTAATCTATGGTTAATAACTGATAATAACCATACATTGACTGAATAATTGTTTGCTTTTTATTACATTTATTTAAAGTAAAATTTTGCGCTAATTAGGTATACTTTTGGTTCAAAATGATGAATGCTTACGTGGAGTTGTTCTGCCAACTTATTATGTCTTCCATATTTTCCTCTAAATCACTCTTTAAAAACCAAAAGTATAATGTTTTTAACAGATATTAAAAGTAACCAAACACCTATTTAATTTCTCGATATATATAAATCTTACCTCACTAATCAATTCATCACCAACCACAAAAAGAGGTTTCATAGTTTTAAATCAACGGAATTAATCAGAAATATATTGAGAAGGATGGGTAAAGGCATGCTGTTGATTCTTGCTTTAGTATGTATTAATATTATTGCATTAATGGCATATGGGGAAGATGATAAGGAAATAACAGAGAAATGTAAGGGAGAATGTATTCCATATTGCATGGGTGTATTACGACAATATGAAGACAAATGTAATTATGTTTGTGAAGTTGATTGCTCTCAGAGAAAAGGATTTTTCTTTGGAGATGGACCAGCGGATATTGTTGCACTTCTGAACAAGCGTTTTGGTTCCCCATAATACATTGTATTATCGATATAATTTACGATTTAATGATATTTTAAATTTAATATGTATGCTTTCATTTATATAGGTGGGTTAAAATTTATTTAATTTCTTAGTTTATATATACTACCCATTAGTTTACCTCGATTTTCAAGATAAAAGAATTATATAGGGATAGATTTTCCTTGAATAGTGGTGGATTTGCTTAAATTGGAGACATAATTTTATTAGACAAGGCCAAAATTATATCTATCTCAACTTTCAACTCTCAATAGATGTTTCATTTTCTTATTATTATTATCTCTCTGTCTCTTTCCTTTCATATATACAGTTTATAAATGGTATAAAATTTTATGTAAAATAAATCCTTGATCATTTCTCCATGTATATGTATATACACACATGTACGTGCATCGGTATATATGTATTGGATATGGTATTGGATTGGAATATTAATTGTAAGTTGGAAATAATTGTACTTTATTTAATACATAATTTTTATTGAATTGTATAATTTTTCGACTTATCCTTTCCTTTATTGACAGATGCCGAGTAATTCCTTCCTCATTGTGGGCAATAACACACTCCTGTTTTGTTATCTTAACAAACTTAAAAGTAACTTTTTAAGGGATAAAACTGTAATTGTATATTATTAAATTAATAAAGAATAAACATTTTTTCTTTTCATTTTCTTCTCGATCTCTCGAAACTCCTACACCAAAAATAAATAATAAAAAATAAGCTGCAACACAAATTTTTGATGGTTGTTGTATGGTAATTTTTTAATTATAATTTTTAATTAATTAAAAATTATATTATTAACTTTTTTTTAAATTTTATAAAGATATTTTTGAAAATTATAAAATAGCTATTTGTGTTACCGCATTGGTCAATATAGATCAAAACAGTATTTATATCAATTATATAATAGAGAGATACTTATGTTATTGCATTGATTAATATGTATTAGACGAGTATTTATCCTGAATGAACAATATAATTCAAAAGCAGAAAGTTACCAGAAAGTTAATAAAAGATTAATAATAATAATAATATAACAGAAGGAATGCGTGCGTTAAACAATTAATCTTAACTCACAAATCCTTCAATCATATAGGTTATATTATAGGTTAAGTTGTCATTTGTGATATCTCTCAATCATTTGGGTTATATTTAGGGATGACAAAATTTTACATGGGGATCCACTCCCAACAGGGGAGAATTAAGATAAATTTATGAGGAATAGGGCGGAAAACTGAGAGAAATTAATCTGTAATAAAACATAATATAAAATATATTATAATTTATAAATTAAATTTTATACATGTAAATATAATTTTATATTATAATTTTTAAAATTATATATTATAATTAAATATAATTAGTAATAAAAAATTACAGAGTCATGAATTAATGTTATAAAAATAGAATATACAAATAAAAAGTAAAAGATTAAAAATTAAAAAGACTTTATATTATGTTTCCAATAATATACTAATAATATTTTTATTTAAATTCATTAAATTTTTATATTATTAAAATTAATTTATAAAAATAATATAAAATGGGAAATTAATATTAGAATGGAGAACTCATTTTCCGTGTTGGGATTCTCTATCCCCATCCCATTAAATTTAGTGAGAAATGAGACAGGGAATATATGTTAAAATAAAAAACGGGGTGGGGAATAGAGCATGCCTCCTCACTCCCACCCCGCCTCATTACTATCCCTAGTTATATTATGGGTCTAATTATCATTTTCCCGTTATTTTTTCACATTAATATCTTATGTAATTTTTTTTCACTTTAGTCATAAAAGTTTTCTTTTACATAAATATAAATTATTGAGAGCAAATGGTTAAGATCTACCCCTCTTGATTATGTTGTATTTTATTAATAATTAACTACTAATAGTATATACTTTAATAAACATTTAGATCAAGAGAAGATATTGATCCATAATTTTAAAACCATGTATATGCATTTACTTGGAGCCAATGTTTAGAATTAACTGAATTGTAATTATATATATTATTGTATATACAACACTTAGACGTGTCGAAGAATAAATAATTTCAAAAAACTAATTAAAAATCTCTTCAATTTATTCTTTAATCTTTTTCTAGGATATGGAGTATATTTAATTATACTTCAATAATCTTTTTCTAAGATATGAAGTAATAAATTAATCCTCTACAAGATTTTGATTAGTTGTTTTGTACATTAATTAATGAAACATGTGTTTTTCCCTTCCTGCTTACTTTTCAAAGTCCAATCATACTTTTAAAAAAAATATTTAAAATTTGATGCGAAACAAACATGACATTCTTTTATATTTATATATATATATATAAGACAAACATACAACCATTCAATTTTATATTATTTTTTTATTGTCATTTCTAAATTGTTAAATTTAAACAAATTTAACAATTAAAATTAAATTTTATATATACATTAATTACCGTACTTTAATTATATATTAATCACATTACATATATTCAATTAAATTTTAATTGATGAAAGTATCTATTCTTAACGATTTATAAATGATATATAAAATTAAAGGAGTCGTTGATCCGTATTATATATAAATATATATATGTATGTATGTATATAAACATATATTCGTTGAACCAAGAAGTGCTTGTGAAATACAAAACTTTGTTTTCTATATTCATTCTTTAGACTCGCTGAAGCACAATGGCTGAAATATCAGGCAACACCGACAGCACTTCCAGAAATGGGTTGAGTGAGTATGCATTGCAATATGCTGAAATAGAGAGGTTACCGACTATGGATCGGCTGAGATCGTCGTTGTTCGATGCCGGAAACGGTGCCGGAGGTGACGATACGAGGAAGAAGATTATTGATGTTACCAAGCGTCAAGCTGGAGAACACCATGCTTTCATTGAAAAGTTGATAAAAAATGTTGAGAATGACAATCTTCAGTTGTTGCAGAAAATTAGAAATAGAACAGACAAGTAAGAATTCATTTTGTTTTTATTAATTTCGACTGCAGATATTTTTGCTTTCTATGTACATCATAATATTTATATATCTATGTACATCATAATATTTTTTTTTTTAATCTTTTATAAATATAATTAAAATTTTATTTTTTAAGCTACACAAACACGTATCTAAAATTAATTTTCATTCATCATTATTATTCACTATATTACACATTTTGACCATTTTCAGTATTATAATATTTTAATAAAAACTTTACTAAATACACAAAAATGTTTTCAAAATTCATAATTTTTTAAAAAATAAAAATTTATCAAATACTAAACTAATTACTTTTAAAGTTGATTATTTTTATAGTACAATAAAAATAAATTATTTTAAAAATCATACCAATTCTCAAGTGGCATTTTAGCAAAAAATTTTGTAATAAGACCTTCTATTAAATTTAGATAAAAAATATGATTTCTTAAAATCTTTATTTAAACTTGGAGTTTAATATTTAATTAAGAAAGTAATACTGAAATTTTTTAATTGTTCTACGAGATGTCATTGAATGAAAAATTATATTTATTTTTTTATATAAAGGAATAAATATTAATTTCTTAAATATTAATGTTTTTAGGGGGATCTTGTCTTGTTATATATTAGTTTTAAGATGTGTAAATGTAAACGTGTATCTCTTATGCAGTCTTAACGAAAATATTTGAAAATTTTAAGATATGTAAATATAGAAGTCTGTGTTTTGTGTGGCCTTTTTATATATTACTAGTAAAACATATAAATATAAATGTGTATATCTTAATGGGGCTTTTAAAATTATTATTATTTATATTTTTGCTAATTAATAATTTTATTCGAATTAATTGATTTTTGTAGAGTTGCTGTAGAACTGCCCACAGTAGAAGTGAGGTATAAAAACTTGTGTGTGAAAACAGTGTGAGGTAGTTCGTGGAAAGCCTCTACCGACACTATGGAATTCTCTCAAAAGCAACCACTATGTAAGTATTAATATATGAGTATATATATATATATTAAATAGTTTTGAATTTTAAATAGTCAATATTTGTTCTGCGATATATAAAATGATCAATAGTCTCTTAACCCACAAGTTTTTACATTATTTCTAAATTATTAAATTTAAATATATTTAATAGTTGAAATTAAATATAACATATAAATTAATGCATCTATGAAATTTAATCTTAACTGTCGAAAGTGTTATATTTAATAGTTTATAAATAATATAAGAAATTGTATAAAATTAAAGGTTTTCTTGTCCATTCCATATATTTGCATATATATATATATATATATGATGGTACAAATATTTTGACTTAAATAAGAGTCTCCATCCAAATAATATTGTGATCAAAACTTACTTTCAACTATAGTGTTACTGAGATTAAGAGCGAGTTTCAACCATAATTTTATTCCTATAGAGAGTGAGTCTTGATTGCAGGTAAAGATCCTTGCAATAATCTTTAACCATTAAATAATATCACAAATTCAAGAAATCTTGCCCAATATATAATTACACATATAAATTAAATAATTTTAACTCTAGATGCCCCCTTTTTAAAATAAAATTATGATTAGGGTGTTTTGAACAATTGAAAATTTTAGAGAAATGAGAATATAAATTAGAGTCTTTGTATTTTTTTGGCTATAATAATAGAAAAATTATCCAAATATCTTTTTTTTCTAATAGTATTAGAAACAAATTTTGAAGTTGACTAAATATAAACATGGACCATTTTTGGCTAAATTAGAAATTTCCGTTTTGTTTTGGGTATATGATTTTGTTTTTGAAAGTGTCTAGGATAATTAAAAATACGCTAAACTTTAAGGGGCAATATGAATTTATCCCTTAATGTAATTCTTACTCCAACTGTGTGGTAGTTAAGATTCCGAGCGGCCCTCCCTCTTTGAAATTTTTCTCCATTGGCAGTTCATATTATAGGCTATACTATATTAATAAGTAGAGAAATTCTTGGTAAACATAAACCACAACATGCAGAAATGTCCCAGAAACACATCAGACCAGCTTGGAAGATGTCCGTATTTCCTCGCTTGGTTGCTTGATGAGAATAAATATTTAAACGGTTTGATGAAATGCTTGAATTAAGATTGGATAAGAAGTTGGATTTATTTATGTACGTCCTTGATGGGTTTAAGCTACCCAATGCTTTCCCATGTTCTAATGTTTAGACCAGAGCCTGCTAGCCTGGTATGCCTCTGATTAGACTGGATATGTTCGTTCATTTATTAATAACCTCCTATTAAAATATTGGAAAACTCGATCTAGTAAATTTTATAAAACGAAAAAGATTTATATTTTAGTTTTACTCAATTAAAAACCGAGCGAAAATCGATGTTTTGGTACCCAGAAGTTATGTTTGATGTGAAGAATACCCTTATATCTTTGTGATTTTAGAAGTTTGAACTTGTGCCTTTTCTCGTATAGGACTTTGCAAAACTGGTGGGTTTCAAGTCAAGTCAAGTCAAGATAACCATCATTGATGATGTAACTGGTGTAATAAAGCCAGGAAGGTATGATGTATATATGTATATACGTGGCGTTTCTAAGCATTTTTAAGTTCATTGTTAACAATTGTTGAGTAAGACAAGAAATTGTAAGACATGATTTAGATTTGTAAATTGTAATTAAAAAGAAAAAATGTGACCTAGGTGGAGAATTTTAATGGAAAAGTTGAGAAAATTCAGCGTAGATGGGAGCACTGAAATAAATTGGCTTAACTTCCTTGCAGGATGACACTGTTGCTCGGTCCCCCAGGATGCGGGAAGACTTCCTTCGTAAAGGCTCTCTCAGGAAACTTAAATCAATCACTTGAGGTGTAACTATTTCTTCTAATTATATGGTTATCTTTATTATTGCCTTACCCTCAAGTAGTCAATTTTGGATTAGTGTTATTTGCTGAAGTATAACCAAAAGGAAGAGATGGGTATTTGGATGATCTCTTAAGGTGATACAAGAGGTTTCCAGTTTGAGTCTCGTTCATATCATGTTGGGAAAGGGTTTGTGTCAAGCTTTCCACAAAACATTTCAGTTAATAATCATAATCAATCTAAAATGAAAACTAAGACAAAATTAGCCAAGAATACAAAAAACAATGAACAAAAAGAAGATTTGTGTGGTTTGGCAGTAATGGTTACATCCATGGGTGAAAGAGACTAGCTTCGAGCTTTATTATCAACGGAGAAATGTTACAATCTAAGGATAAATTACAGAGAAGTGATTACAAACAAAACTCTCTAAAACAAGCTTCTTTTTCTGGAAAATATCAGTCTAGAATGATGCCCTGCAGCCAGCTAACAGACTCTGTTTTACACCTGGTATCTTAGCTGCAGAACAGACTCTAACTGGATTGCAACTAAATTTAACAATCATAATAGAATCAACTAAGCCACCTCAGCTTCTTCCAGCTCATCAGTCCAGAAACTAACAGTATCAACTTATTTCAAGCCACTTAAACTATCACAGTTTACTTGCATCCATGCACAAAGAAATGAAGAGGGATTTAGAAAGTTCATACTCATTGCTCTAGCTTTTGCCGTCCTCTTTTCTTCAATAGGTCACAGGGGATGTTTCTTACAATGGCGACAAACTAGAAGTGTTTGTGCCCCCAAAAATGTCTGCATATGTGAGCCAATATGACCTGCATATTCCTGAGATGACCGTGAGGGAAACGATTGATTTTTCTGCCTGTTGTCAAGGCGTTGGGAGCCGAGCTGGTACTTTAATTTTCTTGAATGAGACATCATGATAATTTGATTGGACGAATATTATTATCCACTGATGGCAGTAATAATAACAAATGAAGTATGTTTCTGTTCCTATGCAGAGATTATGTTGGAACTCAGTAGAAGAGAAATGGAGGCAAGAATTGTCCCGGATCCAGACATAGATACTTATATGAAGGTCCCTAGAGTTTATTTGAAGTATCCTTTTTCCTCCATATTTAGCTATTGATTAGAAAAAAAAATTTTGTATGAATTCAATCTGAGGATTATTGTGGATATACGTTGGTTGTTGATAGCTAGAGTTTGTTTCTACAGGCAACTTCTGTCACAGGACTGAAAGAAACCCTTCAAACAGACCATGTTTTAAAGGTTTTTCTCATGAACACAGCTGATATTAGTTTAGTTTCTTCATCTCATTTGACGATTTTTCATCGAATAGTTAATTGGTCTACTGTTAATTTTCTTCTTTCTTGTTGGACATAAAAGAGTCTACTGTTAATTACCTTTGCTTTTCAGATCCTTGGACTTGATATGTGTGCAAATACATTAGTTGGAGATGCCATGAGAAGAGGTATTTGTGGAGGTCAGAAAAAAAGATTGACTACAGGTAGTAATGTGTTCTCGATTTCATTTAAATCTCAACTTCAACTGGAAATCAACCAATAAATTCTTCTAAAAATTCTGCAGGGGAGATGATAGTAGGTCCTGTAAAAGCTATGTTCATGGATGAAATTACAAATGGCTTAGACATTTCTACCTCATTTCAAATTGTTAATTGTCTTAAACATTTGGCACATATAGCTGAAGCCACCATACTGGTTTCGTTGCTTCAACCATCACCAGAAATCTTTGATCTCTTTGATGACATCATATTGATGGCACAGGGAAAGATTGTGTATCATGGTTCTCGAGAAAGTGTCCTTGAACATTTTCAGGGTTGTGGATATAGGTATCCTGAAAGAAAAGCAATTGCTGATTTCCTTCAGGAGGTATGAAACTGCTGATGCTTCATATCTTTTCCAGCTTGTCTGGGCTCAGATTTTATTACTTGATTCTTTGATCTTCCTTTTCTTCTCAGGTTATATCTAAAAAGGATCAAGCACAATATTGGTTCCACAATGAACTTTCCCACAATTATGTTTCAGTAGATATGTTCTCTAAGATATTCAAGGAATCTACTCTGGGTAAGGAGTTCGATAAGGTTCTCTTAGAGCCATTTGATAAAACCAAAAGCCGGAAAAATGCTTTTTCCTTGAAGTCATATTCTCTTTCAAGATGGGATATGCTTAGAGCCTGCATCTCCAGGGAGCTTCTTCTTGCAAAGAGAAATTATTTTGTCTATGTCTTCCAAACAAGTCAGGTAATTTAAATCCGTTCATCAATTTTCCAGCTATTTTCTTCAATGCTATGTTCTTCTGGTGGATCTTTATAATGTAAAGAAATTTCTTGCTACAGCTTATTATCATTGCAATCATGACAATGACTGTTTTTCTGCGGACTCGGATGGACATTGATGTTTTTCACACAAATGACTACATGGGTTCTTTGTTCTATGCACTTGTCATACTTCTGGTCGATGGCATTCCAGAAATGCCTATGACTCTCGAAAGACTTGCGGTTTTCTATAAACAGAAAGAGTTATGCTATTACCGAGCTTGGGCATATGCAATTCCAGCAACTATTCTGAAAATTCCTCTTTCATTAGTGGAATCTCTGGTTTGGACTTCTCTTACTTACTTTGTTATTGGATATAGCCCGGAATTCTGGAGGTGAGATGCACTTAAGAAAGCTGTGTGCTTACTGTGCTGGCTGAGACTCTGTAATATAATGGATTGATTATGTGTTTTATCAGGTTTCTCAGGCAATTTATTCTTTTTTTTTGCTGTGCATTTTACATCATTGTCCATGTTCCGATTTATGGCATCAGTTTTTCGAACAATGAATGCTTCTATGGCAGCTGGAAGTTTTTCAATATTGTTAGTCTTATTATTTGGTGGCTTCATTATTCCACAAGGCAATGCTCTCCCTCCAATATGATAATAGACTTCAAATTCGTGCAATAACAAATTGTATAGACTTAAGTTGCATATTTACTGGTTGCAGCCTCCATGCCAGTGTGGTTCAAGTGGACATTTTGGATTTCTCCTCTCTCATACGGACAAATAGGTATCTCAGTCAATGAATTTCTTGCTTCTCGATGGCAAAAGGTGAGTCTTGAATTTTCCCTTAAATACTAATGTTGAACATTTACTAAATAGCTTAGATTTCTGACTCATCATTATTGTCTTGCCTGATTTTTTATGCCGATGTTAAACTAATAATTTCTCTATTAAATTTTGAAGAAAGAGACTTATGCTCTCTGTACTTCTTCATATTATTGTAGATTCTTTTTGCAAACACTACAATAGGGGAAGAAATTCTCAAAATCCGTGGACTAAACTTGGATGAATACTTTTTCTGGATATCACTTGGTGCCTTGTTTGGATTGGCTTTGGTTTTTAACATTGGCTTTACATTGGCCTTAAGTTTCTTGAAGTGTAAGCTTGGTCTTCACCGTATCTTTGTTGTTATAATACATTAACATGAGTCAGAGCAATGCATTTTAATTTGTTCACCAAATTAAATACAAATACAGCTCCCAGATCGTCTCGTGCTATGGTAACAGACAAATTTTTCCAGCATACAAGGAAGCAGAGATTCTTGTGATAATGAACATCTTGAAGAGAGTTCTATGGCTTCTCAGCTTAACACTAAGAAAGATTCTAATAAAGGTTAATTCAATTACTTGATTTTCTACTTAAAAGTTTTTTTCTTTTTCATCTTATCCTCTTACATATTTCCATGATTTCTATGTATACCTTGTCTTAATAATCAAGAGCCGGGATGGTTTTACCATTTCAACCCTTATCAATGGTTTTTCAAGATGTGCAATACTATGTTGACACCCCATTGGTAATCTCCGTAACCATTCTTTGACTCCAGATATTTGTTGTTTAAGCTTTTAAGCTTTTAAGGTTTTTCATCCTTCTCTTGGCCTTCAGGAAATGCGAAAACAAGGATTTGCTCAAAATAAACTCCAACTCCTTTCTGATATTACAGGCATGTTCAGGCCTGGAGTTCTCACAGTATTAATGGGTGTTAGTGGAGCTGGGAAAACAACTCTTCTTGATGTTCTAGCAGGTAGAAAAACTAGTGGCTACTTTGAGGGGGAAATAAAAAATAATGGATACCACAAGGTTCAAGAAACAGTTGTCAGGGTTTCGGGTTACCGTGAGCAAACTGACATACATTCTCCTCAAATCACAGTCGAAGAATCTGTGATTTTTTCTGCTTGGCTTCGTTTGTCTCCGCAGATGAACTCAAAAACTAAAGCTGCAAGACTCAATTAAATACATATGTATTGTTCATGAGAAAATCTTGTATCGGGGTGTCTTCAGTGCATAATGTATGAGACATGCCTAGTAGAACATTACTAATCATGCCACATATATATTAGAACTTTGAAATCAACCAATTATGACATAGATTAGGGTAAGTGAAGGAAAAAATAAAAATAAAAATAAAAATACGTGGTACAATTCTCCTGAATAATCCGGTATAGATGTTCCAATATAAGACTTTCACCATGTTCACTAATAGTTTTTGGGATGAGTTTATACTGAAGCTACTGAGGGACATGTTGCAACAGGAATTTGTAAATGAAGTCCTAAAGACCATTGAGCTTGATGGAATCAAGGATTACTTAGTTGGAGTACCTGGCAATAGTGGTCTATCAACTGAGCAACGTAAACGCTTAACCATAGCTGTTGAACTTGTTGCCAATCCGTCGATAATCTTTATGGATGAACCTACAACTGGTTTGGATGAACGAGCTGCAGCAATTGTCATGCGAGCTGTGAAGAATGTAGCTGATACTGGAAGGACAATTGTTTGTACCATCCACCAACCAAGTATCGACATATTTGAATCGTTTGATGAGGTAAAAATACAAGCTTTCAAGTCATCTTATCTTAGGAATGCAAACGTCAAACTTTAGTATATGATGTTACAAGTGGATTAAGGTTAAGGCTCTTACTTTGCTACAATAACATATTTGCTCATATGGTAGTTAAAATGAGGTTTAAGGCTCATTATGTTCCAGCGGCGATATGTCATTTCTGTTTCTGTATTTTTCGATTCAAGTTTGTCGTAACATTAGGATTCATAAAAAGGAAAAAAGAAAAACAAAATGACATAAATCATAAACTTTCTATTTTGACTGCAGTTGATCCTTTTAAAAACTGGTGGGCGTATCATCTACTATGGACCATTGGGAAATCATTCAAGTAAAGTTATAGAATATTTTGAGGTTAATTTCGTACAATAGACTTTTACTTCAGTTTTCTTTTTTTATTATTATATTTATTTATCTCTTCATTTTATTTTTGCCAACATTCAACGGAAAATTATTATTGACAGAGTATTCCAGGAGTGCCAAAGATTAGAAAAAACTATAATCCAGCGACATGGATACTAGAAGTAACTTCTACATCTCAGAAGCTGAACTTGGTTTAGATTTTTCCCAAATATACAGGGATTCGGTTTTATACCGGTAAGTTCAATTATATGATTATATGATGCGGCAACGTTCTTTTTAAACAGTTTTGCAACTTCAATTTCTTGGCATAGTAAATGGTCTAACACATGTTCTTTCTTTTTATATTATTTGGTAATATTTAATGTTAGTTAGTAATAGGGGATGTATGTAACTGCTGTGATTCTACCTAACAGCATACAGTTAAAGCCTTTATAAAACATCCATTCTTGCTTGATATCTAATATTTACCAACCACTGCTCCGTTTGTACTTTGATAGCTATTGTTTCTATTTCACAATAGCTGTTAATTGGTGAAGCATCTCAATCCTAAACTTTGTACAGAAAGCACCACCATCATGACATTAGGGTTTAATCGGATGAGGCATGACTCAATTGACGTCTTTGCTTTACCAATTAATTTGATGATTTGGTGTACTGTTTGTGTCGAGAGTCGTGGATGTAGAACAAGATACTTCATAGTAATCAGCTCACAGTTTACTTGATATTATTGTAGGAACAACAAAGAGCTTGCAAGGCAGTTGAGCAATCCCACTTCTGGCTCAAGAGATTTGCATTTTACAACTCATTTCGCACAAAGTGGCTGGGGCCAATTCAAATCTTGTCTATGGAAACAACACTTGTCTTACTGGAGAAGTCCTTCATACAACTTAAGGCGGATCCTGCAAACAGTTGCAGCATCTTTTATTTTTGGTATGCTCAAATAAGATACTCATTTTCTCAGATGCAAGATGAATTATAATGAAGCCATGACGAAAACTCAGTAATGTCATTGGCTGCACTTCACAGTTATCTAATCCTAGTTTCTTTTTCGTTTGTTCTGTTAGAAATAACCAGCAGAATTTATTCAACATACTTGGTTCATTATATGCTTCCGTGATATTCTTGGGATCAATGAACTGCTCATCAACTTTACCTTATGTTGTATCCGAAAGAACTGTTATGTATCGAGAAAAATCTTCAGGACTGTACTCACCTTTGGCTTATGTCCTTGCACAGGTATAATTTTCCTGCAAACTGATTGAGTTCATTATTGACTTGATTATCAAGTATATATACAATGAGCCAACCTCATTTATATGTCTTGACCCGAGTGCTTTAATCTGGAATTGTATTTTAAGGGGGAATTTAAATTAATATTTTTTTCTGACTTGGATGTTCATGCATACTCATTTTGTAGGTCACTGTTGAAGTTCCATATTTACTGATTCAAGCAGTTGCATATGTGAGCATAACTTATCAAATGATCGGATATTATGGGTCAGCATATAAGGTTTTCTGGAATTTCTACGGGATTTTCTGCACACTGATGTACTTCAATTATCTGGGAATGCTGCTTGTGTCATTGACGCCAAATGTCACAGTTGCTTCAATTCTATTCTCTGCTTTCTGCACCACATATAACTTTTCTCCGGATTTTTGATTCCTCAACCGGTAAGAAAGTTACATTTTTCCCTATCAATTCAAAATCTCTAAACTGAATATAGAAGAGCAAGGTTATGGTATAATTAATTGTACTGTATGGCTCCCCAAATTTTTTTCGCATTAATTTTCAGGTTTTTATTGTAGGTATCAAGTTTTCGTTTCAAAATGTTTCAGAATTCAATGAAAAACTAGAGAGATGTACGGTACAACGGACTGTACTATAAGCCTGGCCCAAGATAGAATTAGAACTAGATTAAAAAAAAAAAAGGAATTGGGAGCAACCAATATGTCAAAAGTTTTGTGTATAATAATTGAAAAATTAATCTGAACATGTTGTTACTTGAATTTGCAGCAAATTCCAAAGTGGTGGATGTGGTTATACTATCTGAGTCCTACATCTTGGATATTGAAAGGGTTGCTCACCTCACAATATGGAGATAAAGACAAGGAAATTACAGTATTTACAGAAAGCAAACCAATATCTGCTTTCTTAGGCGAATACTTCGGGTTTCACCATAACCATTTAACTGTTGTGGCAGTTGTTCTTGCTTTATTTCCAATCATTTTTGCTTCTCTTTTTGCATTTTTTATTGGACAGATGAACTTTCAGCGAAGATGAAATATGTAATTTTTATTTGTGGTATAATTATTGTACTAATTAAGTGGTTTAAGAAATGATGCCTACTACAATGAATTTCTCATATTTGCTTGGAATTGTATAGATTGTAATGCTTGTTTCATCCTTTATGCTTACTTCTTCAATGATAGATGACATCATCCTCTGGTTCGCTCTGTTCTTAATGATTCTGCTACATACTTTATCTCCTCCTCTGGCTCATTAATCTCTAACTCCAGCTTGTTGGTGTCATTTGGCTCAAAATATCTGATTAAATGAATGAAAAAGCAGATCCTGATGTCATAAAGGCAGTGCAGTTCTCATTTGTTGCTGCTTCAAAAAATTACAATGATTTTACAGCATAAACAGACAGGCTTGTGGCTGTTTTGCAGAATAAAGATTAATGACTAGCACTCTCAGGATTTGCAGAAGCAAATTATACAACTGAGGTGAGGATCATTGTCTGCCTTTTTTATGATGCATTTTCAATGGATCTATACTTTTTCCAGGGAGGGATATAGGCTACTTTCAATTAGCTAACTTTTCCCTTCTTTCTTGCCCTGAGCTGAGAATCCTGGATTTTGTGTGGTCTCAAACATTAATAAACAAGGCAACATAACTCATGAACGCGAATTTACATACAAACATTCAGAAAAAAGTAGTTGCAGGCAATATTGAAAGGAAAGGATAGGAAAGGACCTTGTACCATTTTGCGGTGTTGGCTTCTACCGAATTCTGAATCAGTAGATTAATATTGAATGGAGTAAGAAATTCAGGTTTTTCCTGGTAGTTAATACTCCGCATTAAGATGAAATGCCCAAGGAAGAAGGAAATGGTGTTGGAAAAACATAAAAGTTAGGAAGTCTAACACTGGAGAGTTACTTATGGTCAAGAATTCAAGAGCCTCAGGGGACTGAATTCCTGGTAATAAAAGGGTCAGCTCAGGGTAATTGTATAACGAAGACCATGAAGAAGAAGCTCCATCTTCATCGTTGGACAAACGCAACAAATTGTTAGAACTATTCCGTATCTCCAGACTTCGGTGAGACAAAGATAGCCTGCGTTTTGTAACGGATGTTAGAGAAATACATTTGCTGATGTAACTTTACCAGTCATTTCTACAGGTAAGTTTCACCACGAAGAAGCTCGAGCAATGTTTCAAAGAGTCATGCTGCCCGTTTGGTTCAACTTTTTATTCAGAAAGACTTTTTTTTAATATTAAAAGTTGTTTTTAATTTAGACATCTGTAAATATCAAGGAGAATATATTTTTATTTTAAAATAAAAATAAAACAACGTTACCCTTGCCTCCCATGCTTATCTTTAGTTTATGGGAGAGATCAAAGTGAGAGAGAAAAGCAAAAAGAAAGAATGTTTATTATATATAAAATGAAAATAATTTTTTTTTTAATATTACATAGTAACACGTATAATATTGTCAACTATCTATCGAGAATCGAAAGTCGAGATAGCTGTAATTCTAGTGCTGGCCGTGGAAGTTTGTTTCAAATTTAAACAAAATTCTCCTATTAAAAAAATAAATTCTCAACACAACTTTCCTCCCTCGGAAAGAGAGGTAAACATTACCATTAGATTATTATTAAGTGATTTAATGAGAAAATAAATTTTTACCCTATATTTATCATTAACTGATGGCTCATGTAATAAAAAGATTCTTAAATATCTTATTATAAATAAAAAGGCCATTGTACTAATTACTTTATGCTTTATCAGTTGTCATAAGAAGGTCATTATACTAGTTATTTCGGTACTACAGATTACAAAATTAGACCGAAGTAAGAATCAACACATATGTAGTTTTAAATAATAAGACTTTGTATGCAGTATATATATTTTAATTGTATGAATATATGCCAATAATATAATTGACAATACTAGATTAAATTCAATTAATTATATGTTCTTGAAGAACAAACACAAATGAAGAGATCAAATTGAACCGAAGAATTAATCCTGTTGGTTCGTTTGATATTTAATAGAGAGAAAAAGATAGTTAGATTCTTAAATTAGTCTAACATACATTTTAGTTTTAATAGTATGAAAATTATTAATTTATCTCTCAATTTATTAAATAGGTAATGTTTATAATAAGTGTATTTTTTTTTTGTCACTCATTTTTTGAAATTAACATATTATTATGTAAATCAAAAAATATAAAGTATAACAATATTGATGACAATTTATTCTGAATAAATCACCGACGTGAAATAAGAGTTAGATAAATAATTTTCAAATTATTATGACTAAATTGTACAATCTATCATTTGGCAATACTTTAGGACATATCAACCATTTTATTGCCTTATGCTGGAGGGCTTTTATGTTCTTAAGAGTTTGAAAATCCCAATTTTAGAACACGTGCTCATTTGTTTTTATAAATTAGCATAAAAACGATACTAATCTTTATACATGAATACCATTGTTGATACATACAAATATTATTTTGCAGGTTAATTTCATTTTAAATGAATAATCTTTTTAAGATAAGAAACATATGTGTTGAACTTATCGAAAAAGCAATCTATAACTGTTTTATTAAGTAAACATTTTTTTTTTCACAAGAATATTGTTCAGCTTTAATCTTTTCTAAAGGGGAATTAAAAAAAATCAATTATTGTATCCTAAATAATTCTTAGCTGTTACAATTTCCAAAATAACTTATCATTTTCTGATCATAAAGATTGACCAAAAAACAGAAATCATGAAGCTCTAATCGCTATTGCAAACTACCAACAAATTAGGTTGTGGAGTCCACACGGTGTTGACCAAAATTAAAAGCAAAGCAAGTCAAGTCATCACAACTTAACATAGCTTTTTATATATATACTCTTTCCTGGAAACCATCAAGAACTTTAAATGTTACATTCGTATCTCAGCTCTTTTTTTTTTAAGAAAAGGGAAAAAGAAAGATATTTTCCTATTTCAAGAAAATAGGAAGATAGTCTTTAACTTAAAAGTTAGTTTCACATATAAAATATTATTATTTTGATTTTTAAACTTTAATAAAATAACAAGACAGGATATAGTTTTCCTATAATTAACAATTTAATCCTCTTATTCACAACATATTAGTAGAGAATATGACAATTCGGATTAACTTATTATATTCGCATCGTATTAAATTTATGCATTTTTGGATTGCCAAGTTTTTGTTATGATCATATTGTTAATATTTCTGATTAATCTTGATTGTTAGTTTGTGCCGAGGGTTCAGGGACTTCAACTTTAATGCTTCTGCTTACAGACAATCTGGTGGGAATTTACTATTAAGGATTGACTGGTAAAGTCAACTCCTATTCTGGCCTCCAGTCGCAATTCCAAAACAAATTTATTTTGTCTAAGTTTTAAGTTTATTGTGTGTTTTCTTCATTGTTTAAGGGAAGGAATGCTGAGAGCAAAATTGGGATCTCAGCAACTTAATCAAGAGTTATAAGCTTGTAGTCGTTGCTTAATTTCCTAAAAATCACTTTTTATATGAGATATCTGAGAAATCTACAGCATGGCCAGTGTCTCAGAGCATTGGATGCTTGGCAAACATGGCTAGTATTTTTTTAGAATGTTATCTAATCACATGGACAAGTTGTGTCAAAGTTTGTTTCCTTAAGGGAAGGAATGCTGAAAAGAAAACAGTTGAAATTGTTGGAGATGTGCATACACCATAGCCTTTGTTTAATCTATTGTTTAGGTTGCAGATTATTGTGTTTCACTAATTCCATTTATGCTAAAGTTGCCTTTGTTTCTTTGCAGATGATGGATTCATTTTGTTGTTGAAGTGGAGTGAAAGTATAATCGAGGATCCAAAATGGTAATAATGCCTTTTATTGTCCATCCTCGCCTGTCTCTGAACCGAATTAAAAGTAGGCTGGAGGCCATAAGATGTTCCATTTTCTGAGAAGAGTAGAAGGGTAAAATTAATCTTTCTATGTTTCCCCAACCCCATTTTCTTCTTCCCTGGGGGACATTTCATCTTAGTTTTTCTTCGTTTTGTAGATTATGAATTCCAGGAGGAAAGAAAATTTCTCCTTCCGTTTCATGTTAATTTACTGGTTCAGAATTTGGGGGAAGCCAGCATCTCAAAATGGTACATGGTCCTTTCCAATCCTTTCCTTCTATTCCCTAGCTACTACCTTTTTTCAGAATGTTTGTATGAGTTATGTCAAACATAAGTAAGTTGCTTTGTAAATTGTTCAAGTCAAGGAATGCTGAGAGCAAGCACAATCCAGGATTGGCAGCTCGGAGAGATAGAAGGGTAAAGCGTTTTCTGATTGGAAGTAGACCATGTCCTGGAAAAAAACATAGATCCATGGCAAATACGTCTTCAGGGAGATAATGCAGAAAATTATACACTTGTAAAGGTAAAATAAATTTAAGAAATTTATACCTTGCTAGTAGTTGCAGTATCTGATACACTTTTCACTGTAATTTGTTCAATCTACCGTATCACGTATTGTTAGGTGCTGTGTCGGAGAATCTTAGTTACCCCTCCATTCCAGCATGCTCAGATGCTTAATGCCCCAGACGAGAGAACTGGACGCTTGACAAACATGGAGATGTATTTGCTGCCAAGCTTTTCAGTCGATGGAGTGGTAGCCATTGATTATTACCCCGCAAAACAGGTCAAAGCCTACCTGTTTATGCTGTAAAATGATTGCAAGTTTCTGAGGCAGCCAGTCAAATAAGTTTGTCAATATGCGAAGCTACGGAAATAACCTGCAGACAAGCTAATTCCCTCGAACAAATGACACCAAGACCTGTTTTTGCATTCATTTAATCAGAAATTCTGATGCAAATGACACCATCGATCTGCAGTTAGAGATAAATGAGATTTCCCGTTTCATCAGCTATGAATTTTTAAAATAGAGTACAGGTTCGTCTAGTATAACCTTTTAAACAGAATTCTTTAAAGTATAACTTTTAATAAAAGTTTATTAATTATTTATTTGTCACAAATAACGTTTGAGAAAATTTGAGTAATTATTTTAATAGATTAATTTTTATTATTTTATTTTAAAAAAATAATGTAAAATTTTTAAAATAAAATAAGAGTATTTTAAATAATTTTACTTTTTAAAAAAGTTGAAGAAGTTCTACTATTAAATAATCAAATTTTAGACTTTTTTCAATAGAAAGAAAATAGTTTTTGTAATTCTTAAAAGCGCTTTTCGAATGTCAACCAAACGATATTAAAAAGTTTAAAAAGAACTATAATTATTAAAAAAAAATTTTTAACTAATGAAAAAGTTAAACCAAACATATATTACATGTCATTACCAAATTTATTGAGAACAGAGTAAAGTATACGATGTTGTCATCTATCTTTATGTTAAAATACTAAATTGTTACTCAATTTCTAAACTCTCTCTCAAATTTTGCTCTTTTATTGTTACATCATCTTTCCTTTTGTATGCTCATACAATATATTAATATTTCTTTTGTTTTCAACAATTAAATTTTTTCTATACCAAAATATTCCACAATTTAAGATCTTTCTTCCTCGAATGAATTAAAAGATAAATTTGCAAGTTCTTATGGAGTTACCTCATAATTTCTTTTTTTTTTCCTTTCTATTGTTGTAGCATCCTTTATTTTCTTTTCTACCAACTTTATTGGTAGCAGGTACATCAAGAATTTTCTTATTTTATTTAATTATATTAAATTGTTTTAAATAATAAATCATATTACAAATAATTTGGGGTTGATTTGAGATAATTTATGTGATTTTAAACTGCCAAAAATAAATATTTTAAGTGTTTTATAAAATCTGTTTCCAAAATTATATCATTCTAGACCACATCTAAAAAAGTAAGAAAGAATAGACTTAAATTTAATTAAAAAGAAATTATTGAATTACTATTCTAAATAGAAAACTTAAATAATAAGATATTGGAAGAATATATATTTTTGTTGTATAAGAACCAAAGCGAAATTTCATATATTTGAAGATGATATTTGGTGAATTAGGAGGACAGGATCCTTACGACACCAACTATAATACATCCGTCTTTATCTCTCTATAAATAATAAGTACTCTTATCGTAGCGGAACGGTGGATTTCTCAAGTTTTTTAGAAAATTTTAATAATCTTTTAGAATATTCTCCATCTAAGGACAGCTTCCTTTGTTTGGTGATATGGAGTTGTATTAGTGGCTCCTATGGTACTTTCTATTATGCCTTTGCCATTTTTTTAGTGTTAGTACACTATAACCTAGGATTTAACCGAAAATGACTACTATTTCTCTCTCAAAATTAGTTTTAACAACCGTTTATAATTCTATTAAAAAATAACTATATTTTATTTTAATGGATAAAATTATCTCCATAAATTACTTATTTGAAATAAAAACTTGCATTCAAATTTACTCAAAAGTTAACTTTCGATCGAGCAAGTAAGAATTCAAACTTATTCTCGAACAAGTGAAAATTCAAACTTGATTAAAAATTAAGTTTCAAGCAAATGAGAATTTTCAATAAACGAGAATTTAAACTTGTTTAAAAGTTAACTCTCGATCAAATAAAAATTCTTACTTGCTCGATCAAATTTGAGAGTTAACTCTCGTGCAAACTTGAATACAAGCTTTTGTTTCGAATAGATAATTTATAAAAATAATTTTATCTATTAAAATAAAATATGATCATTTTTTAAAAAAATTATGAAAAGTGATCAAAACTAATTTTGTGAGAGAAATAGTGGTCATTTTTTAATTAAATCCTTTATAAATTATTAGTATTTCAAAAAAAAAAAAATAATGCCCATTTCATTTCAGCTATCTCTTTTTTCTCTTGGATTAAAGTATGCCTGATCGCCTCTAATTTGCCTTAACCTCTCTATTGGGCCAGTTGGGCTTTACACTTTTGGGCTTCAAAAATTTTCCCACAGCACATGGGTATTGAAAAAATTTCTTTTAGGGTAGATATAGCCTCTTTCTTTTAAAAAATTAAGTTATGCTTGACAAACTTGAGTTAGGCTTACACTGTTTTTTTCATTTTTTTCCCTCTTTCCATTGTCATTTGCAACAAATGCGAACTAAGTCAATTTTTTTTTTTTTATCATTACTTAGTTAATTTTTCCCATATTATATAATAAAGCATAAAAATCTTATTAAATTTCTATCATAAATATTCTTATGTAATTAATTTACTTGCACTATTACTTATGTAAAACTTATAACCTTTTGTTTTTACAAACATATATATGATTTTTTTTTTTGTTGTGTGCTTTCTGCCTCTTTGTTCGTATATTCATTCATCAAAATTTTCAATCACAATATTGATATTAATTTTTTTTTTGATAAATCTTTTTACTTTTATTTTAAATTTAGATTTATCAATATTATCCAAAAAATTAAGAAATATACATTTACTCTTCATATAACATCATAAATAATAAAGAAATTTATAGTAGTATAATTTTTTTTAGTTCTAAGAATCAAAATTATTTTACTTATTTCTTAAGATATTATATTATATTATTTATTTAACATTTAAAATTCAAAGGTAAAGATACTGATTTTTATATATTTTTAATGGGAAAAAGTAAACAATTTAATTACATTTAAATTTCATATAAAAAACCAGCATATAAATATATGTATATATATATATATGTATATATATTATTAAGATTTAGACAATGAAATCTATTTAGATTTCAGACTTTTTATATTTTTAATTTAAAAAAAAACCATCTAAATATATGGTGGATTGGAGTCCTTGCTGTTTTAACAGTAAACATATACACACACAAAAATCTTCTCTATTATTAAATATTAATAAAGTTTGTCAGTTAATTATTACTAATTAAATCTTAAATTACGTTAATGGCGAGGACGACCATAAATTTTCATTTAATTATGGTAATAATTTATAATCGAATTTCGTGATAGGAATTAAACATGGTGTTCTACCTAATCTCTATCTTAAAAATATTTTAAAATAAACAACATAAAGAGCTTCGTTTCAAATAAATATAAAAACACTAAGACCTGGTCTTGCCCATCAAATGGGATTTGGGTTTTATATTAATCTAAACTTTGCAATCTTTTTCTTTTCAAATCTTGTGACGTACTATATTATCTTATATTTAATGACTAACAATTTTTCCAATTGGAATCAGACATGTTGTTGTACCTATTATTTATCTTAAAAGTATTTTAAGTAAATAAACACAAAGATAATGACGTGTTATTATTTAATAATAAATTATAAGGCTTGAATCTTTTTAATTGAACAAACGCGTTGTAGGTTATAAAATCAAAAAATAAATAAGTAACAAGTTATGTGCCACAACAGATAATATTTACTCAATTTTAAATCTCGTTTGTTATGTTTGATATCAAAACGGTCATGCGACCCAACTTGTAATATGCCAAAAACTGATGATATCTACTTAATTTTAAACTTAGGTTGTTACATATCCTATGTTTGATATTTGGTACATTTTAGGTTGTAAAACCCAAAAATAAACCTATGAGTGTTCAGCAGATTAGATTGGGGGATTTCGCTACATCTATATCGGATCCATCACTTGGCGGATTAGATTTATTCAATCCAACTCGATCAACTACACATTAAAATCTGATCTGACCCGATTTATTAAAAAAATTTTTAAATTTGATCTAATCCAATGAGATATAAATAAAGTAAAAATTTTTAATTTTAATGTTGATTATATTTCATTAACGAAAATAATTGTGAAAATAGTAAATATTTTATTTAAAATTTTAAATAAATATATCCATTTAAAATAAATAACAAAAAGTGAATATATAAATAATTATAATTAGCTCCCTTTTAATAAAAAAATTTTGTGCTCTTGTATCGGACTAGTACGAGTATGCACAGTAAATGTGCAGGGTTGCTCGAGCCTACTTTCAAAAAAGGGAGCCTAATATAATCTATAAAGCCTATGGTCTAGTATAATAAGTAATAATTTTTATAAATAGTATGAAATTTTACTGTTATTAATCGTAAATGGTAAAATTTATGCTATAAATTAAAGAATAAGAACAAAAATATTTTATTTAAAATATTATTATATTATTTTTAATGACTTAGATTGAATTCTGACGAATTAATAATGTGAACCTACAATCCTAAATAAAATGTAAGCATATTTTAAATTTTTGAATTTAACCCGATTCACTGATCTACCTAATCCACTAAAAATATATCGAATCAAATCAAATTGAGTGAATTAATCGGATCGAATCGGCTTCTAAATAGCCCTAAATAAACTAGTGACAAGTTGTGTATCCAAAATAGACAATATCCTTTTTAATTTTAAACTCTGGCTATATATCAGTAACGACGACAATATTTTTCTTGTGCCGGCTGCCACGTAATTCATGCTTGATGCTTGAAAAACTTGAGGTCAGGTCCGGTTATATTTTTTATTTTTTATATGAACATTTGGATGACGGTTTTGATGGTGGACAAAAATATGAAAATGCTTTCTATTATTCAATGTTAATAAAGGCTTGTTTTTAAATTATTAATCGAAATTTAAAATTATGTTAGCGGTAACAATCACCTTTTAATTTATTTAGTGAAATTAATAATCTATATGAAGCTTGGCCGTGGAATACTGTACACTAGCCAATGGAGTGAGCTTGGAGTTCTACCTGCTACTAGTTAATTGATTTCGAATTTTAATAACAGTTATAACAAAAGCTTGTCCGAATTGAAACGAACCTTCGCCAGTCCACATTAAATCGGAAGTTTCGTTACAAGAGAGTCATCAGGAGCTCTATTTATGTCATGCTTGAAAATTACCTAATTTTCATTGCCCTGTCTGCTTTCTGAATATCCTTACTCTTCTTTCTGACAAATCCTTCCTACTTTCTTGCTGGAAAACCATGGCTATTGGAGATATCTTACTCTCTGCTTTCTTTCAGGTGTTGTTGGAGAGATTTGCTTCCGGTGAGTTTCTTAAATTCATACGTCAACTTCCAGGCGGGTTTGATTCTGAGCTCAAGAACTGGGACCAAAAATTGAAGATGATTCAGGCTGTACTGGATGACGCAGAGAAGAAGCAACTGAGAGACAAAGCCGTGAAACAATGGCTTGACGATCTGCAAGACTTGGCTTATGATGCTGAGGACGTACTTGATGAGTTTGCCACTCAAGCTCTAAAGCGAAAAGCTCAGAACCACCTCATGCATTCTGCTTTCAATTTTCACAATATTAAGTTCACTGCAAGTATGCGGTCAAAGATAGACGATATTAGTAGCCGTTTGGAACATCTCTATAAACAAAAAATGGAGCTTGGGTTGCAATTGACTTCTGGAGAAGCTTCATCATCATCAACTGATGCACTGCGAAGGCCAGCCAGTTCAAGCGTGCCAACAGACCTTGTTTTGTATGGGAGAGATGAAGATAAGGACAGCATTCTCAAATTGGTGTTAAGCGATGGACCCAATTATGGCAACTTTCTTTTAATACCAATTGTTGGCATGGCGGGGATTGGAAAAACAGCTCTTGCTCGTGAGGTCTACAATGACAAGGCTGTTGATGATTTCGGGTTTGACATCAAAGCTTGGGTTTGTGTCTCTGATGACTTTGATGTTTTGACCATTTCAAAGGCACTACTCGAGTCAATCAACTCTAAAAACCCTGATCTAAACACTTTAAATGAAGTGCAACATCAATTAAAAAAGGCTGTGGATGGGAAAAAAATCCTGTTAGTCTTAGATGATGTTTGGAACAAGAACTACAGCAAGTGGGAAGATCTGAAAGCTCCATTCCTGAACGTTGCACCAACAAGTAAGATTATTGTGACAACACGACATTCAGACGTTGCAGCAGTAATGGGATCGATTGAACGCTATAATCTAGATCATCTTTCAGATGAAGATTGTTGGTCTATGTTCTTGAAGCATGCATTTGAAGATAGGGAAATGAATGTAGATCGAATTTCAGAATTTCGGGATAAGGTTGTTCGAAGATGCGGTGGCTTGCCCTTGGCAGCAAAGTCCCTTGGCGGGCTTTTGCGTTCTAAGAGAGATTTTGATGCTTGGGATGCTATACTGAACAACAATGTATTGGATTTTTCTGAAGAAAATGACATCCTACCGGTGTTGAAATTGAGTTATCATTATCTTCCCTCCCATTTGAAGAGATGCTTCGCTTATTGTGCAATTTTTCCTAAAGATTACGAATTCAGGAAGAAGGAAGTTGTTCTTTTGTGGATGGCTGAAGGTATTATTCAACAATCAGGAGATGATAAGCAACTTGAAGCTTGCGGTGACGACTGTTTCGATGATCTGGTGTCAAGGTCAATTTTCCAACAATCTGATCGTGATGGTTCTAAATTTATAATGCACGACCTGGTCCATGATCTGGCTCAATTGATTTCTAGAGAAACCATTTTGAGGTTGGATATGAACAATAAACTATCAAGAAAATTGGAACGAATTCGTCATTCTTCTTACGATCGTGATTGGTGTGATATTCAAAAAAAGTTTGAGATTTTTCATAAATTTGAATGTCTGAGAACATTCTTACCTATACCTACAAGAGGAGGCTGTTTTTTTAGCAGTGTAAGTTATCCAATTCTATCTGATTTGTTGCCAAAGTTCAAGAAGTTAAGGGTTCTATCTTTGCAAGGATACGTGATCCCCAAGTCTCCTTTTTCTTTGAAAGATTTTAGTCTTTTAAGGTATCTCAACCTTGCTGACACCACGATTAGAAATTTACCAAAGTCTACCAGCTCACTCTTGAACTTGCAAATTTTGATATTAAGAAATTGTAATCTTCTCATACAGTTGCCACCCAAATTGAGGAACTTGATCAATTTACGCTGTCTTGATATAGAAGGAGCAATCTTATTGAAAGAGATGCCGTGTGGAATGGAGAAGTTAAAGAATGTACGAACTTTGTCAAATTTTATTGTGGGCAAGGGTAAAAAGGTATCTCCATTGAAAGATTTGAAGAATTTAAAACTTCTTTCTGGAGAACTTTCTATCTCTGGATTAGAGAATTTGAATGATTCGCAGGATGCAAGAGAAGCTTCCCTATGCGAGAAGCAGAATTTGGCAGCATTATCGTTACAATGGGGGGCTCGGTTTGACAGTTCACGAGATGAAACAGTAGAAGAAAATGTACTGGACATGTTGCAGCCTCATAGAAATATAAAGAGGCTGACGATAAGATATTATGGTGGCGCAAGGTTTCCATTTTGGATAGGTGATGGATCATTCTCCAAGATGGAAGTCGTTACATTAGAAAATTGCAATAATTGCAAGTCTTTGCCTTCACTGGGTTTGTTGGGTTCACTCAAACACCTCACCATCAGAGGATTCACGAAACTGAGAAGCATCAATTCTGAATTTTGTGGGGATGGTTGTTCAAAACCTTTTCGATCCTTAGAGACTCTTCGCATTGAGAATTTGGCAGAATTGGAGTATTGGGACACCAGTGTCAAGGAAAATGACATTGTTGAAATATTTTCCTCCCTCCGTGAACTTTGCATTGAGTGGTGTCCAAAGCTCTCTGGAAAGTTGCCCGAGCTTCTTCCTTCGTTGGAGAAACTTGTTGTTCGTGGATGTGCAGAATTGGTAGTTCCTATCTCGACCTTTCCCTTGCTCTGCAGATTAGAAATCCTTAAATGCAAAGGAATAGTGTGTAGTAGTACTCTACTTGACTCTAAGTCGATTAAGTGTGTGAATATTTCAAACAGTGCACTATACTTGGAAGGATGCAAAGGGTTGTTATACAGCAGTAGTCCAACTGAGTTGTTGAAGTTTGTGACTATGTCAAATATATTTGAGTATGGAAAGTTTTTGATGCAGGGATTTCAGACAGTAGAAAGTTGGTCGATTGGCAGAAATGGTATATCAAATAAGCAGGAAGTACAAGGTCTGCATATTTGCACCTATACTGATGATGAGGTATCTGTTGGAGAAAATTGCATAAGTCTTGTTTCATTCCCTCAGGTAAATTTTCTTTCAGAGTAATCTGCGGTCTCTTGAGATAAAAAATAGCAGAGCTTTTAAATACTTACCCGAGGAAATGATGGGTGACAATTCACAACTGGAAAAGTTGTACATTAGAGATTGCCATTCTTTAAAATTCATTGCAAAACGCAAGCTACCTTCATCTCTTAAAATTCTTGAGTTGTGGAATTGTAACAACTTGCTGCGTTTTGTGGACGAGGAAGGTGATGCTTCTTCTTCTTCATCAGCGATGCTGAAAACCCTTACAATTTTCAAATGCCCCGAGCTTACCACTTTATTATCTGGAATTCAGTTACTTGAGGCTCTTGAATCACTCAGCATAAGTTGTTGTCCAAAGTTAGGGTCATTGCCGGATGTCCTGCACAATCTTAACTGTTTGCAGAACGTCTATTTGTGTAATTGCTCAAGTCTCATTCGCTTTCCAGAAAGAGGGCTTCCCAGCACTATATCAGCTATTTCAATTACCTACTGTGAGAATCTTAAATCCCTGCACACCGACATACATAAACTCAACTCTCTTCGATATTTAAAAGTAACAGATTGTCCAAGTATGACATCATCTCCGGAAGAAGGTTTTCCCAGCAGCCTAACGGAGCTTAACATTGGAAATCTCAAATTTTATAATGCAGTGATCCAGTGGGGGTTGCACAGGCTTACTTCTCTTACAAGCCTCAATATTGAAGGATGTGATAACAATACAGAGTCCTTTCCAGAGGAGCAGATTGGAATGATGTTGCCCACCTCTCTAACTTATTTGAGAATTGATGGATTCCAAAAATTGAAATACCTATCTTCAACGGGTTTTCAAAGCCTCACCTCTCTTGAAACTTTGCGGATCTCTGATTGCCCAAAGCTGAAATCACTTCCGGAGTTGGGCCTTCCATCCTCACTTTGCCAATTATTTATTGGCCGTTGTCCGTTGCTGAAAAAACATTGCGAAAGGGATAAAGGAAGAGAGTGGTCTAAAATATCTCACATCCCTTGCGTTGAGATAGATGACATATCCATCTTCGATCCGTAGCAGGAAGATCATCGCCAACAAAGACTCAAGACAATAATCAGGTTTGTTGATTTCTATTTATTGATTCTATCTGACTGCAATTTTATAAATCAGCAATCTTTTTTGTACACCCTTAATTAAATTAAAAATACCACAAATTAACTAAATTTTTCGTATTTTGAGTTATCAGATACTATTTGAAAGCAAGTTTGCTGGGACAAAAAAGGTGCCCAAATTCTTTGAGGTAATTACCGTATTTTTTGCTGATTAATACCTACATGTCAAGTTTGATTCATTACTTTTTTCTAGAAAAATGTTGTTTAGATAATTGACAGATGGATGCAGAATTTAGGCCGTACATTTATTTTAAATCAATTCGTTCTACATTTTAATTCACAGATAGGCAGTTGATAGTTTCAATCCATAATTGGAATGTGGCATTTTTCTGCAATACGATCTCTGTTATTTCCTGAGGTTATTAACCCGAAGAAATTGGACAACTCAATCAAATTGTGATTTTTTTTTTCTGGTTTTGTTTCCAGATGATCAATTCAATTTGTCAGTGAATTAATGGATTTTTCGGCAGGCAAATTTATAGTAATGTATTAATTAATTTGTTGCCCTCCTGTAAATTTTAAATTTTGAATTGCTAATTTTTTGTTATGATTAAATTGTTAATGTTTCTGGTTAATCCTGATTTTTTTTTGCTGAGTGTTCAGGGATTTCAATTTTAGTGCTTTTGGTTACACACCAATCTGGTGGGAATTTACTGATTACGAGCTGACTGGTAAGGTCAACACCTTAAAATCAACTTCTATTCCGGCTTCCAGTTGCAATTCCAAAACAACTTTGTTTTGTCAAAGTTAATTTTGTTGTGTGTTCTGTTCATTGTTTAGGGGAAGGAATGCTGAGAACAAAAGTGGCCCATGTTCCCGGAAAATAATATAGATCCATGGCAAATACATCTCCTGAAGAAAATGATATACTTGCGGAGGCAAGAAAGCCTGCACCCGTCCCATCACCTGCTAGCTTGTAGTGATTGCTTAATTTCGTAAAAAGCATTATTGTGTATCTGAGAAATCTACAGCATGGCTAGAAGTTTGAAGGAATATTGAAAAGGCTTAATGCCCGGCCGGGAGCCTTGGATGCTCGACAAACTTGGTGTTGCAATCTGCTACGGAGCCTTTGAGTTTAAAATCTTATTTGGCCCTTTCCTACCTTTTCATTGCCCAGGGCTTTTTTCACATTGTTTTCTAATCACATGAATGAGTTATGTGAAAGTTTGTTTCTTTTAGGGAAGGAACATTGAGAAGGAAACAGTTGAAATTGTTGGAGATGTGAAAGTTATGTGAAAGTTGTTTCTTTGGTAGCATTAGCAATTAGCATATCTAATTAGTATGGATATAAAATTGTTTAATCTATCGTTTAGGTTGCAGATTATTGTGATTCACTAATTACATTTATGCTAAAGTTGCTTGTTTTTCTTCGCAAATGATGGATTCATTTTGTTCTTGAAGTGGAGTGAAAGTATAATTGAGGATCTAAAATGATAATAATACCTTTATTGTCCATCCTTGCCTGTCTCTGAACCGAATTAAAAGGAGGCTGGAAGGCCATAAGGTGTTACATTTTCTGAGAAGAGTAAAAAGGGTAAAAATTATTATTTTTTTTTTATGTTTCCTCAACTCCATGTTCTTCTTCCTTGAGTAACATTTCGTCTTAGTTTGTCTTCGTTTTGCAGATTCTTCCTTCCCATTCCATTTCATATTAATTTACTGGTTCCAGAATCTGGGGGAAGCCAGCATCTGAAAATGGTACGTGGTCCTTTCCAATCCTTTCCTTTCATTGTCTAGTACCTTTTTTCAGAATGTTTGTATGAGTCATCTCAAACATAAGTAGTTAATTGTTAAAGGCAAGGAACGCTGAGAGCACGCAAATTCCAGGGTTCGCAGCTCAGAGCAGGAAAGATGGGTAAAGTTTGCTGATTGGAAGTTGCTTGTGTCCTGGAAAAGCATAGAACAATGGCAAATAAGTCTTCAGAAAAAACAAATTTTAAAAAAGAGTGCAGAAAATGATATACTTGTTGAGGCAAAATAAATTCATTGATCCTCACTTGTTAAGTTGTATTCATTGATTAATTTCCTGAAAGATAAATTGAAGAAATTTATAGTTTGTTAGTAGCAGTATCTAATATACCTTTCATTGTGATTTGTTCAATCTACTATATCATGTATTGTTGGCCGTTGTGTCTGAGAATCTGAGATTATATACCCCTCCACTCCAGCATGTTCAAATTCTTAATGCCCCAGACGAGAGAACTGGATGCTTGACTAACATGGAGGTGCATTTGCTTCCAAGCTTTTCAATCCAGGGAGTGGTAACCGTTGATTACTATCCTGCAAAACGGGTCCAAGCCTGCCTGTTTAAACTGTAAAATGATTGCAACTTTCGAGGCAGCCAGCCAAATGAGTTTGTCAATATACAAAGCTCCAGACATAACCTGCAGACTAGCTAGTTCCCTTGAATAAATGACACCAAGGTCTATTTTTGCATTTATTTAATCAGAAATTCTGATGCAAATGACAACATCAGGCTGTAGTTAGAAATTAATGAGTTTCCTGTTTCATCAGCTATGATAATTTGCCTTAGTTTTTTTTTTTTTAACCCTTATATTTTCTGATTGTAAATTCCATTGTGATTCTTTCTGTCAGCATGATTACAACCCAGACGAGGACTATCAAGAGGTAGCCAGAGTCCCAACTACGGGCACATCTGGAATCTTTTCTAGAAACTGCAAGAACATTCAATACAATTTATGAAAAGGTTCTGCCCCACCCTTGGCTTTGTCCGACCTCCTTCGAGAAATTTCGTTCCCTCACTTTTCATTTCGACTTGAACATGATAAGTTGAAGGATTTTCCAGTTGGCGTCTTTAAAAATATGATTTTATTGCAATTAAACTGCATTTGTTTGGTTGATTCGTGTGTTTTTTTTTTTTTTTTTTGATACCTATTATTTTTGATATGTTTTGCTTGAACTAGCTTAATTTCAGTTGAGAAGCCGTTAGATTTGGTAATCCTTGGTCAATTCTGACTAGAAAATTGAATGACAAGATAGATATGATTTGTCCTGTCATTCAAATGCTCTGCAGTTTCAAAGGGAGCACTGGCATTTAAATTGATGCTGAGAAACCCTTTTCTTATTAAATTGATGCTGAGAAACCCTTTTCTTATAATACTTTTTTCAGAATGTTTTGTATGTGGTGGATGAGCTACGTCAAACTTTAAGTAAGTTGTTTCGTTAATTGTTTGAGGCAAGGAATGCTGAGAGCAGGCAGAATCAGTGATTCGCAGAAAGAAGTGGAAAGTTTGCTGATTGGAAGTGGCGTGAGTACCTGGAAAAGTATGGTTGCATAGCAAATGTATCTTCAGATGAGGGCAAAAAAATGATAAACTTTTGTAGGTAAAATAAATCCATGATGCCCTCCTCTTCACTTGTACTATGAAGTGAAATGTGTTTCTGAAATCGGGTTTAGGAATTTTAATTTAATGCTTTTGATTGCAGATCCAGGAGTTCAGAATTCGCTGATTCAGAATTTGGTAAAAGCAACACCTCAAAATGGAAATGATTCACTGATTCAGAGTCTGAAGTTTATCAGAATTCTCTTAACCTAAGAGCATCGACATTGCCAAATGTCCAAAGAAACATGGACTTAATGCCCCAGAAAACAGGACACATGGCAGACTTGAGGCACATTCCAGCCATGCTTTTCAGTCTGAACCTTGCCAATCGAGGGAGTGCTAGCCATATTGATTGTTACGCCGGAAAACAGGTGGAAGCCATCAAAATAATTGTGTTGGGAGTATCTTGAGAAGCTCTGGGGTGTGCATGGAGCTGCTAAGGTAGAAGACGGCTAGCTTTACTACTAGGAATTTTTTTTTTAAAAAAAAAAAACATAGTTTGCTTACTGGAGAAAGACTTACCTTTCGAGTTAGAACTCAAGAACTCTAGGTCATGAAAATGGGTGTTCGAGGGCTGGTTCTAAACCTTGTAATCTCCCCTGAAAATCTGTTACCTCCTTGTTTTGTGAACGAAGCTTATTTTCTTGTGTTGGTCCCATGGATGTAGGCTGAAAGCCGAACCACGTTACTCTTGTGCTCTGTTATGATTCATTTAGTTTTGTTTCTTATCCTTGATATCAGTGAATAATTGCTAAAATTAATTCTTAGAGTTTGAATCCAGTAACTTAGAATAGCATTTGTCTTAAGAAACTGGTAGCAGAGTCGATGGTTTCAGCGAAGTTCAATGTGGAAAAACTCACGGCTGATTCAGATTTCAGCTTGTGTAAGATACAAATGCATGCTCTTTTGGTTCATCAAAGTCTTGATGATGCTGTGGATCCAGAAAAGATACCTACAACAATGAGTGAAAAAAACGAAGAAGAGTTACTCAAAAAAGCTTAAAGGGTGATTGTTTTAAGGCTACGAGATAGGGTACAGAGAGCAACTGGCTTGTGACACAAACTTGAAAGCCTATTCATGATCAAATCTTTGGCTACTACGCTATACAAGAAGAGACTATTATAGAACTTCAAGATGCAACGTGAAAACCTTAATGCAAGAACAAAATGACAGCTTTAATAAGATAGTCTCCCATTTAGAATGTATAGATATCAAGGTGGAGCATAAAGTGTTATATATTTATGGAGTGGTATTCTAAAACACACTATTCTACATGGAGGCTTGTAATACATAGAAGATATCTTTTTTAGTATCAAGCCATACGGAAATCTCTCACATCTTCAGGTTATCAACTTTCTGAACTGCTTTCTTTTTGGTGTCATATACGAGCAGAAAAGGTAACTACAAGAAATTGGAAAACTCAGAGCAAACTGTGATGTTTGTTTGTTCATTTTGTTTCCGGAAAATCAATTCAATTTGTTGGTGAATTCATGGACTTTTCGGCAGGCAAATTGCACCAATGTATGATTAACTTCTTGCCCTCCTTAAAACTTATGCATTTTTTGATTGCCAACTTTTTGTCATGATCATATTGTTAATACTTATGATTAATCTTGAATCGTTAGTTTGTGCAGGGATTTCAATTTTAGTGCTTCTGCTTGGAGACCAATCTGGTGGGAACTTACTGATTAAGAATTGACTGGCAAAGTAGTCAACTCCTATTCTGGCCTCCCGTTGCAATTCCAAAACAAATTTTTGTCAAAGTTATAAGCTTATTGTGTGTTCTGTTGATTGTTTGAGGGAAGGAATGCTGAGATCAAAATTGGGGTATCAGCAACTCAGTCAAGAGTTATAAGCTTGTAGTCATTGCTTAATTTCCTAAAAATCATTTTTTACATGAGATATCTGAGAAATCTACAGCATGGTTAGAAGTTTACATAAACAATTGAAAAAGGCCTAGTGCCCCAGAGCATTGGATGCTTGGCAAACATGGCTAGTACTTTTTCAGAATGTTATCACATGGACAAGTTGTATCAAAGTTCGTTTCTTTAAGGGAAGCAATGCTGAGAAGAAAACAGTTGAAATTGTTGGAGATGTGCATACACCATAGCCTTGTTTCTTTGGTAGCAATAGCAATTAGCATATCTAATTATTATGCATATACAACTGTTCAATCTATTGTTTAGTTTGCAGAATTTTGTGATTCACTGATTCCATTTATCCTCTTGTTTCTTTACAGATGATGGATTCATTTTGTTATTGAAGTGGACTGAAAAAAGGTTAATTAAATAATATAAAATGAAATGAATTCAGGTGCTTTCCACCGTCTACAAAATATGAAAGTGACTAGTTAAAATTTTCCCCAGCAATCTTTAAAATAAGGAAATGCACAGTTTATTAAAAGGAGACCTAAATAAATTTTACTACTAACCCTTATTAATTTACTTCAACTGATATATTTTTTATCATTAACATGTGGACCATATAATATGAAAATTCTTATAATACCTACCATGCACAAAGTAAAACAATAAATAATTATATATGTTAGTAATATCTTTCTTCCACATATATTTTTTTAAATTTTTTAACTTAAAAATAGTAAAATATGACAATGTATATACAATATACAATTTTATAAAAATTGAAAAATTTCTTAAAATAGCTTTAATTAGCTTCCAATTAACATAAACAGGTACTTGTAAAAACACTTTCCAACTTAGCCCAATATACATTTTTTAGATAAAACTACCCTCAATAATCCACTTTAATTTTTTACCTTTCCATTTTTACTAACTTTCCCTTTATCCTTCACTTTCCTCTCAAATCTCTTCTTTCCAACAATGGTGGTGGATTAAAGTGAATATATCATTTTTTTTAAATTTTTTAGCACGAAATTAGGTGAATATGTAATAACATAAATAAAAATATTTAGAATGTATTTTAGGAAGAATTTTTTGATGAAATTATTAAATTCTTATAATACCTAAAAAAAATGCATGGTAGGTATATTTTAGGTTAAATTTTGATGTAATTCTTATGACGAAATTTTGGTACATGGTAGGTATTATAAGAATTTTCATAACCCTTATAAGAATTTTTTTAAATTCTTATAATACCTAAAATTTAACCATGGTTTTGGGATGAAATAAGTATATTTTAGGTTAAATTTTTGTTGGGTATAGATAATGTGGATATATTTGGTAGAAATTTGACTAAAATCCAGAAAATATCACCAAAATAAGACAAGATCTGGAAAAAAATTTTCAAAAGAGAAGGAAGAGAGTGATTTTCGAGTATATTTCAAGTAAGATATGGATTTTGGGTAAGACATAACTCTCGAGTAAGACCTTTTTTTTTTCTTTTTTTTTCGCCGTACCTGAAAATCATGCCTTAAAACCATGCCTCGCCGAAAATTATGCCCTAAAGATATTCTAGTTTTCTCTAATACCAAAATTTTCGAGTCAATTCAAATCTCACATGACTTTTACATATAGATTATATTATCCTCATATAATAACAATGTTTGGATTTGTATTCATATTATGATTTATCTCTGTATGGTATCCAGAATCTATAGACAATGTATTCTCACTACAGATTATGAACATGATGTGCTTCTGTATGGCAAATTTGCCCCCACATTCTTCCTTAAAATTTCACCATTTTATCACAACTGGTTCATTTCTGAAGTCTTACTATCTTGTAGCAGCATATGTTTTGAGAATTCTGATATTTGACTAATTGTATGAATTTCCTAATTTGCCTTTGCTTTTCTTACCCTTATATTTTCTGATTGTAAATTTTACTGTGATACTTTCTGTCAGCAATAACATTCAATACAATTTATACAAAGGTTCTGCCCTACTTCGAGAAACTCTGTTTCCTCACTTTTCATTTCTACTTGAACATGATAAGTTGAACGATTTTCCAGCTGGTATCTTTAAAAATATGATTTTACTGCAATTAAACTGCATCTGTTTTGTTGATTCATGTTCTTTTTTCTTTTTTCTGATACCGAATATCTTTGATATGTTTTGGTTGAAGTAGCTTAGTTTCAGTTGAGAAGCTGTTAGATTTGGTACTCCTTGATCAATTCTGAGCAGAAAATTGAATGATAATTTTTATTGTGAATATGTTTATATATTATATTATCTCCTTTAAAATTAATTTTTAAATTAAATATTAATAAATAACTGAATTTTTTAATTTCCAACTTTGTTCAATAGATCAAATTTTCCTTTTCTAATTATGATATATGATATATATCATATAATGTCCAATTTCATATATCTTAACCTTAATCCATAAAAAATGTCAGAATAAAGTAAAATAAAAATTTAGCTTGTCCTTGTAAATGAAGTGAAAAATTTTCTAGAAAAATAATAATTTGGGTCTTGGATCAAATTGCCTCACTTGGAAACAAAGTCATCTTCTCTTCAAGTTAAGCAGCAGATAGGAAATGCTACTTTGTTAGTTGTTACCCAGTTAGCCCATTGCGTTTGGATTGAGTGAATTCTCCCTGTTAATTTGCGTTTTTGTTAGGTGAAATACACATAAAAATTTATTATATCTCAAGATAATTATATTTATATAATTTAACTTTGTGTTTAGAAAAACTTCAAAGGGGTATTCTTAAACAAAACAAAACAAGCAATAAACTTAAAAAATAGAAGGTTAGCTAGAAATGTAATGTAAGAAAGTGAGGGGTAAACATTGCCGACCATAAAATGAAAGAAAACTAATTTAACATTAAATTAAACTTTTTATATTTTTAATTATAAACCGTAGCAAGGCACGTGGATCATAAATAATTAATGATAGATTTAAAAAATTAAAAATTATTTAACACGGGAAATTCATTAATTAGTGAAAAGTCAATATATGGAGATCAAAATGTATATTCTGAGTTTCCAAATCCAACATGAGCTAATAGTTTTCATTTTTTAATTTTTTTAATAATTTGTGTGGTTTCCGTTCCATGAAATCAAACTCTACCTTAATCATTAATTTTTTTCCTTTCCCAGCATAAAGAAAGATCTCTAAAACTTAGTATTGCAATTTACTTAATTATATTTTTGGTAAAATTTACTCTATATATATATATATATATATTTGCCACCCATTGAAGATTTCGTTATATTTTTAAAATATTTAGATTCATACATCAATTTAAATGTTATAAATTTTAAGTTTTTTTTTTCCAATAAATAATATAATTTGTAAAATATAACAAAATTTTATAGTCTTGTTTGAAACTGACACATATATATTCCATGAATATTTGTTAACAAAAAAATATATTTTAATTTTAGAAAGGAAAATTAAAAGCTTCTTTAATTTAAGATTTAAAAATTATTTTAAAATATTATGATAACATTTAAAAATTTAAGGACAAATAATCATTCAAGAGATTGAGAGAGAAAAGCATAAGTAATGTAATAGAAAATTAACATAATAAATATAGGAACTGAAATTTGAAGTATCATCCTTCCACTTGTATATACCTAATTTTTTCATCATGTGGTCATATAACAAGTCAAATTAATCATTTATTAATGTCAACATTTCCTCATTTGTCTTTAAACCGGGAAGCATAGAGAATAATATACCAGTTATCATTATTTGTACCAGTGTTAATTCAATACATATATATATATATATATAATCCAATATTAATTGCGATATGCTGACTATGATCCGATAATAAAATAATCATAAGAAGGAAATTAACTGTGTGACAACTTCGACCTTAATTTAATTTCTCACCACGTTTAATTCCTTATGAACTCTAAAATATTATTTCTCGACGATTTCCTTAAGATTTCACAGCAAATCAATATCAGATAACCACAATCCAAGCAATACAACTCATGGATGGAAAGTTGTCAACCTTTGGATTCACATTGGATCGAAAAGAAACCGTGTGTTAATTAAGTTCTGCATCATCATTCATCATTCTGTTGCTTTTCTATATAAGCACTTGAATCATTAGTACACTTTCTCATCATCTCTCTCAGCTAGCTTAATTAATTAATTTCTTCATCGATTCATCCATGGCGGTCTCTGCAATTTCAGCAATTTCGTTATTCATTCTTTGTCTCTCTTGTATCTCATTTACAAAAGCTCAGAAAGGAGGTTTTAGTGTTGAACTAATCCACCGTGACTCCCCAAAGTCTCCATTTTTCAATCCCGATGAAAATCCTTTTGAACGGATTGTAAATGCTTTACGCCGTTCTTCCAACCGCGTCAAGCTCATTAATCCGAATTTTGCATCTCTGAGTTCAGCTCAAGCTGATATAATCCCCTACGAAGGAGAGTTTCTGATGAAAATATCAATTGGAACTCCGCCGGCTGAGATTCTAGCTGTTGCTGACACAGGAAGCGATCTCATTTGGACTCAATGCAAGCCTTGCCTCTTCTGTTACAAGCAAGATGCTGTTCTCTTAGACCCTTCCAAGTCCTCCAGTTACAAGGATCTTTCTTGCAAGTCAAAGCAATGTGGATCCATGAGGGGAACTTCTTGCTCCTTTCTTGGCATTGGAAAATGCAAATATTCAGTTTCTTACGGGGATAAATCCTACTCATTTGGTAATCTTGCCACTGATACCATTACTCTGGATTCAACAAGCGGCCGGCCTGTCGTTTTTCAGAAAACCATTATCGGCTGTGGACACCACAACGCTGGAACATTTAGTTCCAAAGCAGCTGGGATCGTTGGCCTCGGAGGAGGCAATGTTTCCCTCGTTAGCCAAATGGATCCTTCATTAGGTTCAAAATTCTCATACTGCTTGGTCCATCTATCATCGTCTGCTTCTGTAAATTCAAGCAAAATCAATTTCGGTACCAACGGAGTCGTTTCAGGTTCTGGGGTAGTTTCAACTCCCTTGATTGCAAGAAACCATAAAACCTTCTACTTCCTTACACTTGAAGCAATCAGCGTTGGCAACAAAAGGATAGCAGTTGATAGTTTTTCATTCGGAACTACGGAGGGAAACATTATCATTGATTCGGGCACTACATTGACGTATCTACCGCAAGCTTATAACTCAAAATTGGTCTCAGCAGTATCAAGTTTCATCAATGCAACACCAGTCGCAGCGCCCAAAGATTTGCTTGATCTTTGCTACAAGTTTACTGCATCCGGTTTCAAGTTTCCTGAGATCACGGTTCATTTTAGGGGTGCAGATGTGAAGTTGAATCCTTTGCATACCTTCGTTAGGATTAGTGAAGAACTTTTGTGCTTAACATTTAAAGGAGTTGATGTTGGCCCTGCAATCTACGGTAACTTGATGCAGAAGAATTTCTTGGTTGGATATGACACTCAGAAAAGGACGGTCTCGTTCAAGCCAACCGATTGCACTAAGCAGTAATAATTACTTTGGCAATTAATGATTTCTAAAACGGTTGCATTTATTATTTTTTTTTTTTTTGGAAATCTCAATATGAATTTGATTAAAATTACATTTTTGAATGTGATTGATATGTTTATTTTGTTTTACTTCAAATGTTTTAATATAAATGTTAAATAGTTTTTTATAAGAATGAAAAATTTAAAATTGATATGCGATGTATACATTTTTATTAAGTATTATACATATATTTATATTTTATAAAAAATTTAATTATGTTGACATAATAGTTCATAAATTTAATAATTTTTAATAAATTTATATTATTGTATACGTTAAATAGTGTAACAATCAATGACAAAATAAATAAAAAAATAAATTAGAGATGATAAAAAATAAAAGTATTAGATAAAATTTAAAAATGAAGTGTTAAAAAATAAAATAATAAATTAAAAATATTATTGATAAATAAAATATTTAATTTATTTAAATATTTAATTATTTATATTTAAGTTAAAAATTTTTACTTAATTATATTTAGAACATTTTAAGAAATTTTCATATATAAATTAAAAAATGAATATCTTTTAAACATATAAATAATTTGTAAAAATTAATTATATTATAATTATTTTTTGTGTTAAATTTCTTAATTCATGTGATATACGTATGTCGTCAGATTGATCATTTATTAATTATAACATTCATGTTTAATGTCTGTAAACAGGGAAACAGAGAGAATATTAGTTAAATTAATTCACGGGTTGCATCACTAATGTATATATATTGAAAATGTTGGCATACAACTGTTCTTCAATAAATAAAAAATCACCTCATCTATCTATTTTATTTAATTAAAGACCTCATATTTTTTTTTTTTCGAAAAATGATAGATGTTGACTTATGATCCAATAACAAGATGATTCATTGGAAAAATTCACATTATAGAAGATATAGGCGTTATTTTTTCATGATCATCTCACTATCACTCTTCCTATATATGTACATTTATATATTAGTATTTCCAATATATTTTCGTTTATTAGTCCAGTTCAGGTCATCCCATCTCATTCTAAAATTGATGGGCGATCACCTTACCTTTCTTATAAATTCGTTGGAGGTGATGATCAGTTCATCTCATCTCAATACAATGACCACCTCATCTCATCCCAAGCGTATATATGAGCTCATCTCAACATAAATTCTATAGCCTTTCTTTGTCGTAAAACCAATGAACAGGGAGCATACTTAATCTGAGAATAGGGTTTCAAGTACCGATGATACAATATTACTATTTAAGGCTAAAGGGCTCATCTCTTTCTTAAATAAACTTATATTTTTGTTATCTTTTAGAGATAACTTCATTTCTTTAAACTGAAACTAATGAGGGGTTTCCAACATGTAGTAATTTAAGTGAAAAACATATATATTAATCCTTAATTTATATAGTATTTATATTAATTTGAATAAAAATGTAATTTAAATTAAAAAGCAAGAGGCAAAAAGAAGAAAAATCGGGGTTAATTTAAATGAAAGATAAAACTAGAATTTAGTATTAAAATAAATGACAAAAACAAATTATTAAATAGTTTTGTGTTCAATTATTTCCAAAATACTAATTAATCTTCTCAATTATCGTTCATGTGTAGTAGAATGGACTACGTGCCCGTATTTCATACTTGGACCCATGTGACAATCAACTTAACTACTAACATGAATATTAAAGTCTTGCACGTGAATTCAGAAAAGATGATAATTAAAGTTTAAATATTGTTTGGCCCAATAGACCAATACTGCGACCTGTGGCGGTGCTGACTAGTATTAATTTCTTCCCGTCAATTACTTGAACGTGCCTTCCCCACTTAAAATTTTTATTCTACGAAAAGTTCAAGTCACTACACATTCGACTTATCAATTTCACATATACTAGTCATATATACATATATATGTGAAATTGATAAGTCGAATGTGTAGTGACTTGAACTTTTCGTAGAATAAATATTTCGTAGAATAGGTCCATATATATATATGGATATATGGACCTATTTTGCCTACATAGTGCTTGGTCCATCTGTCATCGTCTGCTTCTGTAAATTCAAGCAAAAGCAATTTCGGTACCAACGGAGTCGTTTCAGGTTCTGGGGTAGTTTCAACTCCCTTGATTGCAAGAAATCCTAAAACCTTCTGCTTCCTTACACTTGAAGCAATCAGCGTTGGCAACAAAAGGATAGCAGTTGATAGTTTTTCATTGGGAACTACAGAGGGAAACATTATCATTGATTCAGGAACTACATTGACGTATTTGTGTCAAGCTTTTAACTCACAATTGGTCTCCGCAGTATCAGGTTTCATCAATGCAACACCCGTCGCAGCGCCTAAAGATTTGCTTTATCTTTGCTACAATTTTACTACATTCGGTTTCAAGTTTCCCGAGATCATGGTTCATTTTACGGGTGCAGATGTGAAGTTGAATCCTTTGCATACCTTCGTTAGGATTAGTGAAGAACTTTTGTGCTTAACATTTAAAGAAGTTGATGATGGCCTTGTAATTAACATTTAAGAACTTTTGTTCTTAACATATCTTGAAGCAGATGAACTTCTTGGTTGGCCATGACACTCAGAAAAAGACGGTCTCGTTTAAGCCAACTGATTGCACTAAGCAGTAACAATTAATGGGGCAATTAATATAATGTTTTCAGTTTTACTACACCTGCATGTTATCTTGTTGATAAAATTCACCCAATTTGCAAAATTTAAAAATATCGTAATTAAATTTTTGTATTAAATGTGTTAATTCATGTGATCTATGTTATTAATTATATTATTCTTGTTTAATGTCTGTAAAAAGGGAGACAGAGAGAATATTACTTAAATTCACGGGTTGCATCATTGTATATATATATATATATCGAAAAAGTTGGCATACAACTGTTCTAATAATAGATCTTTCAATAAGTAAAAAATCACACCATTTATTTATTAAAGGCCTCGTAATATATTTATAGAATTTTTCAAAAATGATAGATATTGACTTGTGATCCAATAATAAGATGATTAATTGGAAATTTGTATGCCAATTTAGATAGACCTCTCTAATCAAGTTTTTGCACGTATATATGTCCAATATATTTTCGTCTATTATAATTATATATTCAAGCTTTAACAGCAAAACGATATCAAATAAATAACCAAAATTCACACAACAATGGAAATAAAATGTTGTCAATCGTTCAATTTACATTATAGAAGAAGATATATAAAGCTACCTAGATGTTGCTTTTTCCATGATCATCTCGCTATCACTCTTCCTATAAATACATATGTGTTGATATTGAAATTCGCAGATTCGATATCACTTAGTAAAAGTTATATTTTTCTCACTTCTTTGCTAGAAAAAAGAAATCACTTTACTATTTATTTTAAAAAAATTATGAATGAATTTACATAAAGAGAATGTAATATAAGTGTTAATTTCCTTACTTTAATAGCATTATAAATTTTGACAGAATTCAGAGTATATATAGCAGAATGCCAGATTATCTCTAATTAGGACTATTAATTTCAATTTCTCTTTCTCATGCAAATTTTATTAAGTTACAATTTTATTAATCTGAACAGACTCACTCATGAAATACCCTATCAAAATCTCTTCTAGGTCGAACTAAATAGAACGTAATAAAACTGATCAAGTCTACTAGCGCGAAACCCACTAACTCCTTGGGCCTCAAATTATCTTCCCAAACAATATTTATATTTATATAATTTAGTGGTGGGTGCGATGCTGACTATCCTTCTTCATCAAGTGCAGGTTGTCTAGATGTGGTACAACAGACCATTATTACTGGCGGGCTGGGGTGGATGCTGCTGACTACTCTTTCTTTCCGTTAACATGACACGAATGATTATTTCAACATATATACCTTCACCACCTAAAATTTAATTTCTCTCTGCGAAAAGTTTGTGTATGCAAGTCACTACCTGTACTACTTATCAATTTCACACACACACATATATGGACCATGTTTGGCTACAAGTGTCAATGAATGTCATAGATATTGATGTTTATGAAGATTCATGAACTTATATATATTGACAAAGGGCTAAAGTTTTCATATTCATAACTGTCAGTTTTGGAATCAAGTGATCCTCCATTGAAGAGGTAGAACCCTAGAAGTCAATGTTTGTAAGACATGCAGCAGTTTATAATATAATAATATAAAATTGTAAGATGATACCATCTTAATCTAAATTCATTTGGATTTCTAAAAAAATCGAACATATGTATAATTGTTATTACGTATGATCTACATATATTATAATTTATATATATTTACTCATCTAAAAATTTATGTGAAGAGAGAATAATGATTGGTGGGATATATAATATCTTTGAATGATGGTATATAATTACATAGGAGGTAAAATAAAGACATGGAATTAAAGCACACACGTACACTTACTTCATATATGATGATGTCATTTTCTCGCGCATTGAATAAGAAGATAAGATCATAGGCAAATTTTGGGCGGTCTTCGTTCTCTTTAACGTCGTATGCCTATTGATATTGCCCTGCATAGATCACCTAGAATATTTTTCTTTGTGTTTCACCACAGATTTCAAAGTTCAATGCAACTTGCAACGATGAGATAATTGTCACTCTCACAAGTGCCTATTGTTGAAGAAATTTCAAGTTACATTTCAATTTCTTGGCGTGTATTGTTTTGGAAGATTCGCTTTCCTTTATCATTTTCTTTCTTCCTTTCCTCCATACATCTTCTCGACCAATCTCTTTGTTTCCTTCCCTATATTATACAAACATAATAATTACTCATTCTGATTCCTCCATCGTCTTTCCTACGGCTAGCTAGCTTTGACCATGGAAGACTTTGTGAATTATCGCTCAGACTTCTGTTTTTCATTTGTAGTCTCTCTCTTCCTTCTTTTTCTGTCCGTTATCTCTTCAACGGAGGCTACACATGAAGGTTTTAGTATTGAACTGATCCATCGTGACTCCCCTAAATCTCCCTTTTACAACCCTAATGAAACTCCCAACCAACGATTGAGGAATGCTTTTCGTCGTTCTATTAATCGTCTCAATAGCTTTGATCCCAACTTTGTCTCTTCAAATACACCCCAAGCTGATATAATCCCCAACGCTGGTAACTATCTTATGACAATATCAATCGGTACCCCGCCTGTTGAGATTCTTGCTGTTGCAGATACAGGAAGTGATCTCATATGGACACAGTGCAGTCCTTGCCCCCAATGTTACGAGCAAGACGCTCCACTTTTTGATCCTGGAATGTCTTCTACATATAAAGATGCTGCTTGCTCCTCAACGCAATGTTCTTCTTTGAGTAAAACCTCTTGCTCTCTGGACGGAATATGCCGGTATGCGGTTTCTTACGGTGATGGTTCTTATTCAAATGGTAATCTTGCTAGCGAAACTGTTACTTTGAGTTCAACAACTGGACAGTCCGTACCTTTCCCTGAAACTATCTTCGGTTGTGGACATGACGATGATGGAAGGTTTAATGGAAAAACAACAGGCATTGTTGGCCTTGGAGGCGGAAGTGTTTCCCTTATAAATCAAATAGGAACTTCAACGGCTGGTAAATTCTCATATTGTTTGGTGCCATTTTTTTCTGAGAATTCAATCTCAAGCAAAATCAATTTCGGGAGCAACGGGATAGTTTCAGGTCCTGGGGTTGTTTCTACTCCCTTGGCTGCGAAAGATCCCAAAACATTGTACTTTCTTACTCTCGAAGCAATCAGTGTAGGGGATAAGAGAATCGTTTTCGGTGGTTCTTCGTTTGGAAATTCAGAGGGTAACATTGTAATTGATTCTGGTACTACGTTGACCTTTTTGCCAGAAGAATTCAACTCACAATTGATGTCAGCAGTGTCCAGTTCTATTAATGCGGAACCCGTTCAGCCCCCTAATCAGAATTTTGATCTTTGTTACGATGCTGGATCAGTTTCTCAAGCTCCCGAAATCACAATACACTTCACTGGCGCAGATGTAAAGTTGAGTAAATCGAACTTTATTCTGAGTGATGGTCAAATTTCTTGTTTCATTTTTACAAGATCAAATGGCCCTGCAATTTATGGTAACGTGATGCAGGCCAACTTCTTGATCGGCTATGACACTGAGAAACAGATAGTCTCCTTTAAACCAACGGATTGCACCAAAGAGTGAAGTGATATTTTGGAAGTGCTTTTAGGTTTATTATATAGGTTGCAGTAATAAACTAATAATTGTCTTCCTATAAATCTATGAATTTCTGCTTTGCTGTTATATGATTTACGCCTTGTTTTAGTCAATATATCCGATATAAGACGTCCATTAACGTAAAAGCGAGATATCATAATTAATTATTATTGTCTTATCTAGAATAATTTGCTCTAACATTGACCAATTTTTACCTAATGAGCACGGTGATCATAACGGACAAACATGATATTCTCTTTCAAACTAAGTTTGTCTTCAATCTCTTACTGAAAAGTTTTGTCTTTTAATATCTCTTACTAGAATACAATATTGAATTCAACGCAATAGGAGAATTTTCCACCTATTGGAGGACCCATTTCGTAACAAGGGAAACATCATCCCCTCCAAGCCAGGTATATACAAGCAGCTTTAGAACTAAATTAAGGTGCCATTACTCTCCTGGTTTTCGGCAAAGCAACAGCTTTATTGCAAATCGAAGGATTTCATTTACAAAATAAAGAAATGATATTATTAATAATTTTACATTATTACAATATAGCAAGTTAATGTTCTGTAAGCATAAACCGAAAACATGACCAGATTACTTCCGGGTGCGAACAGTTGGTTTAAGCGACAGTGTCCTTTTCTGTGTCATAAGTAGCCAATCAAGAAGTTCCTCTGCGTCCAGTTACCGAAGATTGCACCAGCTCCACCAAATCCCTTGAAAGTTAAACACATAATTTTGTGTTGATCTCGACTAAGCCCAACGAAAGTGTTGACAAGTTCCAACTTCACATCTGCAAACCCTAAAAACGAACTGCGACCTCAGGAAACTTGAAATCAGGAGTACATTGTAACAAGCTTCAAGCACTCATTAGGTTCTGCAACAGGTTGCATTGACGAAAATTGACACTGCTGAGACCAATTTTGAGTTAAACGTTCGTGGCAAATATGTCAATGTTGCTCCAGTCTCCAGAATCATGAAAATGTTTCCTTCCGCAGTTCCAAATAAGCTGTCTGCGGCTATTCTCTGGTATCCCAAACTGATTGATTCAAGTGTAAGAATGTAGTGGCCAATGGGGTCTTTTACAATATACGGAGTAGAAATCACCCCTGGACCCGAAACCACTCCATTGGTACCAAAATTGATTTTGCTTTTGCTTGAGCTTGCTGCATCCTAAGACGGTGTTGGAAATGTCACCAAGCAGTATGAGAATTTTCAAACCTATTGATGGACCCATTTCGTTAATAAGGGAAAGTGACGGTATCCAAGGCAAGATTAGCCTCTGAGTAGGATTTATCCTGGTAAGCAACTGAATATGTGCATTTTCCATTGCCGCAACAAGTTCTTCCCTGGAAAGATCCACATTGCTTTGATGTGCAAGAAAGATCTTCTTATGTGGCTGAATTCAAAGGGTTAAAAAGAGGAGCATCTTGCGGGTAACATTGTGAGCAAGGCATGCATTGTGGGTTTAACATTGTGGGTTTAATATAAACCTTTAACCACAACTATATTGAATTGAATACAAAATTTGTTTCGTAACCCAACAGCAATATATTCATGAACCTGTTGTAACATTCTTTACGGAGAAGAGAGATTATTCACCTCAGCTGAAAGTTCAACCTTCCTACAAAATATGCAAAAACAAGGCCACAAATAGATATTTAGTTGCACGAAAATAAAACAGAACAAGTAGAAATACAAAGAAAAAGAAAGCTATCAAAGCAAAAGACGATGGTGGTAAGAGAAAAGGTAAAATCAATTCAAATCATTTCATAAAACTCTCTGTTGAAGCAGGACTTCTCTGCTACTACTTTGTAGGCTAGGAAACCTTTACCTACTGCATGAGAACTGCTCTGCTACCGGGGAAGTCATCTGCAAGCAAACTGGATGAGGTATTCCTATGTTCAGAGAAAATCTACCCCAAAGTTATTAGTGGGGCCTCCAAAGAACTTGCTGCTTGTAGCTTGCAATGTATGCAATAAATAGCCAGCGCTGCAGATGCTACTTTCTTGCGAAGTTTTCTTTTGGATTCTTTAATAGTAACTCTTCAAAACGGAGAACATGGTCAGACAATAATTCATTCAATCTTATACAGAATCTGCCAACAATATTTAGTACAGATTTTCATGTAACTTTTTAGCTGTTCTTTTCCCAGAAGAACAATAATGAGCTTCAGGCTCCTTAAGACTCGCAGCTGCCTCCTCTCCAATTCTAGCCAACATGCGGTCGGTTTTTTCTGCCTGTCTATTAAACTCATTTGTTCTTTGCTCTACATGATCATTAAGAGAAGCAAATCCAGAGAAAATTACAGTTTGTTTTAACTCTTACAACAACTTTAGGTAAAGAGTCGGCTGCCTGGACCTGTTTTTCATGAATGGATGAACAACAATCACTAAATTTAGCAAATGATAAGCTGTAAAAAGCTTGGGTTCATCAAACATCATATACACCACACAAGTTTACAAGTTGTAACATGGCTTGAGATCTAGTATCTACATAACTAGGTAGAAAGAAGTTAACTTAAGAAGGCGAAGAGAAAACTTTCATTTTGACTCACTCTAAAAACTATTTGTAATCCGTTAATGATATCACCCATTTCACCAGCTATGAATTTTTGAAACAAAGTACATGCCATTGCCAGATTCATTGAGAACAGACTGAAGCAGAGGATGTTGAAATCTATCTTCATATTAAACTCACTCAAATTCCAAACCTACTCCCAAATTTAGCTTTTCTATTGTTACTTCATCTTTTCTTTTGTACACTCATAATAGAATAAAATTTCCTATTATTTTCGACAGTTAAATTTTTCCACAACCAAAATGTTTCACAACGTAAGAACTCTTCTTCCCGAACGAATTAAAAATTAAATTTGAAACTGACTTTTGCAGTAACCTCGTAATTTCATTTTTTGATTTTTCCTTCCTATTGTTGCAACTTTATTTTATTCTATACAAACTTTATTGCTAATAAATGCAAAAAGAAGAACTTTCGTATTTTCATTAATTTTATTAAATTATTCTAAATAGTAAATCATATTATAAATAATTAGGGTCATTGCAGATTAATTTAGGTGATTTTTAGCTGCCAATATCAATATTTTAGGTGCCTGTAATCTTTTTTAAAATTGTATCATCCTAGAAATATTTAGAAAACAAAAAGGAATAAACCCAAAATATCCAAAAAAAATAATTATTGATTCCAACTCTAAATAGAAAATAAAACCACAAGAACTTGCCCTTTTTTCTTCTTTGATCTATAACAAAAGAAAATGAAGAGACTTCCCCTTTTTCTTCTCCACACTTTGTCCAAAATGCTCTCCTTTTCTTATTTGGCTTCATTGTCAACTTCTTGTTGGAGAGTTTGCTTACATGCCCTCTTTAAATATTGGAAAAGCATATTTGTCATTCAAAGACAAAAGAGAAATTTCACGTATTTAGAGATAATATCTAGCGGATCAAGAGTTATGATCTCCTACAAAGTGCATTACGGCATATTCGTCTTTTTTCTTATAAAACAACATACGATCTCATCATAGTGAAAACTGTGAGTTTTTTAATCCTTTTGAAGAGTTTTGATGATTTTATAGAATATTTTTCCAACTGTTAACAGCTTTCAACGTTAGCGATGTGGAGTTCTCCTAATGGCTCATTTATTACTTCTCATCCACCCTTATATCTCTTACATTTTACAAGAGGAGTCCCATTTTAGTTCCCTCTTTTTCTTCCTTCTCTAAAATACACTTGATTGCCTCTCAATTCACCGTAACCTTTCATTTGGGCCAGTTGGGCTTTACAATTTGGGCTTGTAAAATTTGTTCACAACATATATGGATTGAAAATATTTCTTTTTAGTCTAGAAATAGCCTTATTCACATATTAAGTTGTTGCTGTTTGATGTATTTGACAAACTTGAGTTAGGCTTATACTGTTCCCCAACCCCCACCCTCTTTCTCTTTTCCATTGTCGTTTCCAATAAATACAATTTAGTGAGAGTTTTTTTTTTTTTTAACTTTTACTTAATACTTAATTAGTTAACGTTTGCTGTATTAGATCATAAGTGATACTAAATCTTTTAATTATTTTAAATATTTTTATGTAATTAATTTATTTAAACCATTATTTATATAAAACTTATAACTTTTTTCTATTATATAGACATATATATGTTTTTTTTTTTTGTGTGTGCTCTCTACCTCTCTGTTACTCACATTCATTATTTTTAATCAAAATATTGATAGTAAAATTTTGTTATAAATCTTTTTAACTTTTATTTTAGTTTAGATTTATGAAAAGTCCTCTCTACTATTCATTATTAATGAATTTAATTGTTATTAATTAAATCTTCAATTATGTTAATGGGGAGGTGGGACCAATTTTCTACCTAACATTTTTTTTAAAAATATTTTAAAATAAAATAAACATATATACTTTCATTTCAAATTAATAATATATATTAAAGCATTAAGACCTGCTCTTACCCATCAAATCCTGTCTCCAAGCGGATGGAATCAGCATCGAGTTCTACCTACTCTATCACTAAAAATTAATTAATTTCAAATTTTAATAGCAATTATAACAAAAGCTTGTTCATTGAAATTGAAACGAACCTTCGTTAGTCCAATTTATATACAAAAGAGTCATCGGGAGCATTATTAAATTCTGATGTTACTGTAGAGACGGCTGCTGTCTAGTATTATTCTTCCAATTTTCAGCGTTAATTCTTCCACTTTCGTTGCTCTGTTTTCTCAATACCCTTCTCTTCTTTCTGACAAATCCTTGTTCCTTTCTTCCAGGAAAATCATGGCTGTTGGAGAGATCTTACTCTCTGCTTTCTTTCAGGTGTTGTTTGACAGATTGGCTTCCCGTGAGTTTCTCAACTTCGTACGTCAACTTGCAGGCGGATTTGATTCTGAGCTCAAGATCTGGGAACAGAAATTGGAGATGATTCAGGCTGTTCTGGATGACGCGGAGGAGAAGCAACTGACGGACAAAGCTGTGAAACTATGGCTTGAAGATGTGCAAGACTTGGCTTACGATGCCGAGGACATACTTGATGAGTTTGCTGCCGAAGCTTTGAAGCGCAAAGGTCAGAAACACCTCATGCATTCAGTTTTCAATTTTTTCAATCTTAAGTTCACTGCAAGTATGCGGTCGAAGATAGAAGATATCGGTAGCCGTTTGGAACATCTCTCCAAACAAAAAATGGAGCTTGGGTTGCAATTGACTTCTGGAGGAGCTTCATTATCATCATCGACTGATGTACCGCGAAGGCCAGCCAGTTCAAGTGTGCCAACAGACCGTGTTTTGTATGGGAGAGATGAAGATAAGGCCAACATTCTCAAATTGGTGTTAAGCGATGGACCGAATGATAGCAACTTTCTTGTAATACCAATCGTTGGCATGGCGGGGATTGGGAAAACAACTCTTGCTCGCGAGGTTTACAATGACAAGGCTGTTGATGATTTTAAGTTCGACATCAAAGCTTGGGTTTGTGTCTCCGATGACTTTGATCTTTTAAGAATTTCAAAAGCACTACTCGAGTCAATCAAACACGAAATCTGTCATTTCACCACTTTAAATGAAGTGCAAGTTCAATTGAGGGAGGCTGTGAATGGGAAAAAGTTCTTGCTAGTCTTAGATGATGTTTGGAACAAGAATTACAGCAAGTGGGAAGACCTGAAAGCTCCATTATTGAACGTTGCGCCAAAAAGTAAGATCATTGTGACAACACGCAATTCTGATGTTGCATTGCTTATGGGACGGAATGAACCTTATGATCTAAAGCATCTTTCAGATGAAGATTGTTGGTCTATGTTTCTTAAGCACGCATTTGAAGGTGCAGCTAATAATGCACATCAAATTTCAGAATTTCGGGATAAGATTGTTCGAAAATGCGGTGGCTTACCCTTGGCAGCAAAGACCCTTGGTGGTCTTTTGCTTATGTAATAAGAGAGATGTTGATGCTTGGGATTCCATATTGAACAGCAATGTATTGGATTCTTCTGAGGAAAATGATATCCTACCGGTTTTGAAATTGAGTTATCATTATCTTCCTTCACATTTGAAGAGATGTTTCGCTTATTGTGCAATTTTTCCTAAAGATTACGATTTCACAAAGAAGAAAGTTGTTCTTTTGTGGATGGCTGAAGGTCTGATTCAACGACCAAGAGACGATAAGCAACTTGAAGAATGGGGCAGTGACTGTTTTGATGATCTGGTGTCAAGATCAATTTTTCAGCAATCAAATAATGATAGTTCTAAATTTATGATGCACGACCTTGTCCTCGATCTGGCTCAACTGATTTCCATAGAAAACGTTTTCAGGTTAGATATGAACAATAAGCTATCAAGAAAATTTCAACGGGTTCGTCATTCTTCTTACGCTCGTGATTTGCTTGAAGCTCGAGAAAAGTTCGAGATTTTTCGTAAATTTGAATCTCTGAGGACATTCTTACCTATACATACAAGAGGAGGTCATACTTCCAGTAATATAAGTATTTCAACTCTATATACTTTGTTACCGAAGTTCAAAATGCTGAGGGTTCTATCTTTGCAAGGATACAGGATCCGTGAGTTACCTTTTTCATTGAAAGATTTTAGTCTTTTAAGGTATCTCAACCTTGCTAGCACAAACATTAGAAATTTACCCAGGGCTACCTGCTCACTCTTGAACTTGCAAATTTTGATATTAAGAAATTGCTATCGTCTCATAAAGTTGCCACCAAAATTGAGGAACTTGATTAGTTTACATTTTCTTGATATAGAAGGAGCAATCTTACTGAAAGAGATGCCGTCCGGAATGGACAAGTTAAAGAATCTCCGAACTTTGTCAAATTTTATTGTGGGCAAGGGTAAAATGATATCTCCATTGAAAGATTTGAAGAATTTAAATCTTCTTAGTGGGGGACTTTGTATTTCGGGATTAGAGAATTTGAGCAATTCACAAGATGCAAGAGAAGCTCTCTTATGCGAGAAGCAGAATCTGGAAGCATTGTCGTTACAATGGGGGGCTCAGTTCGGCGACTCACGAGACGAGACAGGAGAAGAAAATGTACTTGACATGTTGCAGCCTCATAGAAGTATAAAAAGGCTCACAATAAGATATTATGGTGGCATAAGATTTCCATTTTGGATAGGACATCAATCTTTCTCCAAGATGGAGGTTGTTAGATTAGAAAATTGCAATAATTGCAAATCTTTGCCTTCACTGGGTTTATTGGGTTCACTCAAACATCTCACCATCAGAGGATTCAGGAGACTGAAAAGCATCAATTCTGAGTTTTGCGGGGACGGTTGTTCAAAACCTTTTCGATCATTAGAGACTCTACGTCTTGAGAATTTGGCAGAATTGGAGTATTGGAACCCCAATGTCAAGGAAAATGAGATCGTTGAAATGTTTTCCTGCCTCCGTGAACTTTCCGTTGAGTGGTGTCCAAAGCTCTCTGGAAAGTTGCCCGAGCTTCTTACTTCATTGGAGAAACTTGTTGTTTGTGAATGTGCAGAATTGGTAGTTCCTATCTCAACCTTTCCTTTGCTCTGCAAATTAGAAATTTTTAAATGCAAAGGAATGGTATGTAGCACTACTCTAGTTGACTCTAAGTCTATTAAGAGTGTGAATATTTCAAGTAGTGCACTATACTTAGAAGGATGCAAAGGGATGTTATACAGCAGCACTCCAACTGAGTTGTTGAAGTTTGTGACTATTTCAAATATGTTTGAGTATGGAAAGTATTTGACGCAAGGGCTTCAGACAGTAGAAACTTTGGCGATTGGCTGTCATGATTTATCGAATGCGCAGGGGCTACATATTTCAGCCTATACTGATGACGAGTTATCAATTGAAGAAGATTGCATAAGTCTTGTTTCATTCCCCTGGGTAAATTTTCTTCCCAGTAATCTGCGGTATCTTAAGATACAAGATAGCAGAGCTTTAAGATCCTTACCTGAGGAAATGACGGGTAACAGTTCACAGCTGGAAAGGTTGTACATTTGCGGTTGTGATTCTTTAACATTCGTTGCAAAAAGCATGCTACCTTCGTCTCTTAAAAGTCTTGATATACGCCATTGTAGCAATTTGTTGCGTTTAGTGGATGATGAAAAGGATTCTTCTTCTTCATCTTCATCAGCGAGAATTCAGTCTCTTGAAAGCCTCGAGATAAGTAACTGCCCAAAGTTAGGGTCATTGCCGGATGTCTTGCACAGTCTTAACTGTTTGCAGGGCATCTATTTACGGGGTTGCTCAAGTCTTGTTTGCTTTCCAGAAAGAGGGCTTCCCAGCACTATCTCCAATGTTTCAATTATCAATTGTGAGAGTCTTAAAGCCTTGCACACCGACATACACAAACTCAACTCTCTTCGATATTTAACAATAACGAAATGTCCAAGTATTACATCATTTCCAGAAGAAGGTTTTCTCAACAGCCTAACAGCACTTGATATCGGAAATCTGAAACTCTATGAGGCGGTGATCCAGTGGGGGATGCACAGGCTTACTTCTCTTAGAAGCCTTTTAATTGAAGGATGTGATAACAATGCAGAGTCCTTTCCAGAGGAGCAGACTGGAATGATGTTGCCCTCCTCTCTAACTTATTTGAGAATTCGTGGATTCCAAAATTTGAAATTCCTGTTTTCAACGGGTTTTCAAAACCTCACCTCTCTTCAAATTTTAGGGATCCATGATTGCCCAAAGCTGAAATCATTTCCGGACTGGGGCCTTCCATCCTCTGTTCGAGCATTATCAATTGTTGGTTGTCCATTGCTGAAAAAAAATTGCAAAAGGGATAAGGGAACAGAATGGTCCAAGATATCTCACATCCCTATCGTGAAGATAGATCGCAAATCCATCTTCGGTCCATAGGAGGAAGAATGAGCTCTATTCCATCTCCAACAAATACTAAGAAAATAATCAGGTTTGTTGATATTTATTTATTGATTCTAGCTGCATCCAGTTTTTATAAATTAGTGATCTCTTTATATACCCTTAATTAAATTAAAAATACCACTAATTAACTAATTTTTTCCCATTTTGAGTTATCAGATACGATGTGAAAGCAAATTTGCTGGGACAAAAAAGGTACCCAAATTCGTTGAAGTAATTAGTGTATTTTTGGCTGATTAATACCTACCATTTGAAGTTTGATTCATTACTTTTTTTTTTTTTTGAAAAAAAATGTTGTTTAGATAGCAGACAGATGGATACAGAATTTAAGCCATATATTTATTCGAATCATTTTTTATTAAATCAATTTATTCTATATTTTAATTCACAGATAGGCAGTCGATAGTTTGGATCCTACCACCTCGAGTATGGCATTTTTCTGCAATACCCAAGTTTTCATCTCTGTTATGTCCTGAGGTTATCAGCTTTCTCAACTGCTTTCTTCTTGTTGTCATATACGAGTGAAAAAGGTAGCCAGATGATCAATTGTGATGTTTGTTTTTCCTTTTGTTTCCAGATGATCAATTCAATTTGTTAGTGAATTAATGGATTTTTCACCAGGCAAATAAGACTAATGTATGAATTAACTTCTTGCCCTCCTGTAAATTTTTGAATTTTTGAATTGCTAAATTTTCATTGTGATTAAATTGTTAATATTTCTGGTTAATCCTGAATTGTTAGTTTGTACTGAGGGTTCAGGGATTTCAATTTTTAGTGCTTTTGGTTACACACCAAGCTGGTGGGAATTTTCTGATTAAGAACTGGCAGGTAAAGTCAACAACTTAAAATCTACTTGTATCCTGGCTTCCGGTTGCAATTCCCAAAACAATTTTGTTTTGTCAAAGTTATAAGTTTATTGTGTGTTCTCTTCATTGTTTAAGGGAAGAAATGCGGAGAGCAAAACTGGGATATCAGCAAGTCAATCAAGAGTTCATAGCACCAAAGAAGGGGAAGGGAAATCAAAAGTGGCCCATGTACCTGGAAAAAAATGTAGATCCTCGGCAAATACATCTTCTAAAAGAAAATGGTACACTTGCTGAGGTAAGAAAGTCCATGAATATACATTTGAAAAGCCTTAACACCCCAGAGCCTTGGATGCTTGACAAACTTGGTTGTGCAATCTGCTCTGTGGCCTTTTGAGTTTAAAATCGTATTTGGCCCTTTCCTATCCTTTCATTGCCGTGTACTTTTCGGTGCTTTATAATCATATGAATGAGTTATGCCGAGGTATGGTTCTTTCACTGAAGAATTGCTGAGAAGAGAACAGTTCAAATTGCTGGAGATGTGCATAAACCATACCCTTGCCTTTGGTAGCAATTAGCATATCTAATTAGTATGGATATATAATTGTTCAATCTGTTGTTTAGGTTGCAGATTATTGTGATTCATTAATTCCATGTATGCTAAAGTTGCTTGCGTTTCTTTGCAGATGATGGATTCATTTGTTGTTGAAGTGGAGTGAAAGTATATTTACCTTTTATTGTCCACCTTGCATGTCTCTGAACGGAATTAAAAGCAGAGAGCTGGAAGGCCATAAGATGTTCCATTTTCTGAGAAAAGTGAAAGGGTAAAAATTAATCTTTTTATGTTTCCCAACAGCATTTTGTTCTTCCTAGGGTAACATTTCATCCTAGTTTGTCTTCGTTCTGTAGATTATGAATGCCAGGAAGAGCCATTCCATTTCATATTAATTTACTGGTTCAGAATTTGGGGGAAGCCAGCTTCTGAAAATGGTACACAGTCCTTTCCAATCCTTTCCTTTCATTGTCTAGTACTTTTTTTCAGAATGTTTGTATTAGTTATGTCAAACATAAGTAAGTTGTCTTGTTAATTGTTATAAAGGCAAGGAATGCTGAGAGCACGCAAAATCCAGGGTTCGCAGCTCGGAGCAAGAAAGAAGAGTAAAAAGTTTGCTGATTGGAAGTAACCCACGTTCTGAAAAAGCATAGATCCACGGGAAATGCATCTTCAGAAAAACAAATTTTGAAAAGGAATGCAGAAAAATTGACACATTTGTTGAGGTAAAATAAATTGATTGATCCTCACTCGTTAACTTGAATTCATTGATTAATTTCCTGAAAGATAAACTTAAGAAATTTATAGTTTGTTAGTAGTTGCAGTATCCGATACACTTTTTATTGTAATTTGTTCAATCTACAGTATCATTTATTGTTAACTGTTGTGTTGAGAATCTGGGAGAACCCTCCAATACAGCATGTTCAGATGGTTAATATCCTGGACGAGAGAACTGGAAGCTTGACAAGCATGGAGGAGCATTTGCTTCTGAGCCTTTCAATCCAGGGAGTGGTAGCCATTGATGATTATCCTGCAAAACATGTCAAAGCCTGCCTGGTTATACTGTAAAATCATTGCAAGTTTCTGAGGCAGCAAAATTTAATTTGTCAATATGCAAAGCTACAGAAGTAACCTGCAGACTAGCTAATTCCCTTGAACAAATGACACCAAAATCTGTTTGTACATTCGTTTAACCAGACATTCTGATGCAAATGACACCATCAGGCTGCAGTTAGAGATTAATGAGATTTCCCATTTCATCAGATATGAATCTTTGAAACAGAATACATGCCATTGACGGATTCGTCGAGAACAGAGCGATGCAGAGCAGAGGATGTTGTCATGAACACATATCTACTTCTTTATTATCATAAAGACATTAATATTTGATTTAAGCATATACTACAGTCAAGTGCTTTGATTTATTCATTTATTTTATTTCCCATTTGCTGCATGCGAATTTATGATACGGGCTAAGGTGCCCTTGGTGTAATTAATGTTGAATAGAGTACTGTGATTTTTATTTTTAAATTATATATAATACGTATCATTTTGGTTAATTTTTATTAATGTTGATAATACATAATTATTTCCAACAAAAGAAAAATGTTTTGGTTCCTCAGCATTTATATATAATTTTTTTTTTTTTAAAATTTTTCCTATAGGTATGGTGGTAGTCAAGTATAATACATTAAAATTATTGATTATAAACTTGTGAAAAAGGGTTAAATAATATAGTTATATTATTGTTATTAGTGTGTGTTTATTTTGAAATAAATATTATTGATTATTCGTTTTTAAGTTTTAATTTTATCCATATTATATTGTGAAGCATAAATTGATGATTTATTAGACTCATAAAAATTATGTTGTACCTACTATGCGCGAAGGAAACAGTAAACGATTGTGTCCGTTGGTAATATCTTTCTCACAAATTGAAACGATTGTAACCAATTTCCCGCTACCTTACGGGTTTAAATTGAACCGGACCGGGATTACAAAATACTCCAGGTTTAGCAAACATCATGGACAAACATTGATGCAAGATACAAAAGTAAGAGTAAAATAAATTAAAAATTTTAATTTTAGTATTATTATAATTTCTTATTTTAATTAATTATTTTTATTTAATTTTACTATTTAAGTAGAATTTTAATTTATTATTTTAATTTTAATTAAATTTTTTATTCATGAGAATTTTTTATTATCTTAGATTTAGGATATATATATATACTAATATAAATAACTCTTGTTATTTATTAGTTTGAAATTAATTTATTCAATCAATAATATTTTCTTTAGTTATTTTTATTTATCTTTTACTTGACGGATTTCTTATTTTTGAATTTTCAAGACGTACGTTAGAAAAACATTAAATATTGTGTCCGCACTGCCAACCGCCGCCTCCTGCCTCCGCGCGCCTCCTTCCTCCATATGCTGCCATTCATCTACTACTGACCAACCATCTGAGACCACCACTAGATGTAGAAGAAGCCGGCAACCAAGCCCGACTAGAGTCATTGCCGTTCAGCCCCCGAAAAGCACCGCGATAAGCCTTGAAGTTTCTATCGCTACTGTCAATGTTGACCGCAATCCGTTGTGCGTTTTTTGACACTGCCACCACCAATCTACTCAGCAACTTTCACTCTTTCATCCCAGACACACTCCACTGTTGATCATTGCCCCTTCATTGAGATCGCACTTCGAACTGTAAAGTCACCAATACTTTGTTTCAAATTTTTTAATAAGACTACAGCGATCCATGCAAATTCGAGACTACTGTCGAGATCCTCACCATCAAATCTTTTAGATCTGACTAATTCTTGATTTTTTCCAGTCATCTTTGCAAGAAACTTTTTAATTTATTGACAATTTTACCCTTCTTTTAGCTTTTGAAATTTTCAAAAAAAGAGTGGAGAGAAAACAAAAAATTAGTTTCGATTATTGTGAACGATGGGTATTCAACAACTTTTTAATGATCTTCCATATTTTGATAGAATTGTTTACAATCCTGAGGATGTCTTTCGTTGCATTTTTATGATTGGAGATTTTTTTTTGATAATATTTTAGAAGAAAAAGATCACGTTTGTTATGCATTGTATAAGTTAAATGGATTTGCATCTATATGGTGGAGACAATTATAGGCAAAATGACTTCAGTAAGGAAAAGGCAAACATTGTCTTTCGTATTATATGAAAAAAAAGTTGCAAAAATTCCTCATCCCTAATATTAGGCTGAAATGTTGTTGGATTAATTTGAGAATTGTTAATCAGGTCAAAGATTTGTTGAGGAATATGTTTGTGAAATTCAAGGATTTTTTGTTCGTCTTAACTACCCTAAATTAGACAACTGATTGCTTGAAAGATTTTTAAAAGAATATAGATATAAGAAAACAAGTTTCTTTTAAATCCATCCATGATTTCCATACTATAGTTAAGATGGCTTATAGTTTCACGAGTTGAGTTAATGATTAAAAGGAAAATATCAAGGTCAAGATCAAGATAGAAAAAAGTAATCATCCATTGCGTCAACAAAATAACTCCATTATGGAAGAAAAACTTGCTTCCATTGATGAGGTAGATATGGTACAAGAAGATTCCAACGAAATTAAAGGTGACACAAATACTAAACAATTTATTCTTGAAAATGTTTTACCAATTGAAGTTGAAGCTGAACAAATTATTTTTAGAAATAAGATGATTGATATAGTTTTACCTATTCAAGCGAAGGAAAACAATGTTGTTATTGAAGATAGTCAAGTTGAAAAGATGGAGATAATTGAAATTCAAATTAAGCCAGATCTAAAGACTATACAAAGAAAGTTTACTAAGGTTCTTTCATGCAAAAATCAAATTCCTTGTAGTTCCATACTTTGATTGAAGGGTTCTTTTACTACAAATTAATTTGCTCTTTTACTACAAGTTTCATCCTGAGCTCGCCCTGAAAAATTTCAACCATTTTTAACTTCAGAATAAAGTTAATAAGATTGAGGTAAAGCTCCATTTCTTGAAGGTGGTGTACATAAAAAATATGAAAATCATCTGTCTAGAAGTCAGATAATATTGTGTGTCAATGAGTAACAAATAAAGAAGATGAGTTTTGGGGTCTGTCTTCCATTTTCTTGAAGGTGGCATACACAAACAATACAAATCATGCTAGGAGCAAAAATGAATTTTATTAACTTAGAGATAGGGTGATAAATTAAGATGTGATTTGCGGTTTCTGACCATGTCTTCTTTCATAAAGAGAAAGATATGGGAATGGGTTGTTATTTTTTTTTAATCTTATGTATTGGTCTGCCTTTCCTTGAATGTCACATAGTCCTTTTGCTCACTAAATTTGGAGGAAGGATATTATGAGTCAAGCTTCAATTAAGTGCATTGCATATGTTGAAGTGTAATTTATTTTCAACACTTAACTGTAAAATTTGAAATGTAAAACATTTAGAAGTCAGTGGTGGTCGGTAAAGAAAAATCGATGACCTCCATATATAAGGGTTTACTTCAAATGCAACATTTCAAATTTGTAATTTTTTTTTTTGGCCCTTAAATGGGTTATAAGTAGAAAGGTTTCTCTCATTTGTAATTGCATCACAGATAACTTGAGAGAGAATAAAGAGAGAGAGAACCAAAATCTGAGGAGAAAGATACGAGTTAGAGGTTGATTTAAGGTTGAAGACAAAATATTTTACATTCAAGTCCCCAACTATATAAGATTTACAATGTTGCTTAAAGTTTTTGTAAGTTTACACTTGAACCTATTTAGGTTTGTGGGTATTTACAAGTTATACCAAAATTTTATATTTTCTTTCAATTTAATCGTAGTGGATTATTTAAAGTGCAGGAGGACGTAGTTAATATTTACTAAATCTCGTTAAATTTTTATGTCCTTTATTTTATGTTATTGTATGTTTGTCAATTTTGCCATTGTTTAGATTTTTCAATTATTATATTTTATAAGATTTGTATTTTAGAATTATTAGGTCTTTAAAATATCTCAACAGTATGTTATGCAATTATCTTGAGTGTGGTCTGCGTACAATAGTTGTTCTCTTATTGATCCCCATTTGTTCTACTTGAAGTTTATTGTAATATAGGGTTGATGCTCTCTAGAAGGCCAAGACATGCCAATCAAAAGTTTGAATACATGCATCAGTTATATAAAATTGTACTTAACTATTATTTGAAAGAAAACTTAAAATTAGTTTATTCCTACTTTTACATTTCAAAGGTGTGGAAGCTATGAAGTTCGAACTAAAATACATTGTCTTATTGGTGATCTTGTGGACATTTAGTTGCATTCTTCTACAGCACTGATGAGTAGGTAACAAAGGACATACAACTAATAGGTTCTATTGCAGAGAAACGAGCCCTTCGCTAATCTATTTGGTTTTCTTGTTCATATTCCTCGTAGTCCTCTTAGAACCTGTTTGAGATTGCGGTGAGAAGCATTAAAAGTGATTTTTAACTGTCAAAATCAATTTTAAGTGTTTAGTAAATTTTTTTTTTCAATTACTTTTATCCAAAATATGTTATCCTACAGCAGATTTTGAAAAGTAGATATTTTATTTTAAAAGTTTATTTTATCCATACCTATAATTTCCTTTATATCCCACTTAAATTATATAAACCCAAAATTACCCTTAATAAAATTTAAGTATTTAAATCATTTATTTTTTTTTCTTTCATGTAAATTCTATTCTTTATTTTCTTTTACGTAAACTTTATTATTTCAAAATATAATTTTTTTTACTTCAAGCATTGTTCAAGTACTGTTGCCCCACAACTATCAGCAAGGTCAGTGTTTTATTACCTGTTGATTTATTTTAATGTTCTTTGATTTGTTTTAATGCTTTCCTAATTTTTGTACTGTTTATTTGAATTTTTTTTTTAAGTAAGTTCTATTACTAGAAAAGAGGTGAAAGTGGTTAAAAAAACTCATGCCTAATATTTTTTTTAAATGCTTCACTGAAATAGTCACAAAAGACGAAATAAAGAGAGTATTTATTTAACATAATTGATGAAATAAACCCCAATAAAAGTTGAAAATTTTGACAAGTGTGTATTCACGTACTCTATATAAAAGTTCACTGCAATTATTGTCTTTTCTTTAATTAATTTGTGATCCGTTTAATAGAAAAAGTTCTATACTCAGGTTTATTGTTTTGATTTTCTAATATTACCCATTGAATCAAACCTATTTAGGGCTAATTTTCTGCATTATTCATTTTGTAATTAATAAGGTTATAACATTAAGTAGGCAACAATTAAGATATATGAAAAATTACAAATTCATATGTTTATGGAAATATATATATATATATATATATATATAAAAGAAAGATTGCCCAATAAAGACAAAAGTTAGTATTTTTATATGTACTAGTTTATTAAATTGATGTTGATGGTAAGTGTGATTATTTCATCTTCCATGGAGACACTAATACAGCACGAAAAAGTTTTTTTGAGTTAGCTTATCAAATGTGAGATTTTGCAATGATTTTTAAAAGGGCTTTTTTAAGGCATTGGCTAATTGTTCTTCTTAAAGCAAAATAAATGAATTATAATTTTTCATGATCATCTCACTATCACTCTTCCTATATGTATACATATATATATGTTAATATTTTCAATATATTTTCGTCTATTAGTTCAATTTAGGTCATCCCATCTCATCCTAAAATTGATGGGCGATCACTTTATCTCTCTTATAAATTCATTGGAGGTGATGATTAGTTCATCTCATCTCAATACAATAACGACCTCATCTCATTCCAACCGTATATATGAACTCATCTCAACATAGATTCTATAGTCTTTTTTTATCGTAAAACTAATGAACAGGGAGCATACTTAATCCGAGAATAGGGTTTCAAGTATTGATGATACAGTATTACTATTTAAGACTAAAGGGCTCATCTCTTTCTTAAATAAACTTATATTTTTGTTATCATTTTAGGGATAACTTCATTTCTTTAAACTGAAACTAATGAGGGGTTTCCAACATGGAGTAATTTAAGTGAAAAACATATATATTAATCCTTAATTTATATAGTACTTATATTAATTTGAAAAAAAAATGTAAGCTAAATGAAAGAGCGAGAGGGGAAAAAAAAAAAAATCAGGGTTAATTTAAATGAAAAATAAAACTAGAATTTAGTATTAAAATAAATGACAAAAACAAATTATTAAATAGTTTTGTGTTCAATTATTTCCAAAATACTAGTTAATCTTCTCAATTATGGTTCATGTGTAGTAGAATGGACCGCATGCCCGTATTTCATACTTGGACCCATGTGACAATCAACTTAACTACTACTAAAATGAATATTAAAGTCTTACACGTGAATTCACAAAAAGATGATAATTAAAAGTTTAAATATTGTTTGGTCAAATAGACCATTACTGGCGGCCTGGGGTGGTGCTGACTTGTCTTAATTTCTTCCCGTCAATTTCTTGAACATACCTTCCCCCCTTAAAATTTTTTATTCTACGAAAAGTTCAAGTCACTACACATGCGACTTATCAATTTCACACACACACACACATATATACATGGACCAATTTCGCCTACATGTCTCAGTGCCTCCGATGTATATGTTTATGCAGAATCCTATACTTATATATGTTAATAAAGGGCTAAAGTTTTCATATTAATGTCAAGTTTTAAGATCAAGTGATCCACCGTTGAAGAGGTAGAACCCTAGAAGTAGTTTCCATACCACTTTTTTTTTTTTCTGGAAGTATGTAAGACAGTTTGATGCAATAATATAAATTAAGGTAGTACCCCCTTAATCTAAATGTATTTGAACTTTTCTAAAAAAATGGAACACATATATAATTAGTATTACATATGTATGATCTAAATATATTATTTTATTTATTAATAAGTAATGGCTAATATATATTTACTCATTCAAAAATTTATATTAAGAGAGAATAATGATTGGTGGGATATATAATATCTTTGTTTGATGGTATATATAATTACGCAGGAGCTGAGGTGTTCTATATTTTCTTCGGAGGATGATACATAAAGACATGCAGAGCACCTACGTCTCTTACTTCACATACGATGATGTCATTTTCTTACGCATGTAATGCAATAAGAAGATAAGATGGGCAAATTTTGTGCTGTCTTTGACCTCTTTACCGTTGTATTTCCTATTGATATTGCCCTGCATCGATCACCTCGTATATTTTTCTCTCTGTTTCACCACAGATTTCAAAGTTCAATGCAACTGGCAACGATGAGATAATTGTCACTCTCACAATTGCCTATTGTTGTAGATATTTTAAGTTACATTTCAATTTCTTGGCGTGTATTGTTTTGGAAGATTGGCTTTCCTTTATTATTTTCTTTCTTCCTTTCCTTTATCCACTTTCTGGACCAATCCCTTTGGTTCCTTCCCTATATTATCATGTAAACATAATAATTACTCATTCTGATTCCTCCATCGTCTCTCTTACAGCTAGCTATCTTTGACCATGGAAGAGTTTGTGAACTATCCCTCAGCCTTCTGTTTTTCATTTGTAGTCTCCCTCTTCTTTCTTTGTCTGTCCGTTATCGCTTCAACGGAGGCTGCACATGGAGGTTTTAGTATTGAACTGATCCATCGTGACTCCCCTAAATCTCCCTTTTACAACCCTAATGAAACTCCCAACCAACGATTGAGGAATGCTTTTCGTCGTTCTATTAATCGTCTCAATACCTTTGATCCCACCTTTGCCTCTTCAAATACACCACAAGCTGATATAATCCCCAACGCTGGTAGCTATCTTATGAAAATATCAATTGGTACCCCGCCTGTTGAGATTCTTGCTGTTGCAGATACAGGAAGTGATCTCATATGGACACAGTGCAGTCCTTGCCCGCAATGTTACGAGCAAGACGCTCTACTTTTTGATCCTGAATGTCTTCTACGTATAAAGATACTCCTTGCTCCTCAACGCAATGTTCTTCTTTGAGGAAAACCTCTTGCTCTCAGGACGGAATATGCCGGTATGCGGTTTCTTACGGTGATAGTTCTTATTCAAATGGTAATCTTGCTACCGAAACTGTTACTTTGAGTTCAACAACTGGACAGTCCGTACCTTTCCCTGAAACTATCTTCGGTTGTGGACATGACGATGATGGAAAGTTTAATGGAAAAACAACAGGCATTGTTGGCCTTGGAGGCGGAAGTGTTTCCCTTATAAATCAAATAGGAACTTCAACGGCTGGTAAATTCTCACATTGTTTGGTGCCATTATTTTCTGAGAATTCAATCTCAAGCAAAATCAATTTCGGAAGCAACGGGATAGTTTCAGGATCTGGGGTTGTTTCTACTCCCGTGGCTGCAAAATTCCCGAAACATTCTACTTTCTTACTCTCGAAGCAATCAGTGTAGGGGATAAGAGAATCGTTTTCGGTGGTTCTTCGTTTGGAAATTCAGAGGGTAACATTGTAATTGATTCTGGTACTACATTGACCTTTTTGCCAGAAGAATTCAACTCACAATTGCTGTCAGCAGTGTCCAGTTCTATTAATGCAGAACCCGTTCAGCCCCCTAATCAGAATTTTGATCTTTGTTACGATGCTGGATCAGTTTCTCAAGCTCCCGAAATCACAATACATTTCACTGGCGCAGATGTAAAGTTGAGTAAATTGAACTTTATTTTGAGTGATGGTCAAATTTCTTGTTTCATTTTTACAGGATCACATGGCCCTGCAATTTATGGTAACGTGATGCAGGCCAACTTCTTGATCGGCTATGACACTGAGCAACAGATAGTCTCCTTTAAACCAACGGATTGCACCGAAGAGTGAAGTGATATTTTGGAAGTGCTTTAAGGTTTTATTATATAGGTTGCAGTAATAAACTAATAATTGTCTTCCTATATATCTATGAATTTCTGCTTTGCTGTTATATGATTTATGCCTTATTTTTGTCAATATATCTGATATAAGACGTCCATTAATGTACAAACTTGATATCATAATTAATTAGTATTGTCTTATCTAGAATAATTTGCTCTAACGTTGATCAATTTTCACCTAATGAGCACGGTGATCATGACGGACAAACATGATATTCTCTTTCAAACTAAGTTTGTCTTTAATCTCTTACTGAAAAGTTTGCCTTTTAATCTCTCTTACTGGAATACAACATTGAATTCAACGCAATAGGAGAATTTTCTACCTATTGGAGGACCCCTTTCGTAACAAGGGAAACATCATCCCCTCCAAGCCAAGTATATACAAGCAGCTTTATAACTAAATTAAGGTGCCATCACTCTCGCCGTTTTCGGCAAAGCAACAGCTTTATTGCAAATTGAAGGGTTTCATTTACAAATAAAGAAATGATATTATTAATAATTTGACATTATTACAAGATAACAAGTTAAATGTTCTGTAATCATAAACAGAAAACTTTACCAGGTTACTTCTGGGTGCAATCAGTTGGCTTAAACGACGGTGTCCTTTTCTGTGTCATAAGTAGCCAATCAAGAAGTTCCTCTGCATCCAGTTACCGAAGATTGCACCAGCTCCATTAAATCCCTTGAAAGTTAAACACACAATTCTGTATTGATCTCGACTAAGCCCAACGACAGTGATGACAGGTTCCAACTTCACATCTGCACCCCCAAAAATGAACCGCGATCTCAGGAAACTTGAAATCAGCAGTACGTTGGAACAAGCTTCAAGCACTCCATTAGCTTCTGCAACAGGCTGCATTGACGAAAATTGACAATGCTGAGACCAATTTTGAGTTAAACGTTCGCGGCAAATATGTCAATGTTGCTCCAGTCTCCAGAATCATGAAAATTTTTCCCTCCGCAGTTCCGAATAAGCTGTCTGCGGCTATTCTTTGGTTTCCCACACTGATTGATTCAAGTGTAAGAAAGTAGTGGGCAATGGGGCCTTTTACAATATACGGAGTAGAAACCACCCCTGGACCCGAAACCACTCCACTGGTACCAAAATTAATTTTGCTTTTGCTTGAGTTTGGTGCATCATGAGACGGTATTGGAAATGTCACCAAGCAGTATGAGAATTTTCCACCTATTGACGGACACATTTCGTTAATAAGGGAAAGTGACGGTATCCAAGACAAGATTAGCCTCGCAGTAGGATTTATCCTGGTAAGCAACTGAATATGTGCATTTTCGATTGCCGCAACAAGTCTTCCCTGGAAAGATCCACATTGTTTGATGTGCAAGAAAGATCTTCATATGTGGATGAATTCAAAGGGTTAAAAAGAGGAGCATCTTGCGGGTAACATTGTGAGCAAGGCATGCACTGTGGGTTTAACATTGTGGCTTTAATAGAAACCTTTAACCACAACTATATTGAATTGAATACAAAATTTGTTTCACAACCCAACAGCAATATATTCATGAACCTGTTGTAACATTCTTTATGGAGAAGAGAGATCATTCACCTCAGCTGAAAGTTCAACCTTCCTACAAAATATGCAAAAACAAAGCCACAAGTAGATATTTAGTTGCACGAAAATAAAACAGAAAAAATAGAAATACGAAGAAAAAGAAAGCTATCAAAGCAAAAGAAGATGGTGGTAAGAGAAAAGGTACCATCAATTCAAATTAATTCATAAAACTATCTGTTGAACCAGGACTTCTCTGCTACTATTTTTGTAGTTTAGGAAACCTATACCTGCTGCATGAGAACTGCTCTGCTACCACGGAAGTCATCTGCAACCAAACTGGATGAGGTCTTCCTATGTTCAGAGAAAATCTACCCAAAGTTATTAGTGGGGGCTCCAAAGAACTTGCTGCTTTTAGCTTGCAATGTATGCAATAAATAGCCAGCGCTGCAGATGCTACTTTCTTGCAAAATTTTCTTTTGGATTCTTTAATAGTAACTCTTCAAAACGGAGAATATGGTCAGAAAATAATTCATTCAATCTTATACAGAATCTGCCTACAATATTTAGTACAGATTTTCATGTAACAACTTTTTAGCTGTTCTTTTCCCGGAAGAACAATAATGAGCTTCAAGCTCCTTAAGACTGGCAGCTGCCTCCTCTCCAATTCTAGCCAACATGCGGTCTGTTTTTTCTGCCTGTCTGTTAAACTCATTTGTTCTTTGCTCTACTTGATAATTAAGAGAAGCAAATCCAGAGAAAATTACAGTTTGTTTTAACTCTTACAACAACTTAAGTAAAGAGCCGGCTGCCTGGACCTGTTTTTCATGAATGGATGAAAAACAATCACTAAATTTAGCAAATGATAAGCTGTAAAAGGCTTGGATTCATCAAACATCACATACACCACACAAGTTTACAAGTTGTAACATGCCGTGAGTTCTTATTATCTATATAAATAGGTAGAAAGAAGTTAATTTAAGGAGGCGAAGAGAAAACTTTCATTTTGACTCACTCTAAAAACTATTTGTTATCCGTTAATGAGATCACCCATTTCACTAGCTATGAATTTTTGAAACAGAGTAAATGCCATTGCCAGATTCATTGAGAACAGAGTGAAGCAGAGGATGTTGCCATCTATCTTTATATTAAACTCACTCAAATTCCAAACTCACTCTCAAATTTAGCTTTTTTATTGTTACTTCATCTTTCCCTTTGCACACTCATATAATATATAATAAAATTTCCTCGTATTTTCGACAATTAAATTTTTCCATAACCAAAATGTTTCACAATTTAAGAACTTTTCTTCCTCGAACGAATTAAAAAATAAATTTGAAACTTACTTTTGGAGTTACCTCATAATTTCATTTTTTGATTTTTTCTTCCTATTGTTGCAACTTTATTTTCTTTTATACCAACTTTATTGCTAACAAATGCAACAAGAAGAACTTTCTTATTTTGATTAATTTTATTAAATTATTCTAAATAGTAAATCATATCAAAAATAATTTAGGATCCATTTCAGATTAATTTAGGTGATTTTGAGCCGACAAACATCAATATTTTAGGTGCTTGTAATATATTTTTTTAAATTGTATCATCCTAGAAATATTTAGAAAGCAAAAAGAAATAAACTCAAAATTAATCCAAAAAATAATTATTGATTCTAACTCTAAATAGAAAATAAAATCACAAGAACTTTTTTTTTCCTTCTTTGATCCATAATAAATGAAAATGGAGAGACTTTCCTTTTTTTTCCTTCTCCACACTTTGTCCGAAATACACTCCTTTCCTTATTTGGCTTCGTTGTCAACTTCTTATTGGAGAGTTTGCTTACGTGTCCTCTTTAAATATTTGAAGAGTATATTCGTCAAGTGAAATTTCACATATTTAAAAATAATATCTAATTAATTAAGAGGACATAATCTCCATAAAATATACTATAGTACAACTTTTTTTTTTGGGGTTTAGAGAACATGTGATCTCATTGCAGTTAAACTGTGGATTTTCTAATCCTTTTGAAGGGTTTTGATGATTTTATCCATTGTTAGTGACCTAGAGTTCTTGTATGACTCATTTAGTACTTTTCATTCACATTTTGTTATGTGTCCATTTTTAGAATAGTAAACATCTCTTATATTTCAGAAAATGAGGTCCATTTTAGTTACCTCTTTTCCTTCCTTTTCTAAAATACCGCTGGTTGACTTTCAAGTCACCTTAACCCTCAATTGGGCCAGTTGGCTTACCATTTTGGGCTTATAAAATTTTCTCACAGCATATAGGGATTGAAAATATTTCTTTTCAGCGTAGAAATAGTCTCATTCACATATTATGTTATTAAGAGTTGCTGTTTGATATACTTGACAAACTTGAGTTAGGCTTATACTGTTTTTTTTTTTTTTTAACCTCATTCTATTGTCATCTCCAACAAATTCTATTTAGTAAGAGTGTTTATTTTTTACTTTACTTAGTATCTTATTAGTTAACTTTTGTTGTATTAGATAATAAGTGATATTAGATCCTTTAATTATTATAAATATTTTTATGTAATTAATTTATTTAAATCATTATTTATATAAAAGTTTATAACTTTTTCTATTTTATAGACATATAAATGTTTTTTTTTTTTTGGTGTGCTCTCTGCCTCTCTGTTATTCATTATTAAAGAATTTAATTGTTGTTAATTAAATCTTAAGTTGTGTTAATGGTGAGGTGGGAACAATTTTCTACCCAATGTTTATCTTCAAAATATTTTAAATGAAATAAACATAAATACTTCCTTTTCAAATTAATAATATATATTAAAGCATTAAGACCTGCACTTACCCATCAAATAGGATTTGGCTCTCATATTATATTAATCTAAACTTTGCAATTTCTCTCATACCCATCAAATCCTGTCTACTACTCGATGGAGTCAAAATGGAGTTCTACCAACTCTATCATTAAAAATTAATTAATTTCAAATTTTAATAGCAATTATAACAACAGCTTGTTCATTGAAATTGAAACGAACCTTCTTTAGTCCAATTTATATACAAAAGAGTCATCAGGAGCATTATTAAATTCTGATGTTACTGTACAGCCGGCTGCGGGATAGTACTATTCTCCCAATTTTCAGCGTTAATTCCTTGACTTGCATCGCTCTGTTTTCTCAATACCCTTCTCTTCTTTCTGACAAATCCTTGTTCCTTTCTTCTCGGAAAACCATGGCAGTTGGAGAGATCTTACTCTCTGCTTTCTTTCAGGTGTTGTTTGACAGATTGGCTTCCCGTGAGTTTCTCAACTTCATACGTCAACTTCCAGGCGGATTTGATTATGAGCTCAAGATCTGGGAACAGAAATTGAAGATGATTCAGGCTGTGCTGGATGACGCGGAGGAGAAGCAACTGACGGATAAAGCTGTGAAACTATGGCTTGACGATCTGCAAGACTTGGCTTATGATGCTGAGGACATACTTGATGAGTTTGCTACTGAAGCTTTGAAGCGCAAAGGTCAGAAACCCCTCATGCACTCTGCTTTCAATTTTTTCGATGTGAAGTTCACTGCAAGTATGCGGTCAAAGATAAAAGATATTAGTAGCCGTTTGGAACAGCTGTATAAACAAAAATTGGAGCTTGGGTTGCAATTGACTCCTGGAGGAACTTTATCGTCATCATCATCAATTGATGCACTGCGAAGGCCAGCTAGTTCCAGTGTGCCAACAGACCGTGTTTTGTATGGGAGAGATGAAGATAAGGCCAGCATTCTCAAATTGGTGTTAAGCGATGAATCGAATGATGCCAACTTTCTTGTAATACCAATTGTTGGCATGGCAGGAATTGGGAAAACAGCTCTTGCTCGTGAGATCTACAATGACAAGGCTGTTGATGATTTTAAGTTCGACATTAAAGCTTGGGTTTGTGTCTCCGATGACTTTGATCTTTTGACCATTTCAAAGGCACTACTCGAGTCAATCAACTCTACAAACCCCGATTTAAACACTTTAAATGAAGTGCAAGTTCAATTGAGAAAGGCCGTAGATGGGAAAAAAATCCTATTAGTCCTAGATGATGTTTGGAACAAGAACTACAGCAAGTGGGAAGATCTGAAAGCTCCATTACTGAACATTGCACCAAAAAGTAAGATCATTGTGACAACACGTCATTCGGATGTTGCATCGGTAATGAGACAGAATGAACCTTATAATTTAAAGCTTCTTTCGGACGAAGATTGTTGGTCTATGTTTCTCGCGCACGCATTTGAAGGTACAGACAATGACGCAAATGGAATGTCAGAATTTCGAGATAAGATTGTTCGAAAATGTGGTGGCTTACCCTTGGCAGCAAAGACCCTTGGCGGCCTTCTACGCTCTAAGAGAAAGGATGCATGGGATGATGTATTGAACAATAATATATTAAATTTGACAGAAGAAAATGACATTCTCCCTGTGTTAAAATTGAGTTATCACTATCTGCCTTCTCATTTGAAGAGATGTTTCGCTTACTCTGCCGTTTTTCCTAAAGATTATGAATTCGAGAAGGAGGAACTTGTTCTTTTGTGGATGGCCGAAGGTATTATTCAACAACCAAGGGATGATAAGCGACTTGAAGATTGGGGTAGCAACTGTTTTGATGATCTAGTGTCAAGGTCAATTTTTCAACAATCAAGTAATGATACTTCTAAATTTATAATGCATGACCTTATCCATGATCTCGCTCAATTGACTTCCACAGAAACCGTTTTCAGGTTAGATGCAAACAGTAAGCTATCAAGGAATTTTCAAAGAATTCGTCATTCTTCATACGTTCGTAAGTGGGCTGATAACAAAAAAAAGTTCGAGATTTTCCATAAATTTGAAAATGCGAGAACATTCTTACCCCTACTTATAAGAGGAGGAGGATATAGTTTTAGTTATATAACATATAGAGTTACAGCTGATTTGTTGTCAAAGTTCAAAAAGTTGAGGGTTCTATCTTTGCAAGGATACCGAATCACTAAGTTACCTTCTTCATTTAAAGATTTGTGTCTTCTAAGGTATCTCAACCTTGCAGGCACAAACATTAAAAATTTACCCAAGTCTACCAGCTCACTGATGAACTTGCAAATTTTGATATTAAAGAATTGTTTTTTCCTCGTAAAGTTGCCATCAAAAATGAGGAACTTGATCAGCTTGCACTATCTTGATATAGAAGGAGCAATCTTATTGAAAGAGATGCCGTGCGGAATGGACAAGTTAAAGAATCTGCGAATGTTGTCAAATTTTATTGTGAGCAACGGTAAAATGGTATCTCATTTGAAAGATTTGAAGAATTTAAAACTTCTTTGTGGGAAACTTTGTATCTCAGGATTAGAGAATTTGAAAGATTCACAGGATGCAAGAGAAGCTTCTTTATGGGAGAAGCAGAATTTGGAAGCATTGTCGTTACAATGGGGATCTTAGTTTGACAACTCACGAGATGAAACACTAGAAGAAAAGGTACTTGACATGCTGCAGCCTCATGGAAGCATAAAAAGCCTCAAAATAAGATATTATGGTGGCGCAAGATTTCCATTTTGGATAGGAGATCGATCGTTCTCCAAGATGGAGGTTCTCACATTAGAAAGTTGCAATAATTGCCATTCTTTGCCTTCACTAGGTTTTTTGGGTTCACTCAAACTCCTCACCATCAAAGGATTCACGAAATTAAAAAGCATGAATTCTGAATTTTATGGGGAGGACTGTTCAAAACCATTTCAATCATTAGAGACTCTTCGTCTTGAGAATTTGCCAGAATTGGAGTATTGGAACACCAATGTCGAGGAAAACAAGATTTTCGAATTATTTTCCTGCCTCCGTGAACTTTCCATTGTGATGTGTCCTAAGCTCTCTGGAAAGTTGCCCGAGCTTCTACCTTCATTGGAGGAACTTGTTGTTCGTGAATGTGCAGAATTGGTAGTTCCTATCTCAAGCTTTCCATTGCTCTGCAAACTAGAAATTGTTAAATGCAAAGGAATGGTGTGTAGCAGCTCTGTAGTTGACTCTAAGTCGATGAAATTTGTGAATATTTCAAATAGTGCACTATACCTGGAAGGATGCAAAGGGATGTTATACAGTGGCACTCCAACCGAGTTGCTAAAGCGTGTGACAATTTCAAATATATTTGAGTTTGGAAAGTTTTTGACTCTAGGAGTTCAGATAGTAGAAACTTTGGCTATTGGCTGTCATGATATATCAAAGGTGCAGGCAGTTCAAGGGATAAATATTTGCGCCCTTATTGATGATGAGGTATCGATTGAAGAAAATTGCATAAGTCTTGTTTCATTCCCTAAGATACGCTTTCTTCCCAAAAATTTGCGGTCTCTCCTGATCGTAAATAGCAGAGCTTTAAAATCTTTACCTGAGGAAATGATGGCTAACAGTTCTCAACTAGAAAGGTTGCGCATTGCCAATTGTGATTTTCTAGCATTCATTGCCAAACGCAAGCTACCTTCATCTCTTCAAATTCTTGAGATAAGGAAATGTAAGAACATGCTGCAATTGGTGAATGATGAAGAGGATTCTTCTTCTTCTTCATGGTCCTCTTCATCAGCGATGCTGAAAAGCCTTACAATTTACGATTGCCCTGAGTTCACCACTTTATTATCAGGAATTCAGTCACTTGAGGCGCTTGAATCCCTCCACATAAGTTGTTGTCCAAAGTTAGCGTCATTGCCGGCTGGTATGCACAATCTTAACTATTTACGGAGCATCAATTTATGGAGTTGTCAAAGTCTCATTTGCTTTCCAGAAAGAGGGCTTCCCAGCAGTATCTCAAATGTTAGAATTGCCAATTGTGGGAATCTTCAAGCCCTACCCTCCAACATCGACAAACTCAACTGTCTTCGACTTTTATCGATAGGGCGATGTCCAAGCATTGTATCGTTTCCAGCGGAAGGTTTTCCCACCACCTTAACATCACTTGTAATTGAAGATCTAAAATTCTATAAGGCAGTGATCCAGTGGGGGTTGCACAGGCTTACTTCTCTTACATACCTCAGCATCGATGGATATGATGATAACGAGGCAGAGTCCTTTCCAGAGGAGGAGATTGGAATGATGCTGCCCACCTCTCTGGCAGAACTGAGAATTGCCGGATTCCGAAAATTGAGATGCCTATCTTCAACAGCTTTTCAAAGCCTCGCTTCTCTTCAACGTTTGTGCATCTGGAATTGCCCGAAGCTGAAATCCTTGCCAGAGTTGGGCCTTCCATCTTCACTTTTGCAATTAATCATTCACAATTGCCCACTGCTAAAACAACATTTGCAAAGGGCAACAAGAAAAGAATGGTCCAGGATATCTCACATCCCTTCCATTTCGATTAGATGACAAATTAAGAACGAGCTCCGTTGCAACTCGAACAAAGAGTTAGACAATAACAAGGTTTGGAGATTTTTATTATATGATTGTATGAAGTTTTGTAAATTAATAATCCTATATGCATGCACTTTAAATTAAAAATGTCGCTAATTATCTAACTTTTTTCATTTTCAGTTATCAGATATTATGTGAAGGCAAATTTCTGTCAGAAAAGTGCTGAAAATGGTTGTTTATTGAGGTAATTAATATATTTTCTGTTAATTAACGCAAATAGGTTGATGAGTTTAAATCAACAACTAGCATCTGAAGTCTGACTCGACATTTAGTTTCAATGTGCAGATAGATTGTTGGCAGTTTCGATCCAGAATTAGAAAATTGTCGTTTTCTGCAAGACCCAGCTGATTATTAGCTTTTTCAACTGCTTGATTAATTTTTTTGACATGTATGAGTGAAAAAGGTAACCGGAAGAAATTTAAGAGCTCATTCAAATTGTGATATTTTTAATTTCAGATGATATAGTGATTTAATATGATTAAGTACCGCTGTTTCTCTTCAGATGAGCAATTCAATTTGTTGGTGAAATGAATTTTCCAGCAGACAAATTATACTATGTATGAATGAACTTCTTTCCCTCTTGTAAATTTTGCATTTTCGAGTTACCAAGAATTATAATAATTCGTTAATATTTCTGATTCATCCCAAATTGTTAGATTGTGCTAAGGGTGGGATTTCAATTCTAGTGCTCTGGTTACAGATGAATCTGGTGGGATTGACAGACTTACGAATCTGGTAAAGTCAAACACCTTCACATTATGTATAATGCGATTGGAGTTGCTTGTTTTGTCAGAGTTATAAGTATGTTGTCTGTTCTGTTCATTGTTTAAAGGAATGAGTGCTGAGAACAAAATCTGGATAGCTGATTGAAAGTAGCTTATGCCCCTGTAGAATTTTTTCATCACTGGCAAATATTTTTGGAAGAAAAGCAGAAAATGATATTTTTCAGGTAATAAAATTCATGATACATCACCTGCTAAGTTGTGGTCATTGCCTAATTTCCGAAAAAGGTCTAGAAATTTATAGTTTATCATTATTTACTTCAGATACCTGAGAAATTTGAAGAACATCTGAAGATGCTATGCAGCAGAACCTTTGATGCTTGATAAATTGTGCAATCTGGCAGAAAGCTTTTGAATTCACATGATTCAGAATTTGGTGATAGTTTTAAATGAAGAAATACTGAGAAGAAAATAGTTGAAATTGCTGGGGATGTACATGTCGTTGTTGAGGCAAAACTACCAGTCAAAAAGCATACAATTGATGAGGTAAAAGTACAAAATCCATCACCTCCTAACTTCAATATCCCATCTGAAAATATAATTTTGATACAGCGAAATGTGTTTTGTTCATCCAAAGGTTTAAACAGCTGAAGACTTACCGTGCAAGCTTCATGGAGAGCAGCTGGGGCCTCTGCAGAACCAAGATCTCTGGTTATGCGTTCTTTAATTGGAAATAAGAAGGCAAATGAGAAAGCAGAAGTTATCAATCATTAAAGAGAAAAGCCAAGACAGCTTGCTTTTTGCTTAAGTTAGTGATGATGACTTACGTCTTCTTCGTAAATATATGTTACATAAATTGAAACCACACTTGTCTTGTACCACATTTTTGTTTTGTGGCCTTTGAGACCATTTTTTCCCGTTGAGATTGAGATATTGTTTCTTGTATATTTATCGGATATAACTTCTAATCAACTTTGAAATCTTACCTGCCTACCTGTCTCCTTTCAGGTTCTGATAAAACTTATCAGCAAGTTACTGATAATTATACATTTGGATTAGTTGATTTAGTATGTTGTATCCGGAATTTGAAAGTGATTTGTTTTTCCAATTTATTATTTAGGGAGATAAGTGAAATTTTAATATGTTTATGTTTCTTTCTGGTGCATTTTCTTGTTGAGTGGATTTTCCTGAAGACAAATATTCTAAAGTATGAGTGAACTTCTTGCATAGATGTATGTTTTGCATTTTCTATCTGGAAAATCTCAATAATAATCCAATGTTGCCAGATTTCGTCAGCAAGAGGAAGCCAGTAAGGTGTATACATTTCCCAGATGAGAGGGTATATCACTAAGATATATACTTAATCTTTTATCAAATGAATTTATTAATTTGAATCTGTTATGTCCAGGATGAATGTCATGAAAGGATTGTTGAAATCAAGGCTGCCAGATTGGATGAAACACTTATAGAAAATGCCCTTCTTTACCGAATGAAGCTCGGGTTTTCAAAATAGCCCAAGTCCCTGGAAGACAAAGTTGTATATATCGCAAAAGATGTTTCTGTAGAAAGCAGAAGGCAATCGCAAATATTACTGATTAAGCTGAAATACTTCTTTTCCAAGGACTCAGGGGATATCAGTTCTAGTGCTTTTCTGTCGCAGACCAATTTGGTGGAATTTAACTGACTTAGATATTCAACCTTGTTCCCTTCCCTTCCAAATTGCTCCGTTCAGGAAAGAAATGGGAAAGACCGACTGATCGAAAATGGCTAGTCCTTGTCACTGGTGTTAGGAAGAAATAAGAGAAACTAGTACAAATTTAATTTTTTCCACTTACTTGAACCAAGATGAAGTAATCAAGTAAATTAAAACAATAAAAACAATGAGAATAATCAAGTTAAAAACACAAAAGACGCCAAATTGACGTGGAAAAACCTCCCCTCAATGTGAGTGAGAGTAAAAAATCACGGTCGAAAAGAATTTTCACTATCACCAAATAAGTATAAAAGTCTTCTTAAAAGATTACAACCTTAAAAATAAATAAAGACTCAATCATAAAATGAGAGCCAAGAAAAAATCTCACCAAATACACTGATAAATGAACACCAAAGTGTAAGAGCCAAAATAAGACTGCAAAAAAATTATGAAATTCAAAGTTATTGTAAACATAAATTCTAAATATGCTAGAGAGCTCTAATGGTCAATCACACTGACCAAAATCAAGAACTATATGTGTAAAATCTCCGAGTAAAATTTGAGCTAAAATGGAGTTCAAATCGCCACCTGATTATCAGCTTAATGAAAACTGTATAAGATTGAAATTTTCTAGAAAAGTGTTGTCTTTTCCTCTTTCGGCTTACACTACACTTCACACACACACCTTATACACAAAACAAACTCAAAATCTCTTTAACCATGTTGGCTTGAAAATTGAGCCTTCTTCAAATAGAAGTGAAGTCCAACCCAACAACTGGAAGGAAACGTAGAGATCTTCAAAAAAAAACCTGTAAGGGGATACAATTAATGAGGTAAAACGCATTGATGTATGCCCACAAATACTACCGAACATTTAAATTGATACCCAATTTAATCATTTTTTTTTACGTTGGAATTAAATTTTATGATGATAATCTTGTAATACAGCGTCGTTGGTGCCGCTTTGTTCTTGGCTTTGGTAGCAAGAAAAGGCTGGAAGCCCATTATTGACCCAAATTAAAAGAGTAATAATCAATTATTTTATGTTTTCCTTAGTATAAATTCCTGGAAGAAAATTTCTTACTCCATTTCATATTAATTTATTAGTTGAGAATTCGGTGGATGCCAACACACGAAAAATGGTATATGGTTCTTTCTAATCCTTTCCTTTTCTTTCTAAAAATGGTATGTAGATTCACATGCATGAGTTATGTCAAACTCAAGTAAGTTGTCTTGTTAGTTGTCTAAGGCGAGGAATGCTGAGAGCATGGAAAATCTGTGACTCACAAAAAGAAGTGGAAAGTTAGCTGATTGGAAGTAGCGTGAGTCTCCAGAAAAAGTATGGTTACATGGTAAATGTATCTTGAGAAGCAATCAAAAATGATAAACTTGTGTAGGCAAAATAAATCCATGATCCTGACTTGTACTATGAAGTGAAATGTTTTTCTGAAAGTGGGTTCAGGTACTTTAATTTTAGAGCTTTTGATTGCAGATCCATCAGGTCAGAATTCGCTGATTTAGAATTTGGTAAAAACAACACCTCGAAATGGGCATGATTCACTGATTCAGAATCTGAAATTCATCAGAATTCGGTGACCTAAGAGCATCGACATAGCTACATGTCTAAAGAAACATCTGAACAGGCTTTGCCTCAGAAAGCAGGACATATGACAAACTTGGAGGCAAATTCGATACCAAGCTTTTCAATCTGAACCTTGTAAATCGGGGGAGTGCTAGCCATATAGATATTGATTGTTATCCTGGAAAATGGGTGGTAGCCTGCGTATCAAAATCATCAATTGTGTTGGGAGTGTCTTACTTCAGAAGCTCTGGGATGTGCATAGAGCTGCTAATTAGGTAGAAGACGGCTAGCTTAATTTACTTGTAGGAAGTAAAAAGAAAAACACAGTTTCCTTCTGGAGAAAGACTAACATTTCGAGTTGGAAGTCGGGATCTCTACATCATGAAATCTGGTGTTCTAGCTAGGGCTGGGCTGGTTCAAAAGCCTGTAATCTCCTCTGAAAATCTGCAACCTAGCCCCTTCTTTTGTGAATGAAGCTTACTTTCTTGTGTCGGTCCCGTGGATGCAGGCCGAAAGCCGAACCACGTATCTCTTGTGCTCTGTTATGATTTATTTAGTTTTGTTTCTGTAATACCATATTCATGACCAAATCTTTGGTTAATAGGCTATACAAGAAGAGGCTATTATACAACTTCAAGCTGCAACCACAAACATTAATGCAAGAACACAATAACAGCTTTAATAAGATATGTGGTCTCCCATTTAGAAAGTCTATATATATCAAGCTGGAGCATAAAGTGTTATATATTTATGGTGTATTATTCTAAAACACACTATTCTACATGGAGGCTTGTAAATACTTAAAAAATATCTTTTTAAGCTAGTATCAAGCCATAAGAAAATATCTCGTATAAAAAGAAAATTAGGTACAATTTCATGCATAACTTGATTTTAATATATGAATCTAACAAAAATCAAATAAACATATAAATCTTACAAAAATCATATAGTCTGTTTTTGAAACTAGTAAGACTACTATGTACATATGACCAAATTAACCTAGAGTGTGTATATGATATTTTCTCATTTGAAAATTGCAATAAAAAGCTTAGAGAACATTACAGTACTGTCAACCGTGAGTAATTTTTTATATTTATTAGAGATTTGAACATAAGACCACGAGATTAAGCTTACTCTCATTAATATAAAAAAATTTTAAAACGTCAAATAAATTGAAATGTAATAATAGGAGATGTACTCGCCATAATATCAATAATATCCATAGTTAGCGCATTCATCAAAATCCGAGGTTTCAAACTATATCATACACACTATTTGACCCGTCACTACTATCAATATTGCTAACATCATCAAGAAGAAAATCTTTACACTTGTGACTTGTTATTCAAGAAATTGCTTGGTAAAACTATTATGCAACAAAATGTTAGGGAATGCATAGCTCTTTCTGGATATTGTGCTTATATTTACTGTCAAATTGGAGATAAATTTCATTTACGTTGTGGGTTTAATATAACCTTCTACCGCAACTATTTTGGATTGAATACATAATTCACAACGCAGCAGCAATATATTTATGAAGAAGAGAGATCATTTACCTCAGCTGAAAGCTCAACCTTCCTACGAAATATGCAAAAGCAAAGCCACAAGTAGATATTTAATTGCATGAAAAATAAAACAGAACGGATAGAAATACAGTGGAAAAAAATTATCAAAGCAAAAGAAGATGGTGGTAAGAGAACCAGGACTGCTCTGCTACAATTTTTGCAGCTTAGGAAACCTATACCTAATGAATGAGAACTGCGCTGCTACCACAGAAGTCATCTGCAACCAAACTGGATGAGGTCTACCTCCATTGACAGAAAATCTACCCCAAAGATATTAGTAGGGGCTGCAAAAAACTGCTACTTGTAATTTGCAATGTATGCGCTATATAGCCAGCATTGAAGATGCTACATTCTGGCGAGGTTTTCTTTTGGATTCTTTAATAGTAACTCTTGAAATTGGAGAACATGCTCAGAAAATAATTCATTCAATCTTATACAGAATCTGTCTACAATATTTAGGGCAGATTTTCATGTAACAACTTTTAAACAACTATTAATCTGTTCTTGTCCCAGAAGAATAATAATGAGCTTCAAGCTCCTTCAGACTAGCAGCTGCCTCCTCTCCAATTCTAGCCAGCATGCAGTCTGTTTTTTCTGCCTGTCTGTTAAACTCATTTGTTCTTTGCTCTACATGATCATTAAGAGAAGCAAATCCAGAGAAAATTGCAGTCTGTTTTAACTCTGACACCAACTTAAGTAAAGAGTCGGCTGCCTGGACCTGTTTTTCATGAATGGATGAACATAGCAAATGATAAGCTGTAAAAAGCTTGCGTTCATCAAACATCATAAACACCACACAAGTTTACAAGCTGTA